>JANBXA010000671.1:0-116150 GCA_030556225.1 Cricetiscus sungorus
TCTTATCTCCCCATGGATGAATTATGAGATAATATCTGTTTACTCATTCACTATATTGTTAAAGTCTAAAATTAAATAATCAATGATCTCTTGAGTTTTTCCAGTCTTATAAAAGTCAAAGTATAGAAATACAATCAAATAATTCAAGTCTTTATTCATTTATTTATTAAAATATGTCATCATTTTTTTCCAGTGATCACTGTAATTTGAGCCTTTTTGTTGGAATTAAATGTGCCAGACCATCATATCATCTGATGTTATACTAAATTACCTATAAAATTGGTCATTAAATAATCAAATGTCTCTAATTTAGTTCTACTCGTTTGATCATGTATGCCAGATCATGTAAATAGTAACTAAATTATTCAAAATTATAATGACATTATTGACCATTAGTCTGGTTTAATAATGGAGTCAGATTGTGCAAAAGTTGATGATGGGACATCCCATATCACTAACTTTAGTCAATTAAATAGATCATTACATCTGCCATTATACATTGAGTTTGGTGTCACCTTGTGAAAATGTATGGATGAAGCTCATCTAATTATTTATTTCATTGATTTGAAATAAATAAATCATTATTCCAGGAAGATTCAATATGACTCCCATTATGTGGGATTAAGTGTGCAACACCATCTCATTATTCAATTATTTTATCATTATATATTAATTACTTAAAATGATGATGATGTTGTCCTTCACTACTGGAGTCTGGCCAGTCTTTTCAAGTTAATTCGTGTGCCATTATTACTTTCTTTGACAATCATTTAGTTTGGTTCCATCTTATGGGCATTAAGTATGCGGGACCATCTAATTATTTGCTTATTTGATTACTTAAATGATGATGTGGTCATCAGTTAGGGGTTTGGCTGCAGTGTGAAGTTGACACAGCAGATGATAGGGTCCAGAAGCGGCACTCAGCTTGAGGGGACACTGTGAGATCCAATGATTACTGATTACACAATAATAGATTTTAATGATTTAATGATTAGTTAATTTTAAAAAAATGGATAGTTTTGCATCATCAATTACCAAGAGGATACCAGAACTGAGCCATGAAGGACACAGCCACCACTGATTTTAAAAAGTCAGTAATTTAATAATCAGATGATCAGAAGATATTGTCTAATGAACTCTGTTGGGTGGATTTTATGACAATTCAAAAAGTCATCGCAGTCATGATGAGGCTGCTGTGGTGGCTGGGTCCACAGCATCAGGAGCTGTCAGCATTGATGAGAGGTGCCTTTGCCTCGCAGAGGCAGAGAGAGAGCATCTCCTCACTCTATGTGTTGTCATCGCCAGCAATACTGCCTTGGCAACCACTGTGATGCTTCCTGTGCCTCTGGGCTGCTGGCTTGTCCTTCTCATAGTAAAGAGTAGTGAATCACGGATGTGGATGAAGAGCTGCAAGACACCCCTTGAGATTGCCACACTCCACACTTGTCTTGGTCATATCACGATGCTTCCTCCAGGTGTAATTCTGGCCATTTCTAGACTTGACCTCCCATTTGGGTAGTATGCCCCCTCCCAAAAGAAAGAGAGGGGGGAGGGAGAGGGACAGGGAGAGAGACTATTTGTGTATCTGTGCCATGCCTTTAATGTATAGGAGCTCATAACTCCCCACATATCTCCATCCAATACACACACTTTTCCCTTTGTAATCTTATATTTGATATCTCAGGAGGCTGTGTAGAGTGGGAGAATGGGAAGACATTAGATAAGGTAGTCACCAGGAGGCCAGGACATTGGTCTTTTCCTAGCAGTCATCTTAGAATATATTGACAGTGTTAAGTAAAACCTCTGTAGTCTGTCTGTGTTTATATGAGACTGGCTCTCTTTTGTGTATTGAAAAGAATATCCCTACACAATACAGTATATCATCTGGGTATTGCTGTCCTGGATACCATGGGTGGAAGTGGATATAGGAGCCAGGGAGGGAGACACAGATATTGGAGGAGGTACCTATGAAGGTGGACAGACACAAGGCAAAAGAGACCTGTGTGTTAAGTTTCAGGGGGTTGGTGTGGTTTGGTGTTTTACCTGCATGTTGATGTGTTGTCCCATTCTGTCTGTGGGCACTTGTTTCTTTTATAGGTGTCTGGTGTCCTGGAGGTAAATGATGAAGGCACCTAGAGGGCATCTTGCTGGGACACCTGGAATGTAGTGAGAAGTCCCTGTACAGGACAAGAGAGGTAGGATATCATCTTGTGGGACAACTGGAATGTTGTGAGAAGTCCCTGTACAGGAAAAGAGAGGATATATGATGTATGTATGTATGTATGTATGTATGTATGTATGTATATAAATATCCTAGAGGGCATCCTGTGTGTACACTTGTAATGTTGTGAGAAGTCTCTGTACAGGACAAATGAGGATATAGGCTATATATATCATAGAGGGCATTCTGTGGGGACACCTGGAATTTTGTGAGAAATCCCTGTAAAGAACAACAGAGGATATACGCCCAATAGCCACATCCAACAGATTGGTTGTTAATCATGTCCCTTATGCCTACAGAACACATGATGTTTCTGTTGGTTTCACTAAGGGGGTAGCCAGTAAGCCTACCTATGTTCCTTTTTGGGATCTTCTGAGGGATGACAGGGTCCAAAAACAAATTGTTTCAGGGCAGTGAAGATGACCCATCTCTCCTCCACACCCCTTGGAATTGAGCCCTTGCAGCAGTTCAAGATGATGAGAACCTTTGAATCCCAAAAAGTAGCTTCAAACTCCACTGATCACAGAATATGTATGGAATAATTTACATAATAAAATGAAAAAAATAATTGGATATTTCAGAAATGACTCATGAAGGACGCCATCTTCAGTGATTTTAAATTTTTAACAAATTTAATAATGTGGTGATCAGATGATCTTGCCTAATGAACTCTGTTCGGCTAATGTCATCATGTGGCACTGAGTTTCTTCAGGCCTGACAAGGCCACTTCAGCAGCTGCTATACTTGCAGTGACGGCTGCTGTTTCACTTGCTGAGCTGAGAGAGAAGCTAGTTGCACTCTGTGACAACATCCCTGGCAATGCATCTATGATAGTAATGGGCCCCTGGTGCTGCCACATGTTCCTCTCATAGTAGAGGTAAGGTGAAAGAAGGAATTTGAAGAAAAGAGCAGCTAGCACACAATCTAACTGCCACACAAACCTTGGTTGAATTGTTGCACTTCTTCCCTTGGACAGTATGCCACCTTCTAGACTCTATCTCTCAGTGACCTTTGTAGCTCTGGGCACTGCTGAATATTCTTGGGCATATCTGCTCTAAAAACTGCCATAGCCAAACCCTAACCGCCTCAACTACCCAATAAATGACATCATTGCATTTAAATATTAAATATGTCAATAATTGGATGCTCTTGACTAGTTGACCACCACAAGTTGGCACCAAATTGAAGCGATCATTGAAGAAATAATGGCATATATAACAAGTAAATACTTAGGTAATTAATTATGTGGTATCACATAATTGACTCTCAGGGAGTACTGGCTAGACTCAGTCAGTAGGGAGGATATCATTGATATGAAAGATTAAATTAAGCAACTAAAATATGTGATTAAGAAGCACACATAACTCCCCCAAACTGAAGACACACTGGACTATTCCTGGAACACATAATGATTTCTTTTTATGTAATAAAATAAACATGTAAATAAATATTTAGATGGTCTTGCATATTAACTCCCACACATTGCTAAACTTAAAGTCCACTGATGACATAACATTTATCACCCATTTAATTAACTAAATATCAAATAATGATATGTCATCATCATCCATTTCCCCCACTGCTTCTTCAAGTCTGACTCATTCCGATAATGTCATAATCATTTAAAAAATTTAAACACATAAGTAAATACATAGATGGTCCTGCATACTTGACACCCACAAGGTGGCACAAAACTCCAGTGATCTTTGACCATCTAATGACCTGTTGTAATAATTATATAATAAGAGGATGACAGAGCCTGGCAGGATTTGTATCTTTCTAGACTCTCACAAGATTGTAGCAAAGCCCAGTGATCACTGATTAATCACAGATTTGAATAAAAAAAATAAATAAATGGGTAAAGTGGCATTGTATATGAAAAGTTTTACAGGATATCAGATAATTGGCAGTGAACTCACTAGAGATGAACTCCTGCCCAATTATTCTTCAGTCTGTTCTAACATATGGAAGGAAACATTCCTGAAATAATCCAACTACGGAAAATCACCTTTTGTTGGATAAAGGTGAGCTCTTCTTATTTTCTTAATCAATAGATATGCTTCTTAGGGAAGATGACATTTGTCAACAAAAGTCTGAAATGCTTTTCCACAGAGTATATTCCCTGATATTAGATAATCTTGAATTGGGTAATATTAATAGCTCCAGGCCAACTTACACGGATTTGGCCACAAATTATGTCATTAAAGGAAATATGAAACACATAGCTTTGCGACTATAATATCCAACATCTCAGCTGCTCTCTGCTTCTTATGATATGAGAATAGAGAATTCCACCATCGTTGTCAGGCAGCAGTTATGATCTAACATTCTGTCACAGTCTGGGAACATTTCTACAAACTTAAACAACCCCACCCATTCACGTGCTCACATTATATCCTCACTGATATTCTTCCAAAACTTCAAGACTCTTTTTTAGTTATACTTATTTTTGATTATCCTACTAAACAATTATGTGGCTCTTCTATTCTACATGGGAAAGTATAAGCATCAATATACAATTCAATTAGATTGATGATTATTAATCATATTTTCTAGGCTGCAAAATTCATATTTCCAGAACGGATACAATACCATTATTGTGCCTCTAGGTTAACCCATTTTTATTTACTGAAAAGGAAAAATAAGCTTCTCTCAATCCTCTTAACTATAGAACAACTTGAACACATGGTATAGTCGCAAATAGAGAGAAAGTAGATTAGTGAATAATTGTTGCAATAAAAAAAGACACATAAAAAAATAAATACACTCACACTCCCCCTCACACATATGCACTCACGCACTCATGCACACACACGCATGCACACACACACACACACACACACACACACACACACACACACACACGCACAGGACACATACTCAAACAAACTATAACGAACCCATTGGACAAAATATGAGAGTGATGCTAAGAAACAACCATGCTGACAAAGCTTCCATGCAAAAACAACAAATAAATTACTCTGGACTACTGGAAAGATATTTTAAAAAACTTGAGAAGGGGGAATTTTATGTGAAGTTTCTCTGGTCACCAACTAATGAGAAATGATTTATGAAATCAAAATGTATTCTACTTCTCAGGCAAAGATTTTTAATACAGAGTTGATAATGATTTATTTAACAAGATTAGATCTATCTACCATGGTCATGATATAGAGAGTTAGAACATATATTTGTTTTCCTCAAAATGCAAAAAATACTGCAAACATAGATATTGGTCATTTTTCAATAAAGTTTTTTAACGTGTATTATTTGTAAATTGAAATGCTGTTACTTTCTTCGCAACTTTACAACTACATGTTGAAATACTTGCTAAATATTGAAAAATACTTGTTTTCAAGGTAACTCTCCATTTTATAAGATTACAAATTTTTACTGAAAGTAATATTTTATAGTACTGCCAGAATTTATATTTTGTTAATATGTATGTGCATCTGCTGACAAGGACTGCTTTCAAAATCACAACTTCCTCTCACTGTTACAGTGGACAGAGAATAGTATATGCAGCTTTATGACACAAAGGTGAACATCACATCAATGAAAAGCCATCCCTCTCTTACTTTCTCCTTCCCACTGCATCATTCTCTCTCTGCCTTCCTTCCTTCCTCCTCCTCCTCCCTTCCTCCTTCTTCTCTCTCTCTTTTTCCTCTTTCCTTACTTCTTTCTTTCCTTCATTTCTTCCTTTCTACATTCTTTTCTGCCTCACATAACTTCCCTCTTCATATACTTCTCTTATGTCTTCCTGCATTTTTATTGATCAAGAAAAATCAATATGCAGCAAATGCTTAGAGGCATGTTATTACTGATGAATATGCTTTTAAGCACATAATCATGTCTTCTTCTTTTGTTTAAACTTGAAAATTCCTGCATCTTTTTTGACCAATGCCAATAAATACCAATAAAATGCCAATAAAAATACCAATAAAATCATGCTCACCACAATTTCATAATGCCACAGAACTCATTTTCTTTTCCAAGGTCTTAATCCTGACATCATTTGCCACAGAGCCCCTATAACAAAGTGCAGAGTTGTATTTCACCCTTATTGTCATCTTTTTTCTCCACCAATGAAAACTTCTCAGACATTTTCATGGTCTCATGTTGCCCACAAACTTAACACAGATTATTACTAATTTTTGAAGTGTGATCTCATATATCTGGTTTCTTTAAAAGACTCCTTCCTCATTCATCTTTACTTTCTCAATTTTGATAGCAGCGATTTTAATCCACTAGCAACCCATTGCTAATGAAGCCAATATGAACTATTTTTTTTATTATTATTATTATTATCACCATCATATTAATTTATTATCATTAGTTTCCATGTTTGACCTGAGTTTTGTGAGTAGCCATAGATTCATGAAATACATCATATACACAACAAAAGCCTCAAACTCATATTAATTTTTTCCCTACCTCAAGCACTCATTTTAAAGTTATTTATATTCATTTTCTCTCTATGTATTTGGCTAAAATTTGCAAATGGGCATGGCAAGAGTTCCTGGTGCTCAGCAAAGCAAGAGAATGCCTCAGATTCCTGGTGAATGAAACTACAGACAGTTGTAAACCATCATGTATAGATAGGGAACAAACTTGCATCCTCCAACAAGGACAACCCTTGCTCTTAAACATAGGGCAATCTCTCCAAAACTTTATTAATGTTTTTAACAGAAGTCATATTATTTAGATCTAATTCAAAATTTTCATTCTAAATCACAGTTTTCTCTTCAACTTATAATGGCTCCCTCTATTATGGTATCTCTTTTCTTTTTCTCATTTATTTCTCCCCTAACTTAATATTCATCCTCCCTCATGTTCTTTACTCCGTTCCTTTCTTTGTACTCCTAACTCTTTCTCCACTCCACACATTCTCCTAATTTTCTCAGGATATTGTGTCCCTTTTGCATCTTTGAGGGACCATGCAAGTCTCTCTTTGGGTCCTGATTGTTTCTCACATTCTCTGGTGGTGTGGATTTATGGTTTGTGATCTTTTTCTCTATGTCTAAATTACACACTTGAGTGAATACATACCATGTTCATTTTTATGACCGGTTCCATCCATCCATTTGACTTTTGATTTCAAGATTCCTTTTCTTTCTTATTTCCTTTCTTCCTTTCTTCCTTTCTTTCTTTTTTTCTTTCTTCCATCCTTTTTTCCTTTCTTTCTTTCATTTTTATATACCGCAATTTCTTTATCTAGTTTCTTTCCAGGTTCTGTCCTTTTCAAATGATGATGCTATCAACATAGATGAACAGATGTTTTTGTAGCTTAGATATGCATCTTTTTGGGTATATGACTAAGAATTTGCCTAGATGATGGGATAAGTAAAAATATTTAACTGATGTCTTCTTAGATTCATTTTTGCCAGTATGTTATTGAGTAATTTGCTTCAATGTTCATGGGGTATATTTGCCTATAATTCTCTTTCTAACTTTCATCTTTGTGTTGCTTGAGTATTCAGGTAATTGTAACATCATAAGAAGATTTAGGTGATGAACCTTGTGCTTCTATTTTGTGAAGCAATTTGAGGAGTATTGGTACTAAGAGTTCCATGAATTTCTTGTAGATGGG
The DNA here is from genome assembly GCA_030556225.1 of Cricetiscus sungorus. NCBI lineage: Eukaryota > Metazoa > Chordata > Mammalia > Rodentia > Cricetidae > Cricetiscus > Cricetiscus sungorus. The sequence continues at coordinate 7,812 of JANBXA010000671.1, forward strand.
AGGGGGATACATACACAGGGAGGGTGAGATTAATGTGATTGAAATGTAAAACCAGGTTGTTGCTAATGTATATAAAAATATCAAAAAAGAAAAAATTTAAAGATTTCTAACAATTATAAATATTTTGTCTGCTCTGTGTTGGTAGAACATTTATTGAGACTAAAGGTAGCATTCCAAGAAATATGCCTAAGCTATTCAGAGAAACCTTGATTATGGAAAATCAAGGGAAAATGAAAATATTACACTCCCCCAACAGCCATTCCTCCAAACAAACTAAAGACACACAACCAATCAAACAGAGCATAGTTCTCTAAGGTGTATATTTATTTTGTAGTCCTTATATAGAAGTGTGGAGTTAGCAGGATATGAGAATATATGACCAAGTCAAGCTATACTGATGTAAAACCTTTTCTTGCTATGACTAAAAATTAAACCTGGAACAGTGTCATACTGTTTGTGGGTGTATATTCATGCACATAATCATAATTATTAAGGGAAATGGAGGAAACTCCAGGGATGGCAAGTTTAATCATGGCCTGGCATCTATTGAGTGATATTCCTTTAAAAGAATGGGGCAGGGATTTGTGGACACAGAAATCCCAAGTAAGCTACATGTTCTTGTTGCATGTTATCTCTGTGAGAATACCTGATTCATAATATGAATGACATTGTTGTGCCTTATGTGTTTGTTGTTGCTATTGTGTGTATGTGTGAGTATTCATTTCTCTGTGTGTGTCTTTGTGCATTGCTACAATTATTCAGGAACTTACTTTTTACCTATAATTGCAACTATAACATGGGGTCAAGTTGTCCTAAATGTAAGAGTATGAAGTGAAATTTATTTTGAAATGGATTAAGATAGAGGCACAGGAATGATGTTGTCTCTATTCTGGAAAAATGAAAACTGAAGCATAGGAAATATGATTAAGTACCCATCAATCAAGTTAAATGGAATCTTTTATGTGTATATCACTATAGCCATGTAGTTGTTTGGTAGGAGATTTGAAAATAAGTTAACTCATAAAAGAGACTTGCGTTTTTGGAAAAAAATAGTGAGGATATAATGTGAGTCTATGAGTGGCTGGGGATGATTTAGCATGGGATGCATAGTAGAATTTGTGAGAATGTTGGTTCATAACAGTTGCCTAGCAACCCTTCTTAAATTCGCTATCCCCATACCATGGGCCAAGAAGCAGAGAGCCACTTAAATGTAGTGTTATCATTAGATATTTTACTCTCAGAAGATACGAGGTACATACAAGCTTGTGTGACAGCATATGTGGAAATTGATTCTCCTAATCAAGTCATTGTCAAATCCATGAAAGTAGGACTGCAGCTCTTAATATTCCCCAATTCAAGATTACCTAACATCAGGGAGTATAGTCTGTGGAGACAGTTCAAAACTTCTGTTGATGAATGTTGTCTTCCCTAAGAAGAAAACTATGGATAAAGGAAACAAAATGACTGATTATCCAGCAAAAGGTGAGTTTTCCAATGTGTGCTACTTTCAGGAATGTATAAATCCATTTGTTAGGCTAGACTGAGGGATGATTGGACAGGAGTTCATCTCTATTGAGGCAGCCACCCAACACCAACTATCTAATGTCCTCTAAAACTCTGGATCATTATCATTTAAGGGAGAATGGAGTCTGATTCCACCTTGATGGAGTTATTTTTGGCATGACATTTTGTTATATAATTATTTAACTGTAATTTTCTCAATATTTACTCATTCATATTATTATTCAAATCTATGACTAAAGATTTAATGATCTCTTGAGTTTGGACCAATTTTGTGTGAGTCAATTATAAACCACCATCCAATTATTTAATCATTTAATTATTAAAATCTATCAATATTTAATCAGTGATCACTACAGTTTGGAGCAACATTGTGGGGGTCAAATGTGCCAAACCATCTCATCATTTGATGTAATTATTTAACTATTAAATTAGGTCATTTAATAATTGAAGATACCTAGAATTTATATCCACATTGAGGGATCAAGTATGCCAGATCATTTTAATATGTAATTAAATTATTTAAGCCTTCCAAGACCTTATGGACCATAAGTCAGATTTGCAGTCTATGTGTGGGAGCTTATGATGTGTTATGATTATTTAGTCATTTACTTGATCACTACATCAGCCATGATACTTGGAGTTTGGAATCATCATTTAGGAGTTAATATGCAAGGCCATCTAACTATTTATTTAATTGTTCAAATAAATTATTATTCCAGTCTGACTCTACCATGGGTCATTTAATAATGCAACATAATCTCATTATTCAATTATTTTTAAGCATATATTAAATATTCAAATCAATGGTGACATCATCCTTTATGACTGGAGGCTGTCCAGTATCCCCTTATATTTAATTTTGTGACATTATTTAATTATCCAAGTATTGATTCATTGATAATCACTGGTGCTATCTTATCAGAGTTAAGTATGCAGAGACATGTAATTATTTACTTATTTGATGACTTAAATGATGATGAGGTCATCAGTTAGAGATGTGGCTGCAGTGTGGTGAATACAATAGACACCTGGGGCCACAAACAAATCACTGATTATTAAAGACACTAGGAGATCCAGTGACCACACATAATAGATTTTTAATAATTAACATAAATGATTAAATACTTTAAAACTGCATAGTTTCACATCATTAATTCCTGGAAGGATGTGCCAGAACCGACCCATTAAAGAATCAATCATTACCAATTTTAAAAATTCGAAAATTTAATCAGATGATCAGAGGATCTTGTATAATTAACTATGTTGGCTGATCGCATGATATTGAACTGAGTCCCTAGATTTGTGATGTGTCTGCATCGGTGGACAGGAACACATCAGCAGAGGCTAGGCTGTGGCAGCAGTGATGGAGACATCTTCACTAAGAGCAGTTCCTTTCTCTTTGTGACATCATCCCTGACAACACTGCCTTGGCAACCACTCTGATGCTGCCTGTGCTTCTGGTGCTGCTGCTTGTCCTTCTCATAGTAGAGAGCAGAGAATGCCAGAATGTGGAAGAATTGCTGAAAGGCGATCACTGTTACTATCATGCTCAACCCTGTCAGATTGTGGAAATTCCCCTAGGTGAGCACCACAGCCTCTTCCAGACACAACAATATGCACTAACATGAGAGACATTGAAAGAGAATTTGTTTTCTGTGTCATGCCTGGACTGTCTAGGAACTCATAGCTCCCCACATATCTCCACCCAACAAAACCCGATCCATCCTTTGTAAACTCTGAGCAGATGTCTTCAGGAAGCTTTGTAGAGAAGAAGAATTGAGATTAGACGGGATTGTCTCCAGGAGACAGGGCAGTGGTCTTTATCTTGCGGTCATCTTAGAAGATACCTGTAGTGTGAAGGTGAACCTCAGTAGGATGTCAGGGTTTATAGAAGACTAGTTGCCTTCTGTTTGGTACTGAGAAGAATTCCCTAACTGAATCCGGTATATCCTCCTCATCCAGATAGGCCTAGCTGCCCTGGAAGCCATGAAAGTGTATACAGGAGCCATTGATAGAGGAAGAAATAGATACTGGAACAGGTAGATGTGAAGGTGGCCAAGGCCGATGTGAAGGTGGACAAATAGATGGATAGAGAGAACTAGATTTGGTGGGGTGTTGTATGTGAAGTATAATATGTTTTGGTGTGTGATGGTGTTTTCACATGCAGGTTGATGTGCTGTCCCATTTTGTCTATGGACATTTGTTTCTTTTACATGTGTCTGGTGCCCTGGAGAAAAGGATGAAAGCACCTTGAGGCTACTTTGTGCTGACACCTCGAATTTTGTTGGAAATCCCTATGCAGAACAGGGTGGATAAATTCTGTAAGCATTCAGTTGTGAAAAATGAGAATAGTTTATTTTCCATAGGTGTCAAATTTGCCTTACTTCTGTATATATCTATGCCAGGCCTCGAATAGGTGACTTTCTACAGAAGATGCAGTAAGTTCCATATATGAGGGGTACTTGAGGACTTTGGAGAAAAGAAAGAGAATTTTCCTAAGCAGTATCTGGTGGGGAGCAGGATGTAGAAGTCTGTGGACTGGAGATGGATTGGAACAGCTGCAAGTATGTAAAAATGTTTGCCTGTTGAAGCCTTGCAGTGTTGGGGACACTGAGCCAGCCCCTGGTATGCAAGGGGTGGGTGAGATGGAATTTTTATTATTTCAATATGTCCTTGTGCCTACATGTACAGAACTGGGATGCCTGGGAGAAGGTCATGGATGTTCCAAGCCACTTATTCCCTGCTGCAGATGATGTGTGGCAGCAATATACTTGAACCCTGATGAAAGGTAACATAGACATGAAGACCAAGAAGTCTAGTGGCCATTTTCTTTTTTGATCTGTACATAAAGAAACTGGATCCCACATGAGTGTATGGCTCTGAATGGAATTTGACTTGGTGCATCCCAGACAAACCTTTTGCCATATTGGAAGCCAGTGCTGTGCATAGGGCCAAATTGAGGTGAGTTGTCCTCACCCCAATGACACCTGTTACCCTTTCTATTTTCCACGTACTCTGAAATACAACTGCCCTGCTTCTTTATTAGTCCTGTGTCAGCCTGGCAGGCTTGACTATGTGTGCAAGGATCTAACAGACAGAAAGCCAGGTTGGCAGTAGAGGTGATTATGTGTGGTTATGGTTAAATATATATCTTCTGGATCTGAGATGTTTGTGGGGAGTCTCCTCAAAATAACCTGGTTTGGCAGCTAGAGGCAATACTCAGGTCCCATTTCCCAATTCCATATTGGAATGCTACAGACTGCCATGAGGTTTCTGTAGGCTTCAGTAAGGTTTTTGTGAAGGTTTACCAGTGATCCTCTCTGTGTTCTTTCTTGTTGATATTCAGAGGTGTGAAAGGGTCTAAAAGTAGATAGTTTCAGGGCATTGAAGTAAATAAGTTCTGTGACCTCTATCTCTCCAAAACACCCTGGACTTTCCTACCCTTGTTATTCATCCCATGCAGCAGTCCAAGAGATCAATTTCTGGACAGGCCTGGTTCTTTGGTAGCTATTTTGGAGTGTGTTGCAAAAGGCTTTTGTTGCTTTGTCTGTTTGTTCTTTGCTTGTTAGTTGTTGTTTTGTAAAGGTCTGAGGGTATACAACAATGTCTTGTGGATCTGCCATTGTTGAGGCACTACCTCCGACAATGTATTTGTAAAACAAACCAGCATATTCTGGCATTTCTATATCTCTGCCATGGCTTCAGGCTCCTGTCTAGGGACGTGCTGTACGTTCTGGACACCACATAACATAAGAAGGACTTTTGCATTCTATTTGTCATAGGAGAGCCTTGGGAGGAAGCAGGGTGCAGATGCCCCTGTCAGGTCACCAAGGGCCTAGCATTCTGTGAATAAGAGACTCAGTCTTACAAAGTGTGGAAGTTCCCTCCTTAGTAGTGGCCAGAGAAGCACATCAAGGAATTGAGAGTTACTCACACATCTCCACTAGACACCCCCCTCAGAGCACTCTTTAGTAGCATCAGAACATATGTCTCCAGAATGCTGATGGAAAGTCAGAGTTGCAAGAGATAAGACAGGGTTTTCTGCAGGAGGCAGGTAGAAAAATCTTCTTTATGGGGTCATCTTGGAAGATCTCATCAGTGAGGAGGCAGTACCCTGTAGTCTTTCCATGTTCATGTGAGAATGGCAGTTTTTTAGAAAGAGAAATGCATTTCCATACTAAATAGCAATTACTATCTAAATACAGGCAGACATAATTGCACTGGATGTCATGGATGTAAGGGTAAATAAAAGCCAGGAATACAGAGATACACAGATAAAGGATTAAGTAGATGTGAAACTGAATAGATACATGGAGAGTTTAAATACCTTTACTCCAAGGACTCAGGATATGGAAGTAGATTGTTTTTTTATTAGGTCATGGCCACACTGATGCTGAGACACTTATCCTGTCTTAAAAGAAATATCACTCACATAGGTGATCTCTGCACCTGGGATCACATTCTTATAATTCAAGAACTGTGGATGTGGAGATAGGAGTGGTAAGGCCGGTTAGACAAAGAAATATAAGGACAAAATGGAATCTGAGAGCCTTTTCCTCTAAAGGACCCTTTATACCAGACTGCCATTTCATCTGGGTAGAGATGAGACCTACCAGCTGGTTTGGCACATTTGCTTCTCTGATTTGCATCTTGAAAGTTAAACCTTAATATCTGTCTCTGGGTCTTTAATATTTTCGTGTTATCTTTCACAGAGTGGGAGATAGCTCAGATGGTTGCATGGTCATACTAGGAGAAGTGTAGTGTGTGGGCATTGGTTCACGGTTAGGGAGGTTTGTGGGCAAGTTGGATGGAATATTAATTCTTTCCATGTGCCCCTGACACCACAACAAGCTTTATGTTGGCCTACATCCTGTAAGGATCTGCAGATAATATGGTATGGAATACAACTGAACTTAGATGGCTTCATTCTGTGTACATCATGGCCAAGTTTTCCTGTGGCCTTTACCCTTTATTATTAGGTAATCACACCCATGAGACCATTGTTCTATAAAACTGGATCACTCACAAGTTCACACAGCTCTCTGTCCTTTGCCCCATGTCCAGCATGGGCCTGCCTTCTAACAGGTGGAAAGTCAGCTGTGGGGATTGGGCCTTATTTATTTGAGTGGTCATAACCCTAATGTCATCTGCCTGCCTTCTCTTGTGCCCTGTGATCTAGGACACCAACATTCTGCTGCCCTGTAAGCCCTAGGTCAGCCTGCGTTATCTCTTATGGTATGGCTATATTGACAATGAATGTTTTGGTTGGTGTGCAAGATACCAACATATACAATGGCAGCCTGGATGCTGATATAATGAGGAGATCAGTGTTCCATTAGTGAATGTTGTGGGCAGTGGACATCCGAATAATCTGACTGGACATTTAGGGGGCAACATACAGCCCCTGGTTCTTAAGTCCATAAATTTGGTTCTGAGGTAAAGCACCTGTGTGCAGTTTAGGTCTTCTTGTGTCAGATGGCTTCTTTGCATGCAAGTTGGTGTGCCAAACTCTGCATAATTTTTTCTGTTACATGGGTCTGATACCATGGGGGGAGTGGAGAATGAAGGCATCTTGAGGGTTTCCTTTAAGGACTCCTGGAATTTTGTGTGAAGTCACTGAGATGGGTTAGTTTGTTCTCCAGGCAACATGGTGTAAAAAGTGAGAATTGCTTATTTTCCCTCAGTTTCTAGGTTGCCTTTCTTAGTCCACTTCAATCTCTTCAGAAACCCCTGAGTCCATTGTGTGCTCGGCATATCAATAGATAGGTGATTCAATACATTCCAAGTTGAGGGAGACTGGCAGACTTGGAAAAAGTAAAGAGAAGTTTCCTGAATTGTGCCTGGTGAGTGGTCGGAGTGCAAGGCTGTGGAATGGAGACAGATTGTGAGAATGCTGGAGGTAGCTCAAAATGGTTTGTCTTGGAATGCTTAGGAGATGTTTAGATTGGAGGTCTGTGCCCAGGCTCTGGTCGGCCATGGGGTTGTATGATGGAATGTTTATTCTTTCACTAGATTGTATCCACATCTAGAGAACTTGGTGGCCTGTTTTGTAGGAGGATGCCATGGATGTCACCTGCTCCTGGCTGTCCCCTGATGCATATTATGTGGTACAGCATCCACATGAATTCAGAGGGAGGGTTACCATCTTTGAGCTTGTTGCCAATGAATATTATTTGCTTTGGAAAAGACTGATGGAGAGCACATATGCCCTATTGAACTTGGCATTCTCTGTATATTACTGCAATAAGAAGGATGCTTTTGTGAATATTGCCAGCATTTCCCCATGCTCGTTTGTACATGCTTGGTGTATTCTTACAGAAAGGCTCCTAGTGATGGCCCCACAGGTTTGAATCTATTTGAAAACCTTGGTCTTCCACAAATTATGAAGGATTTTTGACAAATGTCTGTCAAATAGCATCTAAACCACTCAATTTTAAAATCTGCAATTCCTCTGTAATTCATTTGCACTTAAGAAGTCCCATTAATTCTGAGATTACTCTGAAAGTCTAGTAGGCAAGCAGAGCTCTGATCTATAACAATACCCATAGAAGTCTACCCTTCTGCAATAAGGACAATGCATACCATCAAGGAGGCTAGGGATTTACAAGGCAGATAATGGTGTGTTCACAAAATTACCAACTACATATGGGGACCTTAAATATATCAACTTTTTCTAAAGGCATCACAAATCTCTTTAGCCCCACAAAATCTTTGGGAAAAGATATTTTGAACATGTTCCAATACCTTCCAATTATGAAAAAAATATGTACAGAATTCCCTTTTTCTAATATTGTCTAATGATATGACATGTTTCATAAGAATGCAAAAGTTCCCTCCAGTGAAAAATTTAGTCACCTATGTATTATGTATGTTTCTTTGTGCATAAGACTTATCAATATTATGTAATAGTGTCACATATTTTCCTCTTTGAACATAAGAGACTCTGGTCTGCTCTATGTTAATACTGGATAATCTCTGAATCGCCTGCCCACAAGAATAGGCTACAAATAGATACACCTCCACAGATGACACAGAAAGTTTTGTGTCTGAGGGGGAAATTGTGTATATTTGAGATATAGGAGTTTCTTGCTTAAAGCCTGCTTGTGGTAGAGGTTGGAGAGATTTTGAGAGGAGAGGTATTAAGGTGGTTGAGAAACAATTTTTTATAATTCATGAAAGCCTATCCCCAGAGCCAGTCCTCTGACAGAGCCCCTGGCCCTTGCAAGGATATTTTTATCCCCGTGGATCTTGAGTCCCTGCCTGCCAGATCTTTGACTCTCATCTGCAGGCCTCTGCTGGAGGTGAGTCTGAGACTAGTTCAGGTTGAAGCCCCCCCACACCCTTGCCAGGGAACTCCTTGGAATGGCCTCCAATCTCGCTCCCCAATGTGTCCTGTCACCACTGAGAGTGGCCCTGGTGCTCTTGTAAACAAGCTCTGCACAGCCCCCCCAAAGAGCTTGCCCTTCCCAAACCCTGTGCCCTACCTAGCCTATTGCCCCACTGCTCTGATTGAGCACTAGAGAATAGAGTGAATACAACAAACTTGCCACCTCAGGGGAAGATCGTGGAGCTGCTCTGAGCATACAAGACCTGCCTATCCATGTAGGACCGCTCTGAGCCCCCCCCACCTGATGTCTGACCCCACTGCAAGAGATCCTGGCACATGCCAAATATCTGTCTATCCACACAGAACAATCAATCCTAAGCCCCTGCCTGCAGGATCTTTGACCCCACATCACCAGGTCTCTGTTGGAGGAGGACCAACATGAATCACAACCTGCTTGATGTTTGACCCCCATCGCTGGGGCCCTGCCTGAGAGACCTCCTAGAGAGCTTAAACCACCCAGAGCTACAAACACCAAATTTCTGACCCAACTAAGTCCCTGGGGAAGTAGCAAATAGAGAGATCCCCACCTACACCCAGAAGATGTGATGGGAAGATGGCAATACAAGAAAACACCTAACAATACAAAGACAAGCATGTCACCACCACAATCTGGGGATTCTACACCAACTACACCTGAACACCCCTAAAGCAGATGAGGCAGAAGAAAAAGTCTTAAACTATATCTTGATAAAAGACCATATGATAAAACACCTTAAAGAAATGGAAGAAAAAGCAAACAAAAACTGGAAGAAATACAGGATAAGACCATGCAAAGAATGCAAGAAATGAACAAATCTCATTAAAAAGTAAGGAAAGCCAAGAAAAAAATCAAACAGGTGAAGGAAACAGTTCAACACTTGAAAACTGAAATAGACACAATAAAGAAAATAAAATCTGAGGGAATGCTGAGAATAGAAAACCTGGGCAAATGATTAGGAGCTACAAACCCAAACATAACAAACAGAATCCAAAAATTGAAAACAGAATCTCAGGCACTGAAGATGAGCTAGAGAAAATAGATTCATCAACCAAATAAATCTTAAGTCCAACAAATACTTAACACAAAACATCCAGGAAATATGGGACACAGTGAAAAGGCCAAAAGTAAAAATAAGAGGCAAGGAAGAAGGCAAACAAGCACAGCTCAAAGGTTCAGAAAACATATTCAACAAAATCAATGAAGAAAACTTCTCAATCTGAAGAAGGACATGCCAATGAAAGTACATTAATCATACCCACACCAAATAGACTGAACCCCCAAAATTTTCCTCACCACATAATAATACAACTAACATACACAAAAAAGAAAGAGTATTAAGGGAAGCAAAGGGCAAAGGCTGGGTAACATATAAATGCAGATTTATCAAAATTATGAAATTCAATGAAAATTCTTAAGGCAAGAAAGTTCTTGATAAATGTTCTACAAATACTAAGAGCCCATGGATGACAGCCCAGGTTAAAATACCCATCATTGGAGTACCCTCCCTTAGCCCTTTCCAAGACTACAGCAAACAATCAAAAAACCTGTCAAACTATTTTGCATCATACTCTAACATAGCCACAAAACAACAAAGTCTCTCTAGAAATGGAACAATTGAAGTGTTGCAGGGGATGAATACCAAGGGTTGTGGATGGACAATGTGAGGTGGAGAGATGGGCGAAATGGAACCCTTCTAAGATGACTGCTAGATGAAGACCACTGCCCTGGCCTCCTGGAGACAACCTTGTCAAATTTGTTCCAATTCTCCCACTCTACAAAGCTTCCTGAGGATATCAGCTGTAGGATTACAAGGGGCCGTCTGGGGGTATATTGGGTGGAGATATATGTGGAGATATGAGCTCCTAAACAGGCCAGTGACAACACAGAAAAGCAATCTCCCTTTCTCTCTCCTCTCTCTCTCTCCTCTCTCTCTCTCTCTCTCTCTCTCTCTCTCTCTCTCTCTCTCTCTCTCTCTCTCTCTCTCTCTCTCTCTCTCTGTCTCCCTCCCTCTCTTTCTCTCTCTCTGTCTCCTCTCAGAAGGGCATATTCTCCAAATGGGATATTAAGTCTGGAAGATGCCAGTGTACCACCTAGAGGAAGTGTCACGATCTTACCAAGCCAAGTGTGGAGTATGGTAGTAACAAGGGATGCCCTGCAGCTCTTCTTCCACATCCTGGCCTTCACTGCCCTCTACTATGAGGACCAGCAAAAGCAACAAAGTCACAGGCAGCATCTTAGTGGTTGCCAAGTAAGCATTGTTGGGGATGACATCACAGAGTGTGAGGAACTGCTCTCTCTTGGCTCTGCAGGTGAAGGCACCTGATCACTGTTGACACAGACCCTGTTACTGTGGTCCAGGCCACAACAACAGTCACATGATGACTACAGTGACTTGGTGGAGTGTAATGACTTAGCCCAAAAGCATTCATTAGACAAGATCTTCTGATCATCTCATCATTAAATTATATTTTTTTTAAAAAATTTGTGATGACTGTGCCTTCATGGGTCAATTCTGCTGAATCCTCTTGAAAATTTATAATATGTAAGTTTCCCGTTTTTATATTATTCAATCACTTAATTATTAAAATCTGTTATAATGTAGACACTAATAACTGGATCTCTCAGTGGCCTTCATGCTCTGTGTGCTGTTACTGGCACCAATCATCTGCTGTGTCCATTGCATATCAGTCAAACCCCTTATCAATGATCCCGTCATCATTTAAATAATCAAATAAGTAAATAATTGTGTAGTCATGCATACTTATGTTCCATAAAATAAAACAAAACTCCAGCAAATATCAAAGAAGTAGCACTTAGAAAATTAAATAATGCCACACAAGGAGGACTGGTCAGACTCAGTCACATAGGACGACATCATCATCAATTTAAATAATTAATATGTAATTATGAAATAATGGAACTATAAGATAGTATTGCATATTTTAATCACACATGGTGGAGTCAGACTGAACTCTTCCTGTAATAATGATTTATTAATTAAATATTGAAATAAATAGATGGCCTTGCGTATTAACACCCACAATGTGGCACCAAACTCGAGGTATCATGACTGATGTAATGATCTATATAAATGAATAAATAAGCAAATAATGAGATCACCCACAATCTGATTTGAAACATGAGTTATGGTCCATAACACCATCGTTGGTTTAAATAATTTAAATACATAACTAGATGATATGTCATACTTGTTCCACATGGTGCAACAAAACTTCAGTGATCTCCGATTACATAATTACCTGAAATTATAGTTAAATGTGTATAACATCAGATGACATGGTGGTCTGACAAATTTGACTCCCATACGGACGCTCCAAACTCCAGTGATCACTGAGTAAATAATGAAAAAATTTAATAAGTAAATGATTAAATAATTACATAATTTGATGTTGTTTTACACTTGCCTCCTACAACTTAGGGCAAAACTCAAGAGATCATTGATTATTTAATCATAGATTTGAACAATAAACTGAAGGAATAATGAGATAATGTCTCATAATTCATCTTTGGGAGAGATAACAAAATGATATAATCATTTATTTAAATAACTAAATAATGAAATGACATACCACAATTAACTCCAACCAGGTCTATCCAGACTCCACCCTTCCCCCTAGCAGATAAGGACAGATTTGAGAAAAAAACTAATCAGATGGTTAGATGGTCTGTCACCATTGACTCCCACAAGGTGGCGCCAAACATTACATAATGAACAATTTAAATATTTAAGTGATTAAACATTTAAAAAGTTGAAATGTTTTGCATCATAAAGTCCTGGGAATTCATGCCAGACCTGATGAAAGATGCTTTCATCATGAATTTTTAAAATTCATTAATTTAATAATCAGATAATCAGACTGCCTTGCCTGATGAACTTTGTTGTGATGACATCATTTCAAGCCAAGGGGTCGCTGCTCTGGGGCAACAGGAGCTGTGGTACCTGGGGTAGCAATAGTGTCAACAATGTTGGTTTCAGCTGCAAAAATGGCAACAGAAGGGGCGTCAACAGCAGAGCTGAGAGAGAGCAGCTCATCCTTTTTCTGGGACATCATCCCTGGAGAGGCCATTTGGGCCATTGCTACTCCTTCTCATAGTAGAGCACAACAAATGTGAGGATTTGGGGGAAGAGCAGAGAGGCAAACACCTCAACCACTATGCATACCTTGTTGGAGTCTTTGTACTTCTTCTCGGTGGGCACCATGGAATCTTCTGGACTCAGCCTTCCAGGATACCTAGCCCTCTGGGTGATGCACATGACACTCAGAGTCTGCAGTATCCATGGCTGCAACTTCCAAGTCCCTAACCTCGACCATGACAGATAACTGCACCCTAACTCCTAAGCAATGATGACATCATCTTTGAAATAATTAAATATGTCAGTAATTAATAACATCACAATAAATATATAGGTGATGAGGCATTTAACTCGCAGGGAAGAATGGCCAGACTCCAGTCATTAAGGAAGACATCATCATCATTTTAAACAATGTATCAAAAAATGTGATGATATTGAATACTTAACTCCCCAATATGGAGCTTAACTGGATTCTTCATGGAATCAAGGAAGATTTATTTTAATAATTATACATAATATAGATGATCTTGCATATTATCTCTTATCATCAATTTAAATAATTTAATTATGTAATGAGTTGATCTGTCATACTTGATCTCACAAGGTGACAACAAACTCCAGGTATGAAGAATGACATAATCATTGTTTTATATAAACAAATAATCAAATAGTAAGTTGATATCACATCATCCACTTCCCCAAGGTGGCTCCAAACCAGACTCATGAATGATGTTGTCATCATTGATTTAAATAATTTAATTACATAATTAAATAATTAGATGGTCTTATATACTTGACTCCCACCCACTACATGGTCCCAAATCCACTGATCATAGATTATCTAAAGTCCTATTTTAATAATTAAAATTTACAGAATCCGAGGATTCACCCTACTCGACACCAACAAGTTGTCTCTTATTTGACTTCCAGAAGATTGTCCCAAACTTCATGGACCATCAATAATATAATCACAGAGTAGTAAAATGTGTAAATGACATTGTGTATCCAGGGATTGAGAGGGTATCAAATAATTGATGTTGGTCAGCTGCCTCATGAACTGCTATCAAATTTTTCCTGAGTCTACCCAACTAACACCTTCCTGAATGAGGTTAACAATGGAAACCTCACCTTTTTTGAATAATTGTGAGTCTTTTCATCTTCTTAATCCATAGTTTTACTTCTTAGGGAAGATAATATTCATCAACAGTCTTTGAGTTGGTTCTCCACAGACTATATTCCCTGATATTAGATAATCTGGAATTGGGTAATAGCTGTAGGTCAACTTTGGTGATGTCTTGCTTAGGAGAATCCAGTTCCACAAATCCTGTAATTAATGATAACAATACATCTAAACTGCTCTGTAGTTTTCTGTCCATGATACCAGACTATAAAATTCTAGCAGTGTTTCCAGGCAACATTTATGATCCAACATTCTGTCTCATTCTAGTACACATACCACATGCTAATATAAGCTCACACACTAATGGACTGACCTTATAGCCCCACTATGTTCCTATAGTGAAATACAGATGAAAATGAGAGCATCATTTTTCCATTCAACTGTTACAGCAGGTTGTTCCTTCCCGCTGGCTCCATCCCACTAGCCACCAGTCTGGGCCCACAGCCGCACCAGCCCCAAATAACACGCAGAGACTCTGTATTTGATACAATCCTGTTGGCCAATGACGATCATTGTTAACCCATTTCTACTTATCTAAGTATTTCCAAGTGGTTACCTTATCTGGGAGACGCAGCCGACATCTTCTTTTTTTCAGGTCTACATCTCGACTCCTCCTTCCCACTTCCTCTTTCCTCCTTGTCTCCTACCCCGCCTATCTTGCTATCTCATTGGCCACAGTGCATTATTAACCAGTATGAGAAATATATATACAGAATAACATCTCCCATCATCTCCTCTTTTCTGTCTAAAATAAAAGAAGGGGTTTAACCTTAACATAGCAAAATATATTATACAACAGTTATCAAATAAGAAGCACAGTAAACAATATTTTGTCCATTAACATTTTGTAAGACTTAAAGAAAATATCATCTATCCTATATTTGTGAGTCTAAAATCCTATATGTAACTTATCTTTAAACCTAACTAAGGGAAACTATAACTATAACTATCTGTCTTCAATTCCTTCAAAGACCACAGAAGGATAATATATAAACTCTAGAAATGACAGAGACAACTCTTTGCCTGGTCAGTCACCTGAAATTCTTCTGTAATGTTCCATCTTCAGCCCATAGGCCTTAGTGTGTGTCCAGACTCCTCAACAAGGCAGGGAACTTTAAATTGTCCACCTGTATTGGCAGTTTGTGAGTCATTTTTCTCTGAGTCCTGTAGACTGTCTGGCTGCCTTTTCCATGAAGCAGGAATCCTGTAGCAATGTCCATCTTGCATCAGCAGTCATCTTTTTGTGGGTCCTGCATGTCCAGTTTCTACAACATGAAGTCAAACAGTCCAGAAGAGCAGTACCTTGCCCAAATGGCTCGTCTTGCCTTATTAAAAGCAAACTCCATAATGTGTTTCTTCGATGTTCATCTTCCTTTCTTCTGTAGGTGTTGTTACCAGGAGCAGTTATGCCTCACTGTCAAGAATAACCCTAAACCATTTTAAATGCCATATTCTGTAGGTCTTTGAAAGGTTTGAAGAATGTCTATCCACTTCTCTGCATATCTAGAAATCCTAACTAACTTAACTCCAAGTTTTAACTATCATAGGTCACACTCTATAATCTGTATTAATTTATACATTACATTTTCCACTAAGCTATATAAACACAATACCTAAACAAGAGTAGAAATATACATATCACAAAATTGACCTTAAATTGTATCAATAAAAGAAAATCCATTTGAAAGCAAAGTATTCATATCTATACCATAATTCTCTTTTTACCTTTAAAAAGATTGTTTGTGGCTATAGTCATTTATAACTAAGTCCATTTAAATGAAAACAAACATTTATAAACAATATTTGGGAATTTGGGCGTTGTTCTATCCAAACTACTTCCTGCTGGTACGGGGTGTTGTCATGGGGGATCCTAAGAAGATGCAGAAATCTTGGCTGTAGACATTGCTTCAGGGGGTCTTGCTTGATCAAACTATTTCAGTCTGGAAGTAATCCACAGCTTTTCATTTTCTGTGGAAACAAAAATAGAAATCCTTTTCCCCAGTAACTTGTCCTTAGGCTTAAATTTTGGAGTCAAAGAATTTTTAAAATATATAAATTGAATTAATGCAGCAGCATTTCTTTTATCAGTAGTTGTTATTTTCCCAGCAATCAAATAATTTAAAGACAACAGAATCGCATATAGTATCCAAAATTTCTCTGTGCTTTCCATCTTTACGTGGCTTTTTTATTACTCTATTCTACTTCTATTTTTACATATTTTGAGACAGGGTTTCTCTGTGTAACTTTTTTTTTCTGTCCTGGAATTCACTGCATACCAGGTTTACTTTGAAATCATAGAGATCTGCTTGTCTCTGTCTACCGAGTGCTGGGATTAATGGCGTGCACCACCATACCCATCCATTCCAATTTCTTTTTTCTTTTTCAAACAATTGTATCTCGTTTCTTTTTCTCTCCCAAGCCACCATATTTTTTAAAATACAGTGTAAACCTTCATTGCAGCTCTCCTCCACACCAATGAATTGTTAGCAGAGTTCTTTAAATGCAAGGTGGTTTTTTGCCGCTTATGCTAATTTTGGAAACCTCCCATAAAGGAGCAGTGCAACTTTCTGTCCACAGCAAAACAAATCCAACCCAGAAAATGCTGCTACTAAGAAGTCTTGCTAGTCTCTGTTCCTTTGTTTCTAAAAACTATTTTTTAAGCTTTTTTTAAGTTTTAAGTGAAAGTTCTCAATCCCCCGTTCTGACACCATTATGTTACAGAAGGTTTTTCCTTCCCACTGGCTGCATTCCGCCTGCCGCCAGTCTGGGCCCACAGCTGCACCAACCCCAAGTAACACTCTGAGACTGTATTTGATATAATCCTGTTGGCCAATTACAATTATTGTTTATGGGCTAGCTTTGTCTTAATTACTAACCCATTTCTACTTATCTAAGTATTTCCACGTGGTCATCTTATCAGGGAGCCGAGGCAGGCATCCTGCTTCTTCCCCGGGCTACATCTCAACTCCTCCTACTTCCTCTTTCCTCCTCCTAGTCTCCTAGCCATGCTTATCTAGTTTTCTATTGGCCAACAGGGCTTTATTAATTAGTATGAGAAACATATATACAGAATAACATCTCCCATTATTCAACTATGTTGATGACTATTTAATCATGTTTAATATGCTCCAATTTTCATATTTCCAGAATGGAGACAATACCTTTAATGGCCTCTACCTCAATCCTTTCATATTTACTGAAAGGAAAATGAGTTTCTATTCATTTTCTCATCTTTAGAACAGCTAGACAACATGGTATAGGTGCAAGCATGGGGAGAAAGTATGTGGCTGGATAATTATAGTAATGAACAAATGCACAAAGTGAAATAAATCCACACAAACACATTGAACCCAAAAATTACAGTCATGCTAGGAAACAGCCATGTTCACAGAGCTTCCATGCAACAAGAATAAATCGCTTGTCTGGACTCCTGGACAGTTACTTTAAAAATATAAAGAGGTTCTCCTAAACATGAATTTGCCCACAGACAACAGGTATAAGTCTAGAAAATAAAAGATTCATTATCCCAAGAGTTGGGATGGGCAATTTTTTTATTGGTTTTGTGATGTGCTATGGAGGTTTTTCATATAATGTAAATATGAAATATAAGGGTGAATATACGATAAAAAGGAATTTTAACCTTAAATATTTTACATTGATATGGTCATTGGTATATTGATACAAGTCCAAAATATTTTTTGTTGTACTGCATATATGTTTGTACTCTTCTTTAAGGTATTACAGTTATGCAGCTTATTTCAAAATGAATATATATTTAAAAATACAGGTTACTATTTAGTCATCTATAATAATCAAACATATAGTCATACTAGGTAAGTTTTCAAGGTTAAACAGATATATTTAGATTGGTAGATTATCATCAACCAGTTTGAAGACCTACAGAATATGGCATTTAGGATGTTTAATAACCTAAGACTTTTCATTACAGTGAGACAAGCCTGTTGCAATCAGCAGCAATTTTTTACATAAAGAATGTTGGGCTCATATAAACCTCCATATTGAGTTTGCTTTCATTATGTCAAATCTAGTCATTTGTGGAAGAAACTCTTGCCTTGACTGCTGATAGTATGTTTTAAAAACCAGACAACCAGGATTCAAATGAAAATGATTGATGGAATTTGCAAAGACAAGATGGGACACTCTTGAATGCCCTTGCTTCATAGAAAACTCTACGAAATATTCTAGACCTACAGGCCAAAAAGATGGCCAAACATTGTAGAGGAACTTTGGGTGACTGTTCACACAGTCAGCTGTGTCTGTAGTTTCTAAAGGTGTGTATGTGACTTACACTGTACTTCCTGTTAACTCAGGAAATATTATATTCTTATGGAATCTTTGATGGATCTGTACAGTAGAGAGATATGGTTACAGTTTTCCTTAATTATGGTTGCTCCAGTTTTGTGCCATTGTGTGGGAGTTAATACACAAGACCATCTAAATATTTATCTATATAATTGTTGAAATGAATCATTATTCCAGGAAGAGCTCAGTCTGAGTCCATCTTGTGGGATTTAAGTATGCAACATTCTCTCATTATTCCATAATATTATAATTATATATTAATTATTTAAATTGATTTTGATGTCATCCTTCATGCCTGGAGTCTGTCCAGTCCTCCCGGGGATTTAAATGTGTGGCATTATTCAGTTATCTAAGTATTACGGGCATTTGGTTCCATCTTATGGAGGATAAGTATGAACAACCATGAAATTACTTACTTGTTGATTACTTACATGATCATGTGGTCACTGATTAGGGGTTTGGCTGCTATTTGATAGACACAGCAGATGATTTGTGTGAGAACCAGCACCCAGAGAATGAGGGGCACTTTCTAGTAATTACTGATTACATAATAATCGATTTTAATGAATAAATGATTAAATAATTTTAAAAACTGGATTATTTAACATCATCAATTACTGAGAGTACGCATCAGAACTGACACATAATTGGCACGGTGATTACTGATTTTAAAAATGTAATAATTTAATAATCAGATGATCAGATGTCCTTGTCAAATGAACTCTGTCAGGTTGATGTCATGACACTCTAACAAGTGACTGCAGTCATGATGCAGAGACCACCACAGCAAAGGCTGTGGTAACAGTGATGGAGGTACCTTTACCAGCAAGAGCCAAAAGAGAGCAGTGGTATGCTGCTGTGTGATGTCATTCCAGCAATGCTCTCTTGGCAACACTATGATGCTGCCTATGCCTTGGGTACTGCTGCCTGTCCTTCTCATAGTAGAGGGCAGTGAAGGCCAAGATATGTTGCGAGAGGTACAAGGCAACCCCTGTTACTGCCATACTCCACACTTGGCTTGGTCAAATAGTGACATTTCTTCTAGGTGGGACTCTGAACTTTTCTGGTCCCAACCTCCCATTTGGGGAATATGCCTTCCCAAGTGGAGAGAGAGAAAGAGAGAGAGAGAGAGAGAGAGACAGAGAGAGAGACAGACAGAGAGAGAAAGAGAGTATTTGTCTGTGTCATACCCGGCATGTTTGGAGTTCATAGTTCTACACATATATCTACCCAATAAACACACAGAGGGCTCTTGGTAATATATAGGAGCCAGGGAGAGAGACACATGTAGTGGAGGAGGTAGATATGAAAGTGGACAGATACAAGGCAAGAGAAACATATGTGTGAAGTTTCAGCTGTTTTGGTGTGGGAGGGTGATTTTACACACAGATTGATGTAAATTTCCATTCTGTCTATAGACACTTGTTTCTTTTACATGTGTCTGGCACCCTGGAGGGAAAGAATGAAGGAATCTGAAGGGCATCCTGTGGGGACACCTGGATTTTGTGAGAACTACCTGTGTAGGAAAGGGGAGGATATAGGCTGTAAGCATCCTTCTGTGACAATCAAAAATTGTGTATTTTCCCTAGGTGTCTAGTCTGACTTTCCCCCAGACTAGTTAAATCTCTTGTGCCTATGCCATGACACAGATTGGCATATTTCTACTTAAGATGCAGAAAGTACCATGAATGAGAGTGTCTTGTGGATTTTGGAGAAAGGAATGAAAAGTTTCATAAGTAGAGTCTGGAGAAGGGTGCAGAATGAAAGGCTATTGACAAGAGATAGAATGTAACAGATCTGAAATTACCTAATAATGGTTGCCTAGTGATGCCTAGGAAATGATTAGGTTGGGGACGCTGAGCCAGCCCCTTGTAGGCAAGGTGGCAGAATAGACGGAATGTTTATTCTTTTAATGTGTCCTTGAGACTACATATAGGGGACTGGGCTGCCTGCTTCTTGGAACAAGGTCATGGATGTTCCAAGCCCCTTAGTGGATACTTCTGCAGAGGAGGTGGGGCAGCATTCTGCCTGAACACTGATGGAGGAATGTCATATGATTCAATGCCAAGAGTTCTCCTTTATCATCTGAACATCAAGAATCTCGATCCTTCATGAATGCACACATCTGCCTGCCATTTCATTTTGTACATCCCAGACAAGCCTTCTGTCTGGGGGGAATCCAGTGCTAAGCTTACAGCCCCATTGAGGTGGGTAGTCCTCAACCCTACATCACTTGTAAGCCTTCCTATTTGCCTGTTATCGTGGAAACCACAACGGTGCTCCCCTACCAGCTCTGTCAGCCTGGGAGTCCATTTCGTGGCTTTCAGGCTTGACTGGGAAGTTTGGTTTTTCCCAATGTATAATAATCTAGCATACCAAAGGCCAGCCTGAAAACTGAGGTGATTATGTGATGGGAGAAGTTATTCTGTATATATATGTTTCTCATACTTGTTAATTAGTAAAGCACCATTGGGCCAATGAGATAGCAAGATAGGCGGGGCTAGGAGACAAGGAGGAAAGAGGAAGTAGGAGGAAGAAGTCCAGATGGAGACCTGAAAGAAAGAAGATGCTGGCTGCGGCTCCCAGATAAGATAACCACATGGAAATACTTAGATAAGTAGAAATGGGTTAATAATTAAGACAGAGCTAGCCCATAAACAATAATGGTAACTGGCCAACAGGATTGTATCAAATACAGAGTCTCTGAGTGTTATTTGGGGCTGGTGCAGCTGTGGGCCCAGACTGGCGGCAGGTGGGATGGAGCCGCCGGGTAGGAAAAACCCAGCCCATAACAATTATGGATGGCCATGGTTAAGTAGATAACTTCTGGATCTCAAATGTTGTGGGGAGTGGCCCTCAGAATAACTTGGCTGGGTATCTAGAGGCACCATCCAAGCCCCAGTACCAATGTCCATGAGCTTGGTTGTTAATCTCTTCCTCTCTGATACAGAACGAGGATTTTGTAAGCTTCACTAAGGGTGGTATTCAGGCTTGCCAGTAAGCCTATTTGAGTTCTCTCTTGGGGTCTCCTGACTGATCACAAGACCCCAAAACAAATTGTTTCAGGGCAGTGAAATAGATGACCCTGTGAGTTCTCTGACACCCATCTCTCCACCACATTCTGTTCCTCCATATCTCTTAGTATTTATGCCTTGCAGCTGTCCAAATGTTTCATTTCCTGACAGCCTTGGTTTCTTGTTTGTAATTTTGGGGTATGATGCAAAAGGTTTTTGTTAGATTGTCTGATTTTTTGTTTGTTTGTTACTGTTTTGGAAAGGGCTGTGGAAGTGTACACCAATGTCTTGTGGTAGCTGCCATTCTGGGTGTACTATTGGTATCAGACAGAAGGTATTTGTAGAATATGCAAACAAGTCTTGGTATTTCTCAGTCATGTCTACAGCCTCCCTAGGAAGGAACTCTCAGTGCAGGACTCACATTACCTAAGCAGATTGTCTGCCTTCTCCTTGGCACAGAAAAGAACTTGGAAGAAGCAGTGTCCTGTTGCCATAGTTCTGTAAAATGGGCTTAGACTGTTGTGGTCATGAAACTCAGTCTCCTGGGTCCAGCACAGCTATGACAGGCAGGATCAAGGGACAAGTCTACAAGGATACTGCATCCTGTCCTACATATGGCCTGATATGTAGAATTGCCCTTCCTACTGCCTGCAGTTTGTGCACAGTACCAACTTCCCCCCATTCAGCAGCACCCACAACTAACTTTTTGGAAAAAACACACAATTCCCAGTATTTCTGGCCTATGTTCAGTGTCTCAGGTCCTAGTTGTCTTTTTATACAGCCTTCTTCAATCCATATTTCCTTGACTGCCATCCTTTCTCCTCATTTTCCAAGTCTTCTGTCTGACTTTCCTTTAGTTACTTTTAGACATAGGTTTCTCCTAGATCTAGTGTACTATAATTTATTGACTGAGACCTGATAAAAAAGTTTTCTGATCCATAGAAAAACTGCTAACATTTCAAGTGGCCAAGGAGGCACCACCCTCATGATCATATGCAACTTGTCATGGGATTCAAGACAGGGAATATGAGTAGAAACATTCAGATTAGAGAGTGGACTGAAGAGTATCCAAAGGATGCCAGGCAGACTAGACTAGACCAGACCAGGATTTCTTGTCCCAAACTCCTCATCAGGCTTCCTTACTGATACAGGGCACCCATGCATGTGTCATGTCCTGAGTTTTCCTAACTACCTCACCTTGCCTTACACCTGTAAAGAACACTCAAGATCAAAGTTTAAAAGCCAGTTCTCCTGCTTTTCTCTGTCCTTTATCACCTCAGCTGATAAAATACATAGAGAAAAGTTTCTGAAATTGAAAGACTGCATAATCTAGGTAATATGATTACCTAGATTATTGATTTATTCTCTGTTTTCCTGGAGAGGAAGTTCTGGGAGAGCCCATAAAGAGAGCTGGAATAGTGGGCACAGTTTTGTTGGTCTGCCTAACTGGGGACTGACACTGGGCACTTATAGGAAGCCTTCCTGAATGTCATGCTTCAGTTCCACCTAAGGTGGCCACAATGACTGCTCTGAATTTTCCTGTGCGTGCGTGTGTGTGTGTGTGTGGGGTGTGTGTGTGTGTGTGTGTGTGCGTGTGAGTGTGGTGTCTTGGTGGCTGAGTAACTTTTATGGAAATCTTATACGAGGGGCAGTACCCTAATTAGTAGTGGCGATCTGGCATGGAGTACCTCACTTGTATCCTGTGAACACCCTCTGAGCACACTATTATTATCTTCATATCAGATGCCTCAAGGAGGCTGGTGGAAAGGCAGAGTTGCAAGAGATTGGACAGCATTGTTCCCAGGAGTCAGTGAGGGTGGTCTTCTTCTTGGAGCTATCTTGGAAGATCTCATCAGTGTAGAGAATATCCCCTGTAGTATTTCCATGTTCACTACAGAATGTCAGTCTTTTGATAACAGGAAAGCATTCCCCTACTGAATATAGATAATCATCTGAATGCAGACAGACAAAATTTCACTGGATGCCATTGATGTAATTGTAAATAAGAGCCAGGGATAGAAGGATACACAGATAGAGTATGAGGTA
Organism: Cricetiscus sungorus; assembly: GCA_030556225.1. NCBI lineage: Eukaryota > Metazoa > Chordata > Mammalia > Rodentia > Cricetidae > Cricetiscus > Cricetiscus sungorus. The sequence continues at coordinate 31,362 of JANBXA010000671.1, forward strand.
GCTGTGAAACTGGACATACTCATGAATAGAGAATATGACATGTGGGGTGAACATGTGTGTTTGGTTTTAGGTGTGTTTTGTGGCATGGTTTTAGCATGCAGGCTGTAGGCCAAAGCATTCTATGTATGAATACTTTTTCTGGTTCCATTGTTATGAGACACTGGCGGGAAAGTATAAAGGGCACAGGTAGATGGGTGTCTAAGAACACAGGGGCCTCAGAGCTCTCTGATGAGATTAAAGTGGACAGACACAAGCAACCTAGACCCTTAAGGGAAATAAGCAATTCTTGGATTGTCACACCAGGATGCCTAAAACACGTATCCACTATCCATTATCCATTGTACTTCAAACAAAATTCCATGTGTCCTCACAAGAATCTCTCAAGTTGCTTTTATGTCTAAAGAGGATACAGGAAGTTCCATGGCTGACATAATTTGAGGACTGTGGGAAACAGGAGTTTTCTTAATGGACTCTACTAGGAGGTAGAGCACATCAGGATTTGGACGAAGACATTATGTGATGCTGCTGATACAATGATTAAAATTTATTAAGGCCTGTCTAGACCAAAAATATCAAAGCAACCATACTGGATATATTTAGAAGCATCTTTAGTACAAGGACTCAGGATTAAGAAGTAGATGATTCTTTGTAAGGTGAAGCTACACAGACTACATTAAATGTATCCAGTCTTAAAAGAAATACCTCACATATGGGCCAGGCTATATGTTCAAATGTTCAACAACCCCTCCACATGCCTGGGTGTGGCTTGGTATTCTCTGATCACACTGGACCTGCCTATCCACACAGAACAATTTGAGGCCACACTTCTAACCTTCAGAACTCATAGACAGCCCTGTGATGGAGGAGATGTCTCCAAGAGAGATTACATTATCCAGAGTTACAGACATAAAAACTATGAGCCAAATATGATGACCTGGAGAGCAGAGAGAAAAATTCCACATGCACTCACTAGCACTTAAGATGGAAAGACAGCTACACAAGAAATCACCCAAAAATCGAAAGACAAGCATGACATCACAAGAACCTAGGGAACCCACATCAACTAGACCATACACACCAAAGCAGATAAACCAGAAGAGAATGTGTTAAAAAAATGACTTCATAAATATGATATAGGCCCTCAAAAGTGTTATGACAAGATCCCTAAAAAAATGGACATAAAATCAAACAAAATATTGAAAGAAATAGAAGAAAAGACAAGAAAAAATGAAATAAATGAATAATTTTCATAAAGAAAGTAAGGAAAGCCAAGAAAAAAACAATCAAACAAATAAAGAAAACAATTAACAAAGTACAAGAATGAAAACTGAAGTAGAACCAATAAAGAAACCCAAACTGAAAGAATCCTGGAAATACAAAAACTGGGAAAACGATCAGGAACCACATGTACAAAGATGCAAGCATAAACAACAGAATAGAAAAGATCGAACAAAGACACGCAGGCACTGAAAATATGCTAAAGGAAATAAATTCATCAACTAAAAAATAGTCTTAAATCCAAATCATCCAGGAAATATGTGACACCACTAAATGCCAAACTTAAGAATAATAGGCACGGAGGGAGGCAAAGATTCCCAGCTCAAAGATGCAAAAAAAAACCATATTCAACAAAATCACTTTAGAAAACTTTCCCACTTTTAAGAAGAACATGCCTATGAAAGTACAAGAAGCATACCAAACACAAAATAGATTGGACTAAAAAAATCCTCTTGCCACATAATTATCAAAACACATAATATACAGACTAAAGAAAGAATTTTAATGGCAACAAAGGATAAAGGTCAGGTAACATAAAAGCAGACTTCAGCATAGAACCTCTCAAGGCCAGAATGTTCTGGGAAATTGTTCTACCAATACTAAGAACTCCTGAATACAACCTAGGCTACTATACCCAGTGAAAGTCTCAAATATTTTATATGGAGAAAACTAGATATTCAAAGACTGAGCAAGATTTTCAAACATATATAAACAAATTTAGCCCTACAGAAAGATTTTTAAGGAAATCTCTGACAAAAACAAGTTAATTATACTCACAAAGACATAAGCAAAAGATAATCCCATTTTACCAGAGCCACCTCCCCCTAAAAAAGTGGAGTGAATATACACACATTACCTCTCCAAAAAACTAAAACAAACAATAATTAACCATATATGGTTCTTACCCTGAAAATTAATGGCTTTATCCTATAAAATTATCCTATAATTATCCTAAATTATAAAATTATCCTAAAGTATCCTATAAAAAGACACACGCTAACAGAATAGTAACAAACAGATTTCTTCTTTCTGGTACATACAAAAACAAATCTAAGCTTCAAAGACAGACATTACATCAGAATAAAGTGTTTGAAAAAGATATTCCAATCTAATGAACACAATAAGCAAGCAGGTGTAGCTATCTTAATATCTCATACATAGACTCCTAACCAAGATTAAGTAAAAGAGATGTAGAAAACCATTTAATATATTCCTAGGAGAATTATGTCACTACAAAATCTCAGTTCTGAACATCTTTGCCCCAAATACAGAGAGACCACACTCATAAAAAAACTAATAAATTCAAAACTCACATAAAACCTCTCACACTCATAGTGGTAGTTTTCGACAAGGCAATTTACCGTTAGACAAACCAGCAGACTGAATTTTAACAGAGAAACAAAGGCATCACTATCCCTGACTTTAAGCTCTACTACAGAGCTATAATTCTGAAAACAGCCTGGTATTTGCACAAAAATAGACAGACCAATAGAATGGAATCAAAAATCCTGATATTAATCCATATGCCTATGAACACCTGATTTTCGACAAAACAACTAAAAAATACAATGGGGTGGGGGAGGAAAGCATCTTCAACAATTGGTGCTGGCCCAATTGGATGATGGTGTGCAGAAGACTGCAGATTGACCCATGTCTATCACCATGCACAAAATTTAAGTCCAAATGGGTCAAAGACCTCAATATTAATCCAACCACACTGATACCTTAGAAGAGAACGTAGGTGGTACCCTTGAACAAATTGGAATAGGAGACTGCTTCCTGAACATAACCCCAGTAGCACAGATACTGAGATCAACAATTAATAAGTGGAACTTCCCTTCTGTAAGACAATGAACACAATTGACAATACCGCACTATAGCCCACAGACTGAGAAAAAATTTTTAACAATCCTACATCTGACAAAGTGCTGATCTCCAAAATATACCAAGAACTCAAGAAACTAGTCAACAAAACACCAAATAGCTCTATAAAAAATAGGGTACAGTATTAAAAAAAATTCTCAATAGAGGAAATCAAAAAGGCTGAAAGACACTTAAGAAAATGTTAAACATCCTTAGCTGCCAGGGAAATTCAAATGAAAACAACTTTGAGATGCCATCTTACTCCTGCCAGAATGGCTAAAATTAGAAACACCAATGACAACTTATGCAGCAGAGGATGTGGAGAAAGGGGAACACTCCTCCACTGCTGGTGGGAATACAAACTTGTACAGCCATTTTGGAGATCAGTATGGTGGTTCCTCAGGAAAATGGGAATTATCTTACCACAGGACCCAGCAATTCCACTCTTAGGTATATACCCAAATGATACACATTCATGCAACAAAGACATGTGCTCAACTATGTTCATAGCAGCATTATTTGTAATAGCAAGAAACTGGAATCAACCTAGTTGCCCCTTAACTTAAGAATGGAAAAAGAAGATGTGGCACATCTACACAATGGAATACTACTCTGCAGAAAAAAAATAACAAAATCTTGAAATTCGCAGGCAAGTGGATGGAACTTGAAGAAACCATCCTGAATGATGTATCCCAGTCAGAAAAAGAGGAACAGGGTATGTACTTGCTCATATATGGATTTTAGACATAGAGCAAAGGATCACCAGCCTATAATACATGCCACCAGATGAACTGGGATACAAGGTGTATACTAAGAGATTCATATATGGTACCTCACAAAAAGGGGAAGAGACAAGTCCCCCAGAGCTCATGGGAAAGAGGGGGAGTGAGTATGTGCTTTAGGCATCCTGGTGTGACAAGCTGCTATTATTTATTTTCCCTTAGTATCTAAGTTGCTTGTTCTTTGTCCATTTGCACCTCTTCAGGAATCTATGAGTCTCCGTGTGTCCTACACCTGGCTATGGGTAGATGCATGTCCACAAATGATACAGAAAATACTATGTCTGAGAAGAAATTATGGACTTTTGAGAAATACCAGTTTCCTGAGTTGGCCCTGCTAGGGGTAAATGATGTTGTGAGTAAAAGTATTGTGTTGGTTGAGATACAATGTTTTATTTTATGAAAGTCACTGAAAATCAAAATATCATATCATTCTTATTTTTATCTGTAGGTTTTCACCCTTAGTCCCAGGAATCAAGGCTAAGAAGGATTTCTGTTATATCAAGACCACACTTACTCTGAGATACTGATGTAATTTTAAAAAGAAACGGCTCTCACAAATGTGATTTCTGCATCTGAGATGTCATGCCTATAATCCAAGTACTAGGGATATGGAGGTAGGTGTGTTATGGATGGGTGGAGAAGAAAATATAAGGAGAATGAAATATAATCTAAGAATATAATCTAAGATCCTTTCTCTCTTAAGGATCCTTGGAAGCCAGACAGCTACTTCATCTGAATAGAGGTAACTTCTACTGCCTTGGATGCTCTGCTTCTCAGATATGCAACTAGAACCCAATATCCATCATGTGGTATGTTTTTATGTTTGATGAAACAGACCTGGATATAGCTCAGAATGGTTGCTACAGATAATGTGAGGCAGCAGCCAACTCAACCCAGATGGAAGGTCATGGTGAACATGAAAGCCAAGTTTTCCTGAAGCATTTTTCCTTTCTCACAAAAACAGGAGACCTATGGGATCATTGCCCTGTTAAGCTGGACCCCACACAGGTACACACAGATCCCTGCCCTTTTCTTATATCTAGCCCAGACCAGCCTTCTGTCAGGTTGAAAGTCAGTGCTTGCTTTAGGGTTCTACTGAGGTGAGTGATACTATCTGCTCTGTCATCTGCCCACATTCCCTTATGCCCTGTGTTCTTGGACAACACCATACTGCTGGCCTAGCACCCTCAGTCATCTTGGGAGTCCTCTTCTTGGCTGGTTACATCGACCAGAAATTTTGCCCAAGGTGCAAGTTGGCAAAAAACACTAGGGTAGCCTGATTGCTGAAGGGTTCACCTGGGTCTCTAGATTAAAGATGACAGCTGCTGGATATATGAATGTGGATGCACGTGACCTACAGAATCAACTAGCTTGGAAGCTAGAGGACAATACTCACCCCATTGTTTCCAAGTCCATGAGTTTTTGTCTAGGCTCTACTTTTACAGTCTATATGGGAATGTGGTTCCTGTAGTTTTCCTTTGGATCTCCTGAAGGGTTAACAGGGAGCCTCCCTATGCACCACAAAAGTGGCATTCACTGGACTGGAAGTTTCTAAAAGGAGATTGTCTTGAAGCAGTGCAGTCAAGATGCCCATGAGGTCTTTGAACCACATCCCCCACCTTGAATCATACACATCCTGTGGGATCCATCCCTTGCATCAGATCTAGGATCAGATCAGATCCATCTTCAGCCCATGTTGGCCAGGTAGTTGCTTGGTGCCTATCTTGGAGCATAGTACTAGCTGTTTGTGGTTTTAGAACATCTTTCTGTCTTTCATTTTCTCTCTCTGAGTTGTTGTATTGGTGTCTGTGTTTAAGTTTTGTGTGTTTCCTGGGCAGGGATAATGTTTGTTGAAAACTTACAATCATCTCACAGAGATAACTAACAGTTATGGTAGTCATTCCAGCATTAAAAGGAAGAGACAGGTTGGTATGTAGGGGAATTGATATAGGCTTCACCCTTCAGCACCAGTTGTGGTTTGTACAATGTCTTGTTAGTCATATCCCTGCCCCCCCCACCTCCTCTCTCTCTCTCTCTCTCTCTCTCTCTCTCTCTCTCTCTTTCTTTCTCTCTCTCTGTATGTGTGTGTGTGTGTGTGTGTGTGTGCGTGTGTTGTGTGTTTTCCGTTATGATAAGAATGTAATTGGTCTTAAATCATAACAACAGAGAATATTGAGGTAATACTCATAAAATCAATGATGAATTAACCATGCAAAATGAATCACTGCAATAAACACTCAGGTGTATAGGATAACACAAAATTGAAGGTAATAGCCTATCAAATAAAAAGGAATGCCAAATAATGATAGTACAGAAGTTAACATAGATGCAAAAGAAAAGTTAAGAATAAAGGAAAGGAAGGAAAGAAAAGAGGGGAAATGGAATGGTGAAGGACAGAATAGAGAGACTGGCAAAAAAAGCATTCCTCATATCAAGGGCATAGATTCAGACAACTATCCAATCCAGTTTGAATACGTGCGAACAATTCTCGCTAATGAATCTTTAATATATGTTCTGTGCAAATCTGGTAATAACATAGATGAACTGATCACACAGACATAACCCTGGTGCTAACAAGTTGAAATGGGATCATTTCCATTCAAGTCCCATAGAGAAAATTAAATGAAATCATGTGTGCATTAGCAAGAAAATAATATGTATCTCATTTGCTTTTCATTACCATGGAAATTGCTTTTAATTCTGGGCACACATTAGGCACTGTTTTAGGAAATTATTTCCATTTTATTGACAATGACAGGCACATGTGTAGCCATAACTTATCTTCTGCAGTTTAGACAAGGGTTTGGTCCCAAAGCTTAAGTCCATAGAAACGTGTTTTGATTGAAGATTGTGCAAATTTTTCATTCCAACGTAAGTGTGAAAATCCTGTATTATAAGTGTTCACAACCCATACAAGTAGAAGGATTGATCAAACCACTTAATAGTGTAAGAAGCTGGTGCAGAGGATTCAGAAACAAAACCATTAACACTGGCCCAGGAGATAGAGTCCCATAAGTCTCAGCATGCTGGAACAACATCAAGACATAGGCAGTATATAGAAATCTCTGCTAATATCTGAACTCCATGTACAACAGTGGTGCATAATGCATTCAGTTTTACCTAGTCATATTGACATTGTTGATCACAAAAGTTTAAACAGCATCTGAAAAGCTTATTTGAGAAACTGCTATGAGAGACAATAAAAGACGAAAGGAAAAACAGAGAAACAGAAAATCTCAAAATACAGCATCAGCAGTGTAGTATTATTCCACATGTGGGTTACTTGAAAAAAATCCTTTACAAACTAGCAGTATACAAGATAAACTCAAATATCTGTAGCCCTATTAAATAAGACAATAATAGTGCCAAGAAAGAAATCAGAGATACATTACCCTTAATAATAGCCACAAAAAACATAAAGTATTTTGGGGTAATGCTTATCACACAAGTAAAAGACATATATTGTAAGAAATATGTGTCCTTTAAAAAAATAAATCAAAGAAGATACCAACAAAATGGAAAGGTCTTCCATGCTCTTGGATAGGAAGGATAAACATAGTAAAAATGAGAGTCTTGCAAAAGAAATCTACATATTCAATGCACTCCCAATTAAAATCCCAGCATAATTCTTCAGTGAAATTTAAAGGATAATAATCAAATTTAAATAGAAAAACAAAAGACCTAGAGTAGCCAAAACAACCTTGTACAATAAAGGCATTTAAGGTGGCTTTGCCATCTCTGACTTCAAGCTCTATTATAGAGGTCTAGTTTTGAAAACAGCTTGGTACTGGCACAAAAGTAGACAGGTAGATTGATTGTACTGAATTGACAATCCTGATTTTAACACAAACACCTACAAAATCCTGACTTTTAACAAAAAAAAAACAAATAAAATATACATTGGATGGAGGAAAGCATCTTCAACAAATGGTGCTGGCACAACTGGATGATAGCATAAAGAGGATTGCAGATATACACAAGGGTATCACTGTGCACATAACTCAATGGATCAAAGACCTCAACATCATAAACACAGCCACACTGAAACCATTCCTATATCTGACAGAGAGTTGATCTCCAAAATATAAAATAACTCAAGAAAAAGTTAACAGAACACCAAAGAACCTTATTAAAAATGTGGTACAGACCTGAAGAGAGAACTCTCATAGAGGAAATGAAAAAGGCTGAAAAACACTTAAGGAAGAGATCAACATACTTAGTTATCAGGGAAATGCAAATCAAAACAACTCTGAGATACCATCTTACTCCTGCCTGAATGGCTAAAATTAGAAACACCAATGATAACTTATGCTGGAGATGCTGTGGAGAAAAAAGAACACTCCTCCACTGCTGGTGGGAGTGCAAATTTATACAGCCATATTGGAGATCAATATGTCTGTTCTTCAAGGAAATTGTGAGTTAGGCTACCACAGGACCTGTCATTTTTTTCCCTTAGGCATGTATCCAAATGACTCACATCCATTAAACAAAGTCGTCTGTTCAGTGATGTTTGTAGCAGCATTATTTGTAAAAGAAAGAACCTGGAAGACACATAAATGCCCCTCAACTGAAGAATGGATAAAGAAGGTGTGGCACATTTACATATTGGAATACTATTCAGTGGGGGGGACAACGGAATCTTAAAATTGTCAGGCAAATGGAAGGAATTAGAAGAAACCATCAAAAGTTTGGCAATCCACTCACAAAAAGAGTAACATGGTATATACTCACTCATATATGGATTTTAGACATAGAGCAAAAGATCACAAGCCTATAATTCTCAACACCAGAGAAATGTGGATATAAGAATGGATGATAGAGTTTCCAGTGCTGATTTCACAGCTATCAGTCTTGGGGCCCATTAATTGCTCCTTTTTTAGGCCTGCTGTCTCTGTGGATATCTGTTGCCTGGTCTTGTTTTCCCTTACTTCATCTGGATTCCAGTTCAGCTTAGTGTTTTGCTGTAGGGGTCTGCTACTGTTTTCATCAGTTATTAAATGAGCTATCTATGTTGATGGATAAGTTAGACATCAGTCTTATTAGCAGCGAAAAGCTTTTATGATAGACATACCATTGTTTCTCAAATTGTTAGTTCCGGCTATTCTTGTAGGTCTCTGGACCTTCCTGTAGGTCTATAAACCTTTAATGGATTCTTATTTATGTACTTACTAGGACACCTCAATTTATTCCCTTGATCATTTATGGAAATATTCATCATGAATAGTTATTTTATTTCCATGGTAAGCATGGTAGACTCCAATGGAAATGGAGAATATGCTTTCTGTTCTACCTTGGTCAAGAATTCTAGAAGTATGAATGCCTGAGGATATTGCAATTCTCTTGGGTCCATAGATCTTAAAAAAACAATTGTATTTTCCTTACTTTTTCCAGATAAATTGAAATGGCCTATCTCTCATGTCCTTACAAGAAAGATCAGAGAAATGTAAGTAATTTATCTTTATGATCATTCTATGTAAAGGTATTCTTTAAATTAAACCCAAGCTGTCTTCGCTATACATTCACTCAAAGAGTCATGTGCTTTTCAAATCCCCATTAATTTTTCCTACCACAAGACTCCAATATGGCAAGGCACAACCTTTGACAATGAAGACCAGAAATGTTTCTTCAGGCTTGATTCACTAGAATGGTATTGGTACTGAAGTTTGCATAAGATTCTCATTCATATCAAAATGAGAAACTCAACCAGTAAAATTACATCACTTCATTCCTGAGGGCACAAAATTAGCTGAAGACAACCTTACTTTTCTTTGTCACAGTGTAGAAAGCTCAGAACCAAATTCATTGTCATTGTGCCAAGAGCCAAATGAAAAGACTTGTCAGAATACAACACAGATATAATGGCATGGAAAATTGCACTGAAGAATAAGTTGTCATCTGGACACCAAGTTTAATGGAAGTGACAATGAGTACAGTTTTTAAAGTTGGTATTGATATTGTGTATCCATGAGGCATCAGATACATGAATATGGAAGCTGCCTCATTAGATATAAACACCTACCACATCTTACCTCATTCTAGTCTAAGAGGTAGATTACAGCCTTGCTGAAGGAAGTTAACAATGGTGCACTTACCTTTTGAAGGATATTTTAAGTCTTTCTTTTTATCCATAGTTTAATTTCTTAGGGAAGAAGACATTTATCATGAAAAATCTTTGATCCTTTTTTTTCAGATTCTATTACCTAAAATTAGCTATGCTTGATTTGGGTAATGCTGGTAACTTCAGGATAGTCCATGGCATACTTGATTAATTGACTTGAAAATAAGTATAACTCAGAAAAGATCCTAGCATTTTTTTGTGAGAAATCAATGAGGCTATAAGGTTAGTCGATTAGTGGGTGTGCTTTTTGCAAGTTAGAGGTTTACAGGAATGCGACAGAATATTAGATCATAAATGTTGCCTGGCAACCGTGGTGGAATTCTATATTCTGGTATCATGGGCCAAGAACCAGAGAGCAACTTAAATTGGACATTTTAGTCTCTCAATATGATTATCTCATAAAACGTTTAAGGACAGCGCTTGTTGACATTGATTCTTCTAAACAAGTCATAGCCAAACCATGGAAGTTGACCTACAGCAATGAATATTACCCAATTCAAGAATACATAATATGAGGAATTATAGTCTGTGGAGAAACAGTCCAAAGACTTTTGTTGATGAATGTCATCTTCCCTAAGAAGTAATATTATGGATTAAGAAGGTAAAAGACTCACAATTATTCAACAAAAGGTGAGTGTTCCATTGTTAACATCTTTCAGGAATGTGTTAATCCATTTGTTACATTAGACTGAGGAATAATTGGATAGATATTCATCTCTAATATGGCAGCTCCTCACATCAAATGTCTGATATTCTCTTAAATCCTGGATACAAAATGATCTTTAATCACTTACACATATTGCTACTCAAATCTGTGATTAATCCATCATTCATTTTGTTTGGCACCTTTTTGTGGGAGACTAGATATCTCGTGGGTGTCTAGTATGGCAGACCATCTTATCCACTGACTATGTAATTATTTATGAAAATAGGACATTAAATAATTGATGACCAGTGGATTTTTGCACCACATTGTGGTAGTCAAGTATGCATGACCATCTAGAATTTAATTATGTAATTAACATATTTAAATCAATGATGACAACATCGGTCTTGAGTATGGTTTGGAGCCACATTGGGGAAGTAGATGTTGTGATACCAACTGATTGTTTGATTTTATAGCCTAATATAACAATGATTATATCTTCCATATTACCTGAAGTTTGGACGCACCTTGTGCGATCAAGTATTCCAGATCAACTAAATTTATAATTAACTTATTTAAATTGATGATAGTGGTTAGTATGCAACATCATTTAAAAGTTTGGATAATAATTTAAATAAATGATCATCTATTCCATGAAGAGTCAAGTCCATCTTGGGGAGTTAAGTATTCAATATCATCACATTTTTTGATTAATTGATATTTTTTTATTTTAAAGTCAATTATGTTTTTAACTCAAATAGTTTTATTCACCTCTACCATTCACATTCCTAAAAGATTTATTAAACATTATCTTTTATCAGAGAAATGCTCTGAGAATGAAAAATAATTCTGAGTTGTATATCTGTCACCGGTATCCAGTCTTTTTAATTTATTTTACATAAGTATCACATTTCCCTCTTGGCCCTCACTTCATCCCTCCCTCTCTCCCACCGTGTATGCAACCCAATTACCCTCCGCTCCCATTCCCACTCACTGCACCACATGTAGGGTAATGTATCTGGGAGGGCACAGCTAAATCTGTAAAGTCATATGGAGTAGGAACTAGGACATCCCTCCTGTGACTATGTTAAGGAAGTATCCTTACATTGGGAATGTACTCCCAAAATTCTTTTGTGCAACAGGTGTACATACTACTTCCACTGTCAGAGGACCCTTAGACTACCCAGGCCTTCTGACTGAGACCCATATTTACGGGATCTGAGTTTATCTAATGCTTGGAATACAGATATCAGTCTGGGGCCCATTAGCTTCCCCTTGTTCAGCTCAACTGTCTATGTGTGTTTCTGTAGCCTGGTCAGGTATTCCCACTCTGCATCTGTATTCCAGTTTGGCTCAGTGTTTAGCTGTGGATGTCTGCTTCTGTTTCTATCAGTTACTACATGAGGGCTCTGTAATTGTGGATAAGTTAGTCATCAAACTCATTATCACGGATCACGAAAGTGCATTTATGGTAGCCTTTTCACTGTTGCTCAAATTGTTAGTTGGGATCGGCCTTGTAGGTCTCTGGACCTCTACATTTCTCTAGAGTCAGTTTTCTCTTCTAACCTTTAATGACTCCCTCTTATGTGGTCTCTCTCTCTCTCTCTCTCTCTCTCTCTCTCTCTCTCTGTGTGTGTGTGTGTGTGTGTGTGTGTCTGTCTGTCTGTATGTCTTTTTCTCTCACCTATTCCTCTCCTGACTCAATCTTCCTAGTCCAATGGGCTTTCCTTTCCTCCTCTTGTATTTTTCCTACCTGTCTCTCCACTCACTGCCCTGCCACTCCCAATATGCTGAGGAGATCAAGTACCCTTTCTCTTCTTGTATGAATCACTTAGACTCCTCTTTGTTTCCTAGTTTCTCTGGTTGTGTGAATCATAGGTCAGTGACCCTTTGCTCTGTCTAAAATCCATATACAAGTGAGTACAAACAATGTTCCTCATTTTGTGACAGTGTTACCCCATTCAGGAGGGTTTCTTCAAGTTCCATTTATTTTTCTGCAAATTCCAAGATTCTACCCTCTCCCCCACACAGTAGTATTTTTTGTGTAAATGTGCCACATCTTCTTTATCCAGTCTTCAGTTGAGCAACTGATAGAAGATGTTATTCTGTATATATGTTTCTCATACTGGTTAATAAAGCTCTGTGGCCAATGAGATAGCAAGATAGGCGGGGCTAGGAGACAAGGAGGAAAGAGGAAGTGGGAAGGAGGGCTGTGGGCCCAGACTGGTGGGCTGGCAGGCTGGTGGCCGGCAGGAAAAACCGGCGGTAACAAGCGACATCTAAGTTTCTTCCAGGATCTTGGTATTTCAAATAATACCACTGCAAACATTGTTAAGCCATGACATTACTCCCTGGATGTAATCCATGGATGTAGATCATTTTGGTATGTGCCTAAGAAGTTCTGTGGTACACCGATTCACAATTTACACCGATTCACCAATTCACAATTTAAATACCATACTGATATTTTTAAAAAACTGTACAAGTTTGCACTCCCATCAGCAGTAGAGGTGTGTTCCCCTTTATCCACATGCTCTCCAGGATAAGCTGTCATTGGTATTTCTAATTTGAGTCATTCTAGCTGGAATAAGATGGTATCTCAAAGTTGTTTTGATTTGCATTTCCCTGATAGCTAAGAATGGTGAACAATTTAAATATATTTCAGAATTTTTTTTCTTGTGAGAATTCTATCTTCAGTTCTGTTCCCTATCTTTAAAATAGTTATTTGTTGTTTTGGGGGCTAGTTTCTTGAGTTTTTGCATATTTTAAAGGTCAACTCTCTGTCAGTTGTAGGATTGGTGACAATCTTTTCCCATGTTGTAGGCTGCCATTTGTTCTTTTCAATGGTGTGCTTTGCCTTAGAGAAGCTTCTTAGTTTGAGGAGTGCTCATTTCTTTATTGTTGATCTCAGTGTCTGTGCTACAGGTAGTATGTTCTGCAAGCAGTCTCCTGTAGTAATTTATTCAAGGGTACCTCACACTTTCTTTCTAGGAGACTCAGTGTGGCTGGATGCATGTTGAGGACTTTGATTCATTTGAACTTGGGTTTTGTGCATGGTGATAAACGTGTCTATCTGCTGTCTTCTACATACCATCATCAACTTGTGACAGCACCATTTGCTGAAGATGCTTTCTTCCTCCAATTATGTACTTTTAGCACTTTTGTCAAAATCCGGGTGTTCTTAGGTGTGTGGGTTAATATCATGGTTTTGGATTCAATTATTTTTGTCTACCTGTTTATTTTTGTGCCCATAACAGGCTGTTTTTAGGACTATAGCTCTGTTATACAGCTTAAAGTCAAAGGTGGTGATGACTCCAGTATTTCTGATGTTGTACAGGATTTTTTATTTGCTATCCTTGGTCATTTGTTTTTCCATAGAAAGTTGAGCATTATCCTTTCAAGGTCAGTGAAGAATTGTGCTGGGATTTAAGTGGGATTGCATTGCATCTGAAGGTTGCTTTTGGCAAGATTACCATTTTTTACTGTTTATCCTACCTATCTCTGTGTTATCTTAGACTGCTCTGGCCTTCTGTGGGAAATGGATCAATTACTCTTCCTAACCTCTGGGAAATTCATCATTGTCTGCATTTCACCTGTGTGAAATGCATCATACTCTTCCTCGCCAGTGCGAAATGCAGCATTTTCTCTATTTATCATGTAGGAAATGCATCATTTTCTCTACCTCACCTGAGGGAAATTCATCATTATATGTACTTCATCTGTGGGAAATGCATCACTGCATCTATTTAATCTGTGGAAAATTCATCATTGTCACTATCTCACCAGTGGGAAATGCATCATTGTCTCCACTTCACCTGAGGGAAATGCATCCCTGTTCTACCTCAACTGTGGGAAATGTGTCATTGTCACCACATCACCTGTGGGACATGCATCATTGTCTCCACTTCACCTGTGAAAAATGCATCACTGTCTCTACCTCACCTGTGAGAAATTCATCATTTTCTCTACCTCATCTATGGAAAATGCATCAAATTCTCTACCTCACCTGTGGGAAATGCATCATAGTCTCTACCACACCTGTGGGGAAATGAATCATTGTAGTAACCTTAATTGTTGAAAGAACATCACTCTTCTACCTAACCTATGGGAAATTCATCATTGCCTGTACTTTACCTGTGGGAAATTCATCCTTGTCTCCATCTCACCTGTGCGAAATGCAGAATATTCCCTACCTAACATGTGCATAATGCATCATTGTCTCTACATCACTTGTGAGAAATGCATCAATGATTCTACCTCACCTGTAGGAAATGCTTCCTAGCTTCCACCTTTCCTTTGTGAAATGCATCATTGTCTCTACGTCACCTGTGAGAAATGCATCAATGTTTCCATCTCACCTATGTGAAATTCATCCTTGCTTCTACATTTCCTATGGAAAATGTGTCATTTTCTCTACCGCACCTGTGTGAAATGCATCAGTGTCGCTACATCACCTGTGCGAAACGCTTCATTTTCTCTACCTTAAGTTTGGGAAATGCATCATTGTCTCCACTTCCCTTGTGGGAAATGCATCAATGTTTCTACCTCACCTGTGGGAAATGCATGATTGTCTCTACCTCACCTGTGGGAAAGGAATCACTGTGTCTATCACACTTGTGGCAAATGCATCATTGTCTATACCTCACCCGTTGGAATTACTTCCCTGTTCTACTCATCTGAGGGGAATGCTTCATTGTCATCACCTTGCCTGTGGGAAATGCATAATTGTCTCAACCTCACCTGTAGGAAAATCATCACAGTCTCTACCACACCTGTAGCAAATGAATCATTGTCTCCCTCTCCTGTGGGAATTGCTTCACTGTTCTACCTCATCTGTGGGAACTGCCTCCTTGCTTCTAACTCTCCTGTGGGAAATGCATCATTGTCTCTACCTCACCGGTGGAAAATATATTATTATTTGTACCTAAACTGAGGGAAATGTATCATTGCCTCTACTTCACCTGTGGGAAAAGCATCATCGTCTCTACCTCACCTGAGGGAAGTGCATCATTCTCTGTACCTAACATCTATGAAGTTTGTCATAGTCTTCACTTTATCTGTTCTAAATGCATCACTGTACTACCTCTCCTGTGGGAAATGCATAACTGCCTCTACTTCAACTATGGGTAATGTATCAATGTTTCTACCTCACCTGTGCGAAATGTATCTTTACCTCTACCCCACAAGTGGGAAATGAATCATTGTCTCCATATCACCTTTGAGAAATGCATCACTGTCTCTACCTCACCACAGGGAAATGAATCATTAACTGCACCTCACTTGTGGGAAATGCATCCTTTTCTCTACATAACTAGTGGGAAATGCATCATTGTCTGCACCTCACCAGTGGGAAATGCAGCATAGTCTCTACCTAACCTGTGGGAAATGCATCATTGTCACTACCTCACCTGAGAAAAATAAATCATTGTTCTACCTCAATTGTTGGAAATATATCATTATCTGTACCTCACCTGTGAGAAATGCATCATTGCCTCTACTCCACCTATGGGAAATGCATCATTGTTTCTACCTCAACATGGGGAATTGCATCATTGCCTCAAACTTACCTGTTGAAATTACATCACTTTTCTACCTCAGCTGTGGAAAATGAATCATTGTCTCTCTACATCCCCTGTGGGAAAGTCATCATTGCTCTACCTCACATGTGAGAAATGTGTCATTGTCTCTACAATCCTGTGGAAAATACATCATGGACTCTACCACACTTTTACAATTTCATCACTATTCTACATCATCTGTGTGAAATGCTTCATTGTCTTCACACTTGTAGGAAATGTATCATTGTCTTCAACTCACCTGTGAGAAATGCATCAATGTTTCCACCTCACCAGTGGGATATTCATCCTTGCTTCTACAGTTTCTTTCTAAAATGCATCATTACTTCTACCTCACCTGTGGGAAAATCATTATTTTCTCCACCTCCACTATGGAAGATGCATCACTTCCTCTACCTAACTTATGGGAAATGCATTATTGTTTCTACCTCACCTGTGGAAATGCCTCCTTAAATCTACCTCTCCTGTGGAAATGCATCATTGTCTCTTCCTCACCTATGGGAAATGCATCATTGTCTCTACCTCGCCGGTGTGAAATGTATCATTATCTGTACCTGACCTGTGCGAAATGAAATATTGTCTCCACTTCTCATGAGGGAAAGGAATCATTGCTCTACCTCACCTGTGAGAAATGTCTGTGTCTATCTCAGCTCTGGGAAATTTATCATTGTCTCTACCACAACTTTTGGAATTGCAACACTGTTCTACATCACCTGTGTGAAATGATTCATTGTCTCCACCTCACCTGTGGGAATTTCATCATTGTCTCCACCTCACCTGTGTGAAATGAATCATTGTCTCTACCTCACCTGTGGGGAATGCATCGATGTTTCCACCTCACCTGTGTAATATTCACCTTTGCTTCTACATTTTCTTTGGAAAATGCATCATTGTCTTTACTTCACCTGTGGGAAATGCATTATTGTCTCCATCTCACCTGTGGGAAATGCAGCATTTCCTCTACCTAACATGTGGGAAATGCATTATTGTTTCTACCTCACTTGTGAGAAATGAATCAAGGTTTCAGGCTCACCTGTGGGAAATGCCTCCTTGCTTCAAAGTCTCCTGCTGGAAATACATCATTGTCTCTTCCTCATCCTATGGGAAATTCCTCAGTGTCTCTACCTCATCTTTGGGAAATGAATCATTATCTCCATCTCACTTGTGGGACATGCATCATTGCCTCGACTTCACCTGTGGGTAAAGCATCATTTTTTTATACCTCACCTGTGGGAAATGCATAAGTGTATCTACCGAACCTGTGGGAAATTCATCATTTTCTCTAAGTAACCTGTGGGAAATCATCACTGTTCTACATCACCTGTGGACAATGCATCATTGTCTCAACCTCACCTATGGGTAATACATCATTGCTTCTAATTCATCTGTGGAAAATTCATTAATATTTCTACCTCACCTGCAGGGAATGTATAATTGTCTCTACTTCACCTGTGGGAAATGCATCAATGTTTCTACCTTACCTGTGGGACATGCATCATTTCTCTACCTCAACTGTGGTAAGTGTATCATTATCTTTATTTAATCTCTTGGAAATTCATCATTGTCTTTACTTCACCTGTGGGAAATGCATCAATATCTCTTCTTCACCTGTGGGAATGCAGCATTTTTCTCTACCTAATATATGTGAAACACATCATTGTTTCCTCTTCTTCACCTTTGGGAAATACATCATTATCTGCTCCATATCTGCGGGGAACACATAATTGCCTCTACTTCATTGGTGAGAAATGCATCATTGTTCCTACCTCACCTGTGTGAAATGCAATATTATCTACTTCTCCTGTGGGAAAATTGCCTCAGCCACACCTGTTGGAATTGCATCACTGTTCAATCTCAATGGTGTTAAATGCATCATTGTCTCTACCTCACCTGTGGGAAATGCATCATTCTTCTTTCTACTTAACCGCTACGAAATTCATCATAGGCTGCATTTCATCTATTGGAATTGCTTCACTCTTCTGCCTCTCCTGTGGGAAATGCATCATTTTTTCCACCTCAATTTTGGGAAATGCTTCATTGCTTCCACCTCACCGGTAGGAAATGCATCCTTGTCCAAAACTCACCTATGGAAAATTCATCATTGTCTATACCTCACCTGTGGGAAATGCATCAATGTTTCCACTTCACCCATGGGAAAGTCATCCTTGCTTCTACATTTCCTGTGGAAAATGCATCATTGTCTCTACTACACCTGTGTTAAGTGCATCATTGTCACTACATCAGCTCTGGGAAATGAATCATTTTCTCTACCTAAAGTTTTGGAAATGTATCATTGTCTGTATCTCACCTGTGGGAAATATATAATTGTCGCTACCTAACCTATGGGAAATTCATCATTGTCGGCATTTCAGCTGGGATAAATGCATCAGGGTCTCTTTCTCACTTGTGGGAAATGCAGAAGTTTCTCTACCAAACATGCGGTAAATTCAACACTTTGTCCACCTCACCTGTGGGTAATATATCGTTCTCTGTACCTCACCTGGTGGAAATGAATCATTGCCTCTATTTCACCTGTGGGAAATACATGAATGTTTCTATCTCATCTGTGGGAAATGCATCATTGCCTATACTTGACTTCACCTGTGAAAATGTATCATTGTTTCCATCTCCCCTGTTTGAAATGTATCATTGCCTCTGCCTCACCTGTTTGAATTGCATCACTGTTCTATCTTATCTGTGGGAAATGCATCATTGTTTCTACCTCAACTGAGGGAACATAAGCATTGCTTCTATCTCTCAAGTGGGAAATACATCATTGTCTGTACCTCACCTTTGGGAAATGCTTAATTGTCTCCACCTCACTTGTGGAAAATTTATCATTTCCTCCACTTAACCTTTGGAGAATGCATCATTATCTCTACATCATCTGTGGTAAATATATCATTATCTGTAACTTGCCTATGTGAAAGGCATAATGTCCCTACATCTCCTGTTTGAAATGCATCCAGCCTCAGCCTCACCTGTTGGAATTGCATCACAGTTCTACCTCACCTGTGGGAAAGTAATAATTGTCTCTATCTCTACTGTGAGAAATGCATCATTGTCTCTACCTCACCTTAGGGAAATGCTCTATTGTCTCCACCTCACCTCTTGGAAATTCACCCTAGTCTCAATATCACCTGTGAGAAATGCATCAGTGTTTCCACATCACCTGTGGAAAGTCATCCTTGCTTCTACATTTCCTGTGGTAAATGCATCATTGTCTCTACAACAAATGTGTGAAATGCATCATTGTCACTACATCACCTGTGTGAAATGCATCATTTTCTCTACCTAATATTTGGTAAATGTATCATTGTCTCTACCTCAACTGTGGGAAGTATATCATTGTCTCTAGTCACCTATGGTAAATACATTATTGTCTGCACTTCAACTGGGTTAAATGCATCATAATCTCTACCTCACCTGTGGCAAATGCAGCATTTTCTCTACCAAACCTGCAGTAAATGAAACACTTTTTCCACCTCACCTGTGGGTAATATATTATTATCTGTACGTTACCTTGTGAAATGCACCATGTCTCTACCTCATCTGTAGGAAAGGCGTCATTGTCTCCACGTCCCCTGTTTGAAATGCATCATTGCCTCAGCCTCACCTGTAGGAATTGTATCACTGTTCTATCTCACTGGTGGGAAAGACATCATTGTCTCTAAATCACGTGTGGGAAATGCATCATTGGCTCTGCCTCACCTGTTGGAATTGCATCATTCTTCTGCCTCTCCTGTGGGAAATGCATCATTGTTTATACCTCAACTTTGGGAAATGCTTCATTGTCTCCACATCCCACGTGGGAAATGCATCACTTTCAGTATCTCACTTGGGGGAAATTTATCATTCCTTGCACCTTACCTGTGTGAAATGCGTTTTTGTCTCTACCTCCCTTATGGGAAATGCATCATGGTCTCCACTAATCTGTGGGAAATACATCATTATCTGTACCTCACCTCTGAGCATTGCCTCAATTTTTCCACATCACCTGTGGGAAATTCATTTTGCTTCTACATTTCCTGTGGAAAATGCATCATTGTCTCTACCTTACCTGTGGGAAATGAATCATTGCAACTATATCACCTGTGGGAGTGCATCATTTTATCTACCTCAAGATTGGGATATGCATCATTGTCTCTACCTCACCTACAGGAAATATATCATTGTCTCTACCTAACCTATGGGATATTCATTATTATCTGCACTTCTCCTGGGTGAAATGCATCATGGTGTCTTCCTCACCTGTGTGAAAGGCAGCATTTTCTCTTCCAAATATATGGTAAATACAATATTTACTCCACCTAACCTGTGGGAAATATATCATTATTTGGACCATACCTGTGGGAAATGAATCATTGCCTCTACTTCAGCTGTGGGAAAGGGATCATTGCCTATGCCTCACCTGTTGGGATTGCATCACTGTTCTATTTCACCTGTGGAAAATACATCATTGTCTGAAGCTCACCTGTGGGAAATGCATCATTCTCTCTAACTAACCTCTACGAAATTCGTCATTGTCTTCACTTCACCTGTTGGAAACACATCACAGCTCTACCTCTCCTGAGGGAAATGAATCATTTTCTCCTCTTCACCTGTGGAAAATGCATCATTGTCTGCACCGCCCCTGTTTGAAATGCATCCTTGTCTCAACCTCACCTGTGAGAAATGTGTCAATGTTTCCACTTCACCTGTGGGAAAGTCATTCTTGGTTCTACATTTCCTGTGGAAAATGCATCAGTGTCTCTACCACACCTGTGTGAACTGCAACAATGTCACTAAATCACCACTGTAAAATGCATCATTTTTTCTATATAAATTTGGGAAATGTATGATTATCTTTACCTCCCCTTTGATAAAAGGATCAATGTCTCTACCTCAAAATTCGGAAATGCATCATTTTCCCTACCTCATCATTGGGAAATGCATCATTAGCTCTAACCAACATGTGGGAAATTCATCACTGTTCTATCTAACTAACCTCTTAGAAATTCGTCTTTGTCTGCACTTCACCTTTTGGAAACACATCACTGTTCCACCTCACCTGTGAAAATGCATCATTGTCGCTACCTCACCTGTGGTAAATGCATCATTGCCTCTAATCACCTGTGGGAAATTCATCAAAATTTCTACCTTATCTGTGAGAAATGTATCATTGTCTCTACCTCAACTGTGGTATGTGCATCATTATCTTTCCTAACAACTTGAAACTTCATCATTGTCTTCACTTCACCTGTCTCTTCAATGTCTCTACTTCATCTGTGGGAAAGGCCTCATTGTTTCTACCTCACCTGTGTGAAATGCAGCATTGTGTCTAACTCACCTGTGGGAAATTCATCATTCATTCTACATAACCTCTACGAAATTCATCATATTCTGCACTTCACCTATTGGAAATTCAACACTCTTCTACTTCTTCTGTGAGAGATGCATCATTGTCTCCACATCTCTTGTGGGAAACGCATCACTTTCATTATCTCACGTGAGTGAAAATTAATCGTTCTCTTCACCTTACCTGTGTGAAATGCGTCTTTTTCTCTACCTCACTTATGGGAAATTCAAGATAATGATGTATTACCCACAGGTGAGGTAGACAAATGGTTGCATTTACCGCGTGTTTCGTACATAGAGAAAATGATGCATTTCCCAGAGGTGAGGAAGAGATCATTATGCATTTCACCCAGATGTAATGCCGACAATGATGAATTTCCCATAATTTAGGTAGAGACAATGATATATTTCCATCAGGTGAGGTAGAGACAATGATGCATTTCCCAAATTTTAGGTAGAGAAAATGTTGCATTTCCCAGAGGTGTTCTAGTGACAATGATGCATTTCCCACAGGTGAGGTAGAGACAATGATACATTTCCCAAACTTGAGTTAGATAAAATGATGCATCTCCCATAGGTGATATAGTTTTGATGATTCATTTCCCAAAGGTGAGGTAGAGACACATTTTCCACAGGAAATTTAGAAGCAAGATGAGTATCCCACAGGTTAGTGGAAACATTGAGGCAATGTTCATAGGTGAGGTACAGACAATGATGCCTTTCCTACAGGTGTTCTGGAGACAATTAAGCATTCCCACAAGTGAGATGGAGACAATGATGCATTTAACACAGTTTAGGTGGAGACAATGATGCATTTCCCATAAGTGAGGTAGAAATAATGATACATTTCCCATTGGTGAGGTGGAGACCATGAAGCATTTCCCATAAGTGAGGTAGAGACAAAACCGCATTTCACACAGGTAAGGTGCAGAGAACAAAAATTTCCCTCAGGTGAGATAATGAAAGTGATGGGATTCCAACAGGTGAGGCAGAGGCAATGATACATTTCAAACAGGAGAAGTGGAGACAATGATGCATTTCCCACAGATGAGATATAACATTCACACATTTCCCACAGGTGAAGTCGAGGCAATGATTCATTTCCCACAGGTGAGGTGGAGTAAATGTTGCATTTACCGTATGTTTGGTAGAGAAAAGGCTACATTTCTTACAGGTGAGGAAGACACCATTATGCATTTCAGCCAGATGAGGTGAAGTGCAGACAATGATGAATATTCCATAGGTTAGGTAGAGACAATGATATATTTCCCACAGGTGAGATACAGATAACGATATATTTCCCAATGGTGGGGTAGAGACAATGATACATTTCCCAAACTTGAGTAGATGAAATGATGCATCTCCCTCAGGTGATAGAGTTGCAATGATTCATTTCCCACATGTGAGGTATAGATAATGATATATTACCCACAGGTGAGGTGGACAAATGGTTGCATTTACCGCGTGTTTTGTATGTAGAGAACACACTGCATTTCCCATAGGTGAGGAAAAGATCATGATGCATTTCACCCAGATGTAATGCCGACAATGATGAATTTTTCATAATTTAAGTAGAGACAATGATATATTTCCATCAGGTGAGGTAGAGACAATGATGTATTTTCCACAGTAGAGGCAGAAGACTGATGCAATTCCAACAGGTGAGGCACAGATAATAATATATTTCCCACAGGTGAGGTAGAGACAATTATACATTACCCACACTTGAGGTAGATAAAATGATGCATCTACCACAGGTGATAAAGTTGTAATGATTAAATTCCCACAGGTGAGGTAGAGACAACGATGCATTTTCCACAGCAGAGGCAGAAGAGTGATGCAATTCCAACAGGTGAGGCAGAGGCAATGATGCATTTCAAACAGGAGATGTGGAGACAACGATGCATTTCCCACAGGAGAGGTAGAACAGTGATGTATTTCCAACAGATGAAGTGTAGACTATGATGAATTTTGTGGAGGTTAGGAAGAGAGAATGATACATCTCCCACAGATGAAGTAGAGAAAATGATGCAGTTCCCACCGTTGAGATATAACAGTGATGCAAATCCAACAGGTGAGGCTGAGCCAATGATGATTTTCCCATCTGACATGTAGAGACAATGTTGCTTTACCACAGTTGAGGTAGAAGCAATGATGCATTTGCCACGGGTGAAGTAGAACTGAGATGCAATTTCAATAGGTGAGGCAGAGGCAATGATGCATTTCAAACTGAGGAGGTGGAGACAATGATGCATTTCCTTCTGGTGATGTAGAGACATGATGCATTTAACACAGGCAGGGTACAGATAATGATGCATTTCCCACAGGTTACATGTTGACAATGATAAATTTCCCACAAGTGAGGTGGAGACAATGAAGCATTTCCCAATGCTGAAGTCCAGACAATGATGTATTTACCTCACGAGAAATAGAGGCAATGGTTATTTTCCCACAGGTGAGGTAGAAACAATGATGCATTTCCCACAGGTAAGGTAGAACAGTGATACAATGCAAACAGGTTAGGCAGAGGCAATGATGCATTTCCAACAGAGGAGGTGGAGACAATGATGCATTTCCCACAGGTGAGTTAGGGACAATGATGGATTTCCCACAGGTGAAGTGAAGTGTAGGCTGTGATGTATTTCCCACAGATGAAGTAGAATCATTCATGCATTACCCACAGGTGAAATAGAGGCAATGATTCATTTCCCACAGGTGAGGTACAGATAACGATATATTACCCAGAGGTGAGGTGGACAAAGTGTTGCATTTACCACATGTTTCGTAGAAAAAATGCTGCATTTCCCACAGTTGAGGTAGAAACAATGATGCATTTTCCACAGGAGAGTCAGAAGAGTAATGCATTTCGAACAGGTGAATTGCAGATGATGATGAATTTCGTAGATGTTAGGTGGAGAGAATGATGCATTTTCAACAGGTGAGGTAGAGACAATGATGCATTTTCCACCAGTGAGATAGAATAGTAATGCAATTCCAACATGTGAGGCTGAGGCAATGATGATTTTCCCTCAGGAGAGGTAGAGACAATGTTGCATTTCACACAGTTCAGGTAGACACAATGATGCATTTTCTACAGATTAAGTAGAGGCAATGATGTATTTCCCAGAGATAAGGAACAGACAATGATATATTTCCCAAAGGAGAAGAAGAGACAATGATACATTTCTTATATATTTAGTAGAGAAAAAGAGGCATTTCCCACAGGAGAAATCGATACAATGATGCATTTCCCACTGGTGAAGTGAAGACAATGTGGAATTTCCAAGAGGTTAGGTAGAGATAATGATGCATTTCCCACAGGTGAGGTGGACACAATGAAGAATTTCACACAAGTGAGGTGGAGACATTGAAGCATTTCCCAAACATGAGGCAGAGACATTGATGCATTTCCCACAGGAGAGATAGAGACAATGATTACTTTCCCACAGGTGAGGTAGTAGCATTGATGCATTTACCACCGTTAAGGTGGAACAGTGATGCAATTCAAACAGTTGAGGCAGAGGCAATGAGGCTTTTCAAACTTGTGAGTTATAGACAATGATGCATTTCCCACAGATGTGGTCGAAACTTTCATGCAATTCCCACAGGTGGAATAGAGGCAATGATTCAATTCCCACAGGTAGAGAAAATGATGCATTTTTGAGAGGTGGTTTAGTGACAATGATGCATTTCACAAAGGTGTGGTACAGACAATGATGCATTTCCCACAGGTAAGGTAGAACAGTGATGCAATTCAAACAGGTGAGGCAGAGGCAATTATGCGTTTCAAACAGGGGAGGTGGAGACAATGATTCATTTCCCACAGGTGAAGTGAATTATAGGCAAAGATGCATTTCCCACAGATGAGGTAGAAACATTCATGCATTTCCCATAGGTGAAATAAAGGCAATGCTTCATTTCCCACAGGTGAGGTACAGATAATAATATATTACCCACAGTTGAGGTGGACAAAGTGTTGCATTTACCACATGTTTGGTAGAAAATAATGCTGCATTTCCCACAGGTGAGGTAGAAACAATGATGCATTTTCCACAGGAGAGTCAGAAGAGTGATGCATTTCCAACAGGTGAAGTGCAGACAATGATGAATTTTCCACCAGTGAGATAGAATAGTAATGCAATTCCAACATGTGAGGGTGAGGCAATGATTATTTTCCCTCAGGAGAGGTAGAGACAATGTTGCATTTCACACAGTTCAGGTAGACACAATGATGCATTTTCCACAGATTAAGTAGAAGCAATGATGTATTTCCCAGAGATAAGGAACAGACAATGATATATTTCCCAAAGGAGAAGAAGAGGCAATGATACATTTCTTATATATTTAGTAGAGAAAAAGAGGCATTTCCCACAGGAGAAGTCGAGACATTGATGCATTTCCCACGGGTGAAGTGAAGACAATATGGAATTTCCAAAAGGTTAAGTAAAGATAATGATGCATTTCCCACAGGTGAGGTGGACACAATGATGAATTTCACACAAGTGAGGTGGAGATAATGAAGCATTTCCCAAATGTGAGGCAGAGACAATGATGAATTACCCACAGGAGAGATAGAGACAATGATTACTTTCCCACAGGTGAGGTAGCAGCAATAATGCATTTGCCACAGGTGAGGTAAAACTGTGATTCAATTCCAATATGTGTGACAGAGGCAATGCTCCATTTCAAATATGGGAGGTGGAGACAATGATGCATTTCCTACAGGTGAGTTAGAGTCATGATTAATATCATACAGGCAAGTTACAAATAATGATATATTTACCACAGATGATGTGGAGATAATGATGAATTTCACACAAGTGAGGTAGAGACAATGAATCATTTCCCAAAGGAGAGATACAATGATTACTTTCCCACCAGTGAGGTTGAACTGTGATGCAATTTCAACAGGAGAGGCAGAGGCAATGATGCATTTCATACATGGAGGTGGAGACAATGATGCATTTACCACAGGTGAGGTAGAGACATGATTCATTTCCCACAGGCAAGGTACAGATAATGATATATTTACCACAGGTGTTGTAGAGATAATGATGCATTTCTCACAGATTAGGTGGAGTCAATAATGAATTTCCCACAAGTAAGGTGGAAACAATGAACCATTTCCCAAAGGTGAGGTACAGACAATGATGTATTTCCCACACGAGAGATAGAGGCAATGATTATTTTCCCACAGGTGAGGTAGAAACAATGATGCATTTCCCACTGTTAAGGTAGAACAGTGATACAATTCAAACAGGTGAGGCAGAGGCAATGAGGCATTTCAAACTTGTGAGTTATAGACAATGATGCATTTCCCACAGGTGAGGTACAGATAATGATATATTTCCCACAGGTGAGGTGGACAAAGTGTGGCATTTACTGCATGTTTGGAAGAGAAAATTCTGCATTTCCGACTGGGGAGGAAGAGATCATGATGCATTCTCCCAGCTGAAAGGCCAACAATGATGAATTTCCCATAGGCTAGGTAGAGACAATGATATATTTCCCACAGGCGAGGTAGAGACGATGATACATTTCCCAAACTTTAGGTAGAAAAAATGATGCATTTTCTGGAGGTGATTTAGTGTCAATGATGCATTTCACAAAGGTGTGGTACAGACAATGTTGCATTTTCCACAGGAAATGTAGAAGCAAGGATGATTTTCCCACAGGTGACCCGGAAACATTGGTGCATGTCTCACAGGTGAGGTTGAGACAATGATGCATTTCCCATAGGAGAGGAAGATGAGTGATGCAATTCCAACAGGTGAGGTAGAGTCAATGATGCATTTCAAACAGAAGCGGTGGAGACAATGATGCATATCCCACAGGTAAGGTAGAACAGTGATGCAATTCAAACAGGTGAGGCAGAGGCAATTATGTGTTTCAAACAGGGGAGCTGGAGACAATTATTCATTTCCCACATTATTCATTTTTCTGTGGAAAATTCACAGAATTTTCCACAGAAGAAGTAGAACAGTGAGGTGGAAACAATGATGCATTTTTGACAGGTGAAGTGAAGTATAGGCAATGATGCATTTCCCACAAATGAGGTAGAAATATTCATGCATTTCCCACAGTTGAAATAAAGGCAATGCTTCATTTCCCACAGATGAGGTAGAAATATTCATGCATTTCCCACAGGTGAAATAAAGGCAATGCTTCATTTCCCACAGGTGAAGTACAGATAATGATATATTACTCACAGTGAGGTGGACAAACTGTTGTATTTACCACATGTTTGGTAGAGAAAATGCTGCATTTCCCACAGGTAAGGAAGAGACCATGATGAATTTCATCCAGTTGAAATGCCGAAAATGATGAATTTCCCATAGTTTAGGTAGAGACGATGATATATTTCCCACAGTTGAAGGAGAGACAATGATACATTTCCCAAACTTGTGGAAGACAAAATGATGCATCTCCCACAGGTGATATAGTTGCAATGATTCATTTCCCACAGATGAACTAGAGACAAGGATGCATTTTCCATAGGAAATGTAGAAGCAAGATGAATATCCCACAGGTTAGGTGGAAACATTGAGCAATACTCACAGGTGAGGTACAGACAATGATGCATTTCCCACAGGTGAGCTGGAGACAATGAAGCATTTCCACAAGTGAGGTGGAGACAATGATGCATTTCCCACAGGTAAGTAGAAACAATGATTCATTTCCCACAGGTGAGGTACAGAGAATGATACATTTCCCACAGGTTGGGTGGAGTAAATTTTGCTTTTACCGTATGTTTGGTATTGAATATGCTGCATTTCCCACAGGCGAGGAAGGCACTATGATGCATTTCACCCAGGTGAAGTGCAGACAATGTTGAATATTCCCTAGGTTAGGTAGAGAGAATGATATATTTTGCACAGGTGAGGTAGAGACAATGATGAATATCCCATAGGTTAGGTAGAGACAATGATACATTTCCCAAATTGAGGTAGATAAAATTATGCATCTCCCACAGGTGATAGAGTTGCAATGATTCATTTCCCACAGGTCAGGTAAAGACAATGATGCATTTTCCACAGGAATGTAGAAGCAATTCATACTTCCCACAGGTGAGGTGGAAACATTGAGGCAATGCTCACAGCTGAGGTACAATGATCCTTTTCCAACTGGTGTGCTGAAGACAATGAAGCATTCCAACAGGAGAGGTTGAGACCATGATACATTTCCCATGAGTGATCTAGGCACAAAAACGCATTTTAAAAGGTAAGGTGCAGAGAACGATACATTTCCCTCAGGTGAGATTATGAAAGTGATGAAATTCCAACAAGTGAGGCAGAGGCAATGATGCATTTCAAAGAGGCGAGGTGGAAACAATGATGCATTTCCTACATGTGAGGTAGGACATGATGCATTTCACACAGGCAAGGTACAAATAATCATATATTTAACATAGGAGATGTAGAGATAATGATGCATTCATTTCCCACAGGTTAAGTGGAGACAATGTTGAATTTACCACAAGTGAGGTGGAAACAATGAAGCATTTCCCAAAGGTGAGGTACAGACAATGATGTATTTCCCACATGAGAGATAGAGGCAATGATTATTTTCCCATAGGTGAGGTTGAAACAATGATGCATTTCCCACAGGTGAGGTAGAAGTGTGATGCAATTCCAACGGGTAAGGAATAGGCAATAATGCATTTCAAGCAGGGCAGGTAGAGATAATGATGCATTTCCCACAGGTGAGGTAGAGACATGATGCCGTTCACACAGGAAAGATACAGATAATGATATATTTACCACTGGTGATGTAGAGATAATGATGCATTTCCCACAGGTTAGGTGGAGACAATGATGAATTTTCCACAGAAGAAGTAGAACAGTGATTTATTTCCAACAGGTAAAGTGCAGAATTAGGTAGGAAAAATGATGCATTTCCGACTTGTGAGGTATAGACAATGATCCTTTTCTCACAGGAAAAACCTGCCGTAACAAAAATGATCATTTCCGACAGGTGATCTTAACACTATGATGCATTTACCTCAGGTGAGGTAGAACAGTGATGGATTTCCCTCAGGTGAGATAGAGACAATGAGGAATTTCCCACATTTGAGGTTATAAAATAATGAATATCTCATAGGTGAGTTAGAGGCAATGATGCATTTCACACAGCTGTGGTGGAGACAATGATGCATTTCACACTGTTGAGGTAGAAACAGTGATGAATTTCTCATAGGTGAGGTAGAGACAATGACTCACTTCCCACAGGTGAGGTAGAAACAATGATGCATTTCTCAGGAGTGAAGTAGAGGCAATGATGCATTTCCCACATGTGAAGTACAGATAATGATATATTTCCCACAGGTCAGGTAGAACAGTGATGCAATTCTAACAGTTGTGATAGAGGAAATGATTCATTTCCTGTTACGGCAGGTTTTCCCTGCCAGCTGTCGCCGGTCCTGCCGCGACGGTCATGCCGCCACGTGAGCCCCAAATAACACTCAGAGACTCTGTATTTGATACAATCCTGTTGGCCAGTTACCATCATTTTTAATGGGCTAGCTCTGTCTTAATGATTAACCCATTTCTACTTATATAATTATTTCCACATGGCTCATCTTATCCTGGAGCCATGGCTGGCGTCTTCTTTCCTCCCTGGTCTACATCTTGACTCCTCCTTCCCATTTCCTCTTTCCTCTTTGTCTCCTAGCCTTGCCTATCTAGTTTCCTATTGGCCAATGGGGCTTTATTAATTAACCAGTATGAGAAACATATTTACAGAATAAAATCTCCCATCAATTTCCCACAGGTAAGGTAGGACACTGATGCATTGCCTCAGGTGAGGTAGTAGAAAGATGCATTTATCACAGATGGGGTAGAGGTAATGATGCATTTCCCACAGGTAAGGTGGACACTATTATGCATTTTCCACAGGTGAGTTTGAGTCAATGATGCATTTCCCAAAGTTGAGGTGGAGACAATGATGAATTTACCAGTGGTGAGTTGGCAATAATGATTCAATTCCCCCAATTTAAGTGGACACAATCATGCCTTTCACAATGGTGAGGTAGAGACAATGATGCATTTTCCACAGCTGAGGTAATAACAATGATGCTTTTCCCACAGGTGATGTAGACACATTGATGCATTTTCCCACAGGTAAGGTCCAGATAATGATTCATTGCCCATAGGTGAGGAAAAGACAATGTTGCATTTCCCATAGTTGAGGCAGAGTCAATGATAAATTTCATACAAGTGAGGTAGAGACAGTGATGCATTGCCCACAGGTGAGGTAAAGACAATGATGCATTTTCCACAGGTGATGTGGTGACAATAATCTGTTACCGACAGATGAGGTAGAGACCGTGATGCATTTCCAACATGTGAGTTAGAGAAAGTGATACATTTCACACAGGTGAGGTAGAGATAATGATGCCTTTCCAATAGGTGAGGTGGAGAAAATGATGCATTTCCTTCAGGTGAGGTAGAGACAATGATGCATTTCCCATAGGAGAGGAAAAGACAATGATTGTTATTCCACAGTTGAGGTAGAGACAATGAGGCATTTGCCACAGGTTAGTTTCAACACTGATGCCTTTCTCACAGGTGAGGTAAATAAAATGATGCATTTGCCACAGGTGAGGTAGAGACATGATGCCGTTCACACAGGAAAGATACAGATAATGATATATTTACCACTGGTGATGTAGAGATAATGATGCATTTCCCACAGGTTAGGTGGAGACAATGATGAATTTTCCACAGAAGAAGTAGAACAGTGATTTATTTCCAACAGGTAAAGTGCAGAATTAGGTAGGAAAAATGATGCATTTCCGACTTGTGAGGTATAGACAATGATCCTTTTCTCACAGGAAAAACCTGCCGTAACAAAAATGATCATTTCCGACAGGTGATCTTAACACTATGATGCATTTACCTCAGGTGAGGTAGAACAGTGATGGATTTCCCTCAGGTGAGATAGAGACAATGAGGAATTTCCCACATTTGAGGTTATAAAATAATGAATATCTCATAGGTGAGTTAGAGGCAATGATGCATTTCACACAGCTGTGGTGGAGACAATGATGCATTTCACACTGTTGAGGTAGAAACAGTGATGAATTTCTCATAGGTGAGGTAGAGACAATGACTCACTTCCCACAGGTGAGGTAGAAACAATGATGCATTTCTCAGGAGTGAAGTAGAGGCAATGATGCATTTCCCACATGTGAAGTACAGATAATGATATATTTCCCACAGGTCAGGTAGAACAGTGATGCAATTCTAACAGTTGTGATAGAGGAAATGATTCATTTCCTGTTACGGCAGGTTTTCCCTGCCAGCTGTCGCCGGTCCTGCCGCGACGGTCATGCCGCCACGTGAGCCCCAAATAACACTCAGAGACTCTGTATTTGATACAATCCTGTTGGCCAGTTACCATCATTTTTAATGGGCTAGCTCTGTCTTAATGATTAACCCATTTCTACTTATATAATTATTTCCACATGGCTCATCTTATCCTGGAGCCATGGCTGGCGTCTTCTTTCCTCCCTGGTCTACATCTTGACTCCTCCTTCCCATTTCCTCTTTCCTCTTTGTCTCCTAGCCTTGCCTATCTAGTTTCCTATTGGCCAATGGGGCTTTATTAATTAACCAGTATGAGAAACATATTTACAGAATAAAATCTCCCATCAATTTCCCACAGGTAAGGTAGGACACTGATGCATTGCCTCAGGTGAGGTAGTAGAAAGATGCATTTATCACAGATGGGGTAGAGGTAATGATGCATTTCCCACAGGTAAGGTGGACACTATTATGCATTTTCCACAGGTGAGTTTGAGTCAATGATGCATTTCCCAAAGTTGAGGTGGAGACAATGATGAATTTACCAGTGGTGAGTTGGCAATAATGATTCAATTCCCCCAATTTAAGTGGACACAATCATGCCTTTCACAATGGTGAGGTAGAGACAATGATGCATTTTCCACAGCTGAGGTAATAACAATGATGCTTTTCCCACAGGTGATGTAGACACATTGATGCATTTTCCCACAGGTAAGGTCCAGATAATGATTCATTGCCCATAGGTGAGGAAAAGACAATGTTGCATTTCCCATAGTTGAGGCAGAGTCAATGATAAATTTCATACAAGTGAGGTAGAGACAGTGATGCATTGCCCACAGGTGAGGTAAAGACAATGATGCATTTTCCACAGGTGATGTGGTGACAATAATCTGTTACCGACAGATGAGGTAGAGACCGTGATGCATTTCCAACATGTGAGTTAGAGAAAGTGATACATTTCACACAGGTGAGGTAGAGATAATGATGCCTTTCCAATAGGTGAGGTGGAGAAAATGATGCATTTCCTTCAGGTGAGGTAGAGACAATGATGCATTTCCCATAGGAGAGGAAAAGACAATGATTGTTATTCCACAGTTGAGGTAGAGACAATGAGGCATTTGCCACAGGTTAGTTTCAACACTGATGCCTTTCTCACAGGTGAGGTAAATAAAATGATGCATTTGCCACAGGTGAGGTAGAGACAATGACCCATTTCCCAAAGATGAGGTAGAGACAATGATGCATTTACACAGTTGAGGTGTAGACAACGTCGCATTTTTCAGTTGTCAGGTAGAGATAATGATGGTTTCAAACAGGTGTGGTAGAGACAATGATGCATTTCCCACAGAAGATGTAGAGACTATGATGCATCTTCCACAGGTGAGGTAGAATAAATGTTGCATTTCCCACAGGTGTGGGAGAGACAAAGAAAGATTTCCATAGGTGATGCGGATAATGATGCATTTCCCACTGACTAGGTAGAGTCGAATATGCATTTTCCACAGGTGATGTAGAGGAAGTGCTGCATATCCCACAGGTGAGGTGGAGACAATGATATATTTAACACAGCTGAGTTAGAGACAATGATGCATTTCCCACAGGTGAGTTAGAGACAGTGATACATTTCACACAGTTAAGGTAGAGATGTAAAGACAAGGATGTATTTCTCACTGGTGAGGTAGAGACAATGTTACATTTCCCACAGGCTAATTTCGACAGGGAAGCATTTCCCACAGGTGAGGTAGAGCCACAACCTCATGTTCATGGCTCCCAATTACTTATGAAGGCCTAAATGAAGGAGGTACAAACTGAAGAGTGGGTTGTTGCTGTACAGTCGGGATACAGGGTTAAAATCCTTCATCTTATATAGCATCAAGGTACCAGCAATTTCAAATGAAATCAGACGATAAAACCTGTTAAAAAGTGAAGACTGCGTCAAGAGAAATGATCAGAAATGGGAGCCTCCACATTAAGAGTATCAGAGAATCAGGCAAGCATTTTCGCTGACTGAGCAGGGACACTAACCAATGCTGGTGATTATGGAGGGATAGTGCTGTTTGATGTTAGTGCAAGGCTGCTACAGCCATAACTCCTGGTGAGTTTTATTCCTTCAGACACCAGCTGTTTGCTGCCAACTCTAAAGACAGTTCTAACTAAGTCTCCGTCATTTTAATAATACTCAAATTCAAAGTCTAGTATTAAAACCTGTGGGCTCAGAGACTTAGGATAGCAACTGTATAAGTTTCTCTCTTTTGTATCATTTTGGAAGCATCTCTCCTTCCATACTGCCCAATTAAAATAAAACTATGCTGGACAACTGAAAGACTTAGAACAAAATTTAGGAAGCTTACCATGGAGGAAAAGATGCCAGTATACCTACAAGATTGACCACAACTAACAATTTCATCAACAGAGGAAAGGGTAACATAAATGCCCTTCATTTATAAAGAGATTGATTACTAACTTATCCACCATCATGGAGCCTTCATCTCATAGCTGGTGGAAAGAAATCAAATGCCCAGAACTAGAATCCAGACACAGAGAGGGAAGAAAAGACTAGGGTGGAAAACACAGATAGACAGCTGACCTGAACATGGAGGAGGTAATTGCCCCCAAAACTGATAGTTGTGTATCCCACATGGGACTGACTCAGACCCCCTGAACATGGGTCTCAGCTAGGAGGCCTGAGCAGTCTAAGATACCACAGATAGAGGAACCTGAATGTATTCCTGATACACAAAAGGACTTTGCAGGCACATCCCCCATGGAGGGATCCTCCCTTAACATAAAGATAGGAGAGAAGTCCTAGGCCCTACTCCAAATGACTTTACTGGTGTAGATGACCCCTCTTGGAGAGCATCACCCTAAATGGGTAGTGGGGGAGATCGGCTGGGGGGGATGGTCCGGGGACATGAGATGGTGGAAGAGAGGGAATGAGGAAGGCAGGGAGAAAGGAAGGATGGGTGGAAGAAAGGAAAGGAGGGAGGGGGAACTGTGGTAGATGTGTAAAATAAAATTACATATTAAAAGAGGAGAACATGTTCAAATATTACCTTTATGAAAAATAACTAAATATAACTATAACATCTTTTGAAATGTAAGCTGTCATCAAAGCCTCCCAAAGAGAAAAGGCCAGGGCCAGATGTCTTTAGTGCAGAATTCTACCAGAAATTCAAAGACGAGCTAATACCAATACTCCTCAAATTGTACCACAAAATAAATGCAGAGGGTTCATTTCCAAATAACTTTTATGTGGCTACAATTACCTTGGTACACAAGCCACATGAGATACAAATAAGAAAGAGTACTAGACACCAATATCCCTCATGAACATTGATGCAAATATACTCAATAAAATACTGTCAAATAGAATCCAAGAACACATCAGGGGAATCATCGACCATGCCCAAGTACGGTTCATCTTAGTGATGCAGGGATGGTTCAACATATGTAAATCTATTAATGTGATGTAGTGGAAAATGAAAAATTATATTTTCATCTCACTAGATGATTTTCTCTGATTATGAAGCTGATGGAATGTGCAGTTTCTCTTTCCCAATCCTCCAAGCATATCCTTTTATTTCCATTCACACTTGTCTGCGTAATTTCTGCCTACATACCATTTTGTAGCATGCATACCTAGCAAACAACTTGTAAAATAGATTGAATGTAAGTCAATATAAAGTGAATATAGTAATAGAAGGTGTAGTGTAAGTTCAAATCTCAGAAACTTCTGGCCCTGATATTTCAAGAAATTAATTAAACTTCTAACAAGAAAAAGTACATAGTTTCTCCGAGTTGACATCTTAGCAGCACACAATGTCTGATTGAATGCATTTCACATGGACCTTATCTAGATGCAAAATTGATGAGTCTTCATTCAGTGAAGAATATTGAAAGGACTTCTGAAAGAAATGGCAAATGCAATGTTATTACCTAAATTTGTCCATTCTGTCAGGACTATGCTAGTATCTCAGAGTTATTTTAATTTGCATTTCCTGAGGGCTACAGGTGATGAGCCATTTTTAAGTGTCTTTCAGCCATTTTGTTTTGCTCTATTGGGAATTCTCTACTCACTACTGTGCCCCTATTTTTTGATAGTATTATTTGGTGTATGGTGACTAGATTCTTGTGTTCTTTGTGTATTTTGATGATAACCCGCTGTCACATGTGAGGTTGGTGATCTTCTTTTCCCAGTATGTGGGCTCCCTTTTGGTGTTGTTGACTATGTCCTTTGCCTTATAGAAGCCTCTCAGTTACATGAAGTTTATTTTATTAATTGTTGATCTCAGTCAATATCTGCCAGTTGTGTTATGTTCAGCAAGCAGTCTTCTTTACCAGTTTGTTCATGGGTACCTGCCATTTTGTTTTCTAAATGTTTTGGTATGACTGTATTTATGTTGAGGTATTTGATCCATTTGGATTTATGTTGCGTGCATGACATTTGACATGGGTCTTTCTGCAGTCTTCTGCACACCATCATCCAGTTGTGCTAGTACCATTTGAAGAAAAAGAATTTCTCTTTCCAATCCATCTGAATCCAGAGAAACTTCAGATGATTCATAAAAAAATCAGAAAGAAGACAACACTGCCCACTCTCTTGATAAATAGAAAATATTATATGGGAGTTTCTTGCAAGGCCAATAAGACAAAAAAAGACACCAAGGGTATACAAATTTCAAGGGAATAAATGAAACTGTCATTATTTTTCAATGGTATGATTGTTTACATATGTGCTTCACAAAAATCTACTAGGGAACCCCCGCAGCTGATAAAAACATTCAGCAAATTAGAAGGATACAAGATTAACTCAGAAAAATTAGTAGCCCTATTCTATGCAGACAATAAAGGGGCATAGACAGAAATCAGGGTAAGATCACATTTACAATAGCCACAAACATCATGACATAGCTTGAATTAATGCTTACCAATCAAGTCATAGATATATATATAGCAAGCACTTTTCGTCTTTAAAGCAAAAAAATTAAAGAAGATACCAGAAAATGAAAAGATCTCCTATGCTCTTGGATAGGTAGGATAAACAGTAAAAAATGGTAATCTTGCCAAAAGCAACCTACAGATGCAATGCCATCCCACTTAAATCCCAGCACAATTCTTCACTGACCTTGAAAGGACAATACTCAACAAAAGAAAAGACACAGGATAGCAAAAAAATAAAAAAAAAACCCTGTACAACATCGAAAATTCTGGAGTCATCAACACCTTTGTCTTTCAGCTGTATAACAGAGCTTTAGTCCTAAAAACAGCCTGTTATGGGCACAAATAAAACAGGTAGACAAAACTAATTGAATCCAAAACCATGATATTAACCCACACACCTAAGAACACCTAGATTTTGACAAAAGTGCTAAAAGTATATAATTGGAGGAGGAAAGCATCTTCAGCAAATGGTGCTGTCATAAGTTGATGATGGTATGTAGAAGACAGCAGATAGACACGTTTATCACCATGCACAAAACCCAAGTCAAATGAATCAACGACCTCAACATGCATCCAGCCACATTGAGTCTCCTAGAAAGAAAGTGTGAGGTACCATTGAATAAATTACTACAGGAGACTGCTTCCAGAAAATACTACCAGTAGCACAGACACTGAGATCAACAATAAAGAAATGAGCACTCCTCAAACTGAGAAGCTTTTCTAAGGCAAAGGACACAGTTGACAAGACCAAACGGCAGCCAATAACATGGGAAAAGATTGTCACCAATCCTACATCTGACAGAGGGCTGATCTTTAAAATATGCAAAACTCAAGGAACTAGCTCCCAAAACAACAAATAACTATTAAAAATGGAAACAGAACTGAAGAGAGAATTCTCAAGATAAGAAATAAAAAATGCTTTAATATATGTAAATTGTTCACCATTCTTAGCTATCAGGGAAATGCAAATCAAAACAACGTTGAGATACCATCTTACTCCAGCTAGAATGGCTAAAATTAGAAATACCAATGACAGCTTATGCTGGAGAGCATGTGGATAAAGGGGAACACTCCTCCACTGCTGGTGGGAGTGCAAACTTGTACAGTTTTTTTTTTTATATCAGTATGGTATTTCCTCAGTAAATTGTGAATCGGTGTACCACAGGGCTTCTTAGGTACATACCAAAATGTTATACATACATGGAATAATGGCATGGCTTAACTATATTTGCAGTGGTATTTTTTGAAATACCAAGATCCTGGAGGAAACTTAGATGTCCCTCAACTGAAGATTGGATAAAGAAGACGTGGCACATTTATGTAATGAAATACTACTGTGTGAGGGAGAGTGTGGAATATTCGAATTTGCAGAAAAATTGATGGAACTTGAAAAACCCTCCTGAATGGGGTAACACAGTCACAAAATGAGGAACATTGAATGTACTTACTCATATATGGATTTTAGACATAAAGCAAAGGGTCACTAGCCTATAATTCACACCACCAGAGAAACTAGGATACAAAGAAAAGTCTAAGTGATTCATTCAAGTTCCCTCACAGAAGACAAAGGGCACTTGATCTCCTCAGCAGATTGAGAGTGTCACGGCAGTGAGTGGAGAGACAGGTAGGAGAAAGACCAGAGGAGGAAATGAAAGCACATTTGACTAGGAAGATTGAGTCGGGAAGAGTTGATGAGAGAAAAAGACAGAGAGAGAGAAAGAGAGAGAGAGAGAGAGAGAGAGAGAGAGAGAGAGAGAGAGAGAGAGAGAGAGAGAGAGAGAGAGGAACTGAGTCAATATAGGTTAGAAGAGAAAACTGACTCTAGAGAAATGTCTAGAGATCTACAAGGCTGATCCCAACTAACAATTTGAGCAACAGTGAAAAAGCTGCCATAAATACACTTCCGTGATCTGTGATAATGAATTTGATGACTAACATATCCACAATTGCAGAGCCCTGATTTAGTAGCTGATGGAAGCAGAAGCAGACATCCACAGATAAACACTGAGACAAACTGGAACACAGATGCAGAGAGGGGGGACCTGACCAGGGTACAGAAACCCACATAGACAGGTGAGCTGAACAAGAAGAAGCTAATGTCCCCCCAGACTGATATCTGTCTACCCAGCATAAGATCAACTCAGATGCTGTAAATATGCATCTCAGTCAGAAGGACTGGGCAGTCTAAGGGTCCTCTGACAGTGGAAGTAGTATGTACATCTAGTGCACAAAAGAATTTTGGGAGTACATTTCCAGTGGAGGGATACTTCCTTAATGTAGAGGCAGGAGGGATGTCCTAGTTCCTACTCCAAATGACTTTACTCCAAGAGACATTACCCTACATGTGGTGCAGTGAGTGGGAATGGGAGGGGAGGGTGATTGGGTTGCATACAGGGTGGGAGAGAGGGAGGGATGGAGAGAAGGAATTTGATGGAAATGTGATTCATATGTAAAATAACTAAAAAAGACTGGATACAGGTTATTGACAGATATACAACTCAGAATCAGTGTTCATTCTCAGAGCATTTCTCTGATAAAAGATAATGTTTAATAAATCTTTTAGCAATGAGAATGATAGAGGTGAATAAATCTTTTTGAGTTAAAAAAATAATTGACTTTAAAATAAAAAATACCAATTAATCAAAAAAAATTTGATGATATTGAATACATAACTCCCCAAGATGACTCTTTATGGAATAGAGGATCATTTATTTAATTATACAAACTTTTAAATTATCTTTCATACTAACCTCTATCATCAATTAAAATAATTTATTTATAAAATCAGTTGATCTGGCATACTTTATCCCACACAACGGCTCCAAACTTCAGGTATTGTGAAAGACATTATCATTGTTTTATTAGACTATAAAATCAAACAACCAGTTGGTATCACAACATCCACTTCCCCAATGTGGCTTCAAACCATACTCATGACCGATGTTGTCATCATTGATTTAAATATGTTAATTCCGTAACTAAATTCTAGTTGGTCTTGCATACTTGACTCCCACAATGTGGTGCAAAAATCTACTGATCATCAATTATTTAATGTCCTATTTTCATAAATAAATAATTACATAGTCAGTGGATAAGACGTTCTGCCATACTAGACACGTACAAGCTGTCTTGGCTCCCACAAAAAAAGGTGCCAAACAAAACGAATGATGGATTAATCACAGATTTCAGCAGTAAGATGTGTAAGTGATTAAAGATCATTGTGTATCCAGGATTTAAGAGAATATCAGACAGTTGTTGTGAGGAGCTGCCTCATTAGAGATGAATTGCTATCCAATTCTTCCTCAGTCTAGTGTAACAAATGGATTAACACATTCCTGAAAGAAGTTAACAATGGAACACTCACCTTTTGTTGAATAATTATGAGTTTTTTACCTTCTTAATCCATAATATTACTTCTTAGGGAAGATGACATTCATCAACAAAAGTCTTTGGACTGTTTCTCCACAGACTATAATTCCTCATATTAGGTAATCTTGAATTGGGTAATATTACTTGCTGTAGGCCAACTTCCAGGGTTTTGGTATGACTTGGTTTGAAGAATCAATGTCGACAAGTGCTGTCCTTAAACATTTCATGAGATACTCGGCTTGAGAGACTAAAATATCCAATTTAAGTTGCTCTCTGGTTCTTGGCTCATGATACCAGAATATAGAATTCCACCACGGTTGCCAGGCAACATTTATGGTCTAAGATTCTGTCGCATTCCAGTACACCTCCCACTTGCTAAAAGCACACCCACTAATGAACTAACCTTATAGCCTCATTGATTTTCTCCCAAAAATGCAAGGCTCTTTTTTGAGTTATACTTATTTTCAAGTCAATTAATCAAGTATGCCATGGAATATCCTGCAGTTACCCGCATTAACAAAATCAAGAGTAGCTAATTTTAGGTAATAGAATCTGAAAAAAAGGATCAAAGATTTTTTTCTGATAAATGTCTTCTTCCCTAAAAATTAAACCATGGATTAAAAGAAATACTTAAGGATATCTTTCAAAAGGTAAGTGTACCATTGTTAACTTCCTTCAGCAAGATTGTAATCTACCTCTTAGACTGGAATGAGGGCAGATGTGGTAGGTGTTTTTATCTAATGAGGCAGCTTCCATATTCGTGTATTTAATGGAATCATGGATACAGAATATCAATACCAACTGTGAAGACTGTACTCATTGTGGTTTCCATAAAACTTGGTGTCCAGATGACAACTTATTGTTCAGTACAATTTTCCATGCCAATATATCTGTGTTGCATAATGACAAGTCTTTGCATCTGGGTCTTTGCACGACAATGAATTTGGTGCTAAGCTTTCTACACTGTGACATAAAAGAGTAAGGTTCTCTTCAGCTTTTTTTGTGCCCTTATTTATGAGGTGATGCAATTTTACTGGTTGAGTTTCCCATTTTGATGTAAATGAGAAACTTATGCAAACCTCAATACCATTCAAATGACTCAAGCCTGGAGAAACATTTCTGGTCTTCAGTGGCAAAGTCTGTGCCTTGCCATAATGGAGTCTTGTGGTAGGAAGATGAATGGGGATATGAAAAGCA
The DNA here is from genome assembly GCA_030556225.1 of Cricetiscus sungorus. Taxonomy (NCBI): domain Eukaryota; kingdom Metazoa; phylum Chordata; class Mammalia; order Rodentia; family Cricetidae; genus Cricetiscus; species Cricetiscus sungorus. The sequence continues at coordinate 72,773 of JANBXA010000671.1, forward strand.
CATGACTCTTTGAGTGAATGTACAGTAAAGACAGCTTGGGTTTCAATTTAAAGAATACATTTATTCAGAAAGATATATTACTTACATTTACCTGATCTTTCTTATAAGGACATGAAATATAGGCCAATTCAATTTATCCTGAAAGGGTAAGGAAAATACAATGTTTTTTTAAGATCTACAGACCCAAGAGAATTGCAATATCCTCGGACATGTGGACATGGCATGCATACTTCTAGAATCCTCGAACAAGGTAAAACAGAAAGCATATTTTCCCATTTCCACTGGAGTCTATACTTGCCATGGAAATAAAATAGTAATATCACAGGAGTCTAGGCATGGTACTGCAAAAAGAGGCCAATTGCAATTGCTCATTCCCTGCTTTAGCTGAAAATTCATAATCCAATTCCACTCAGGTCTACTTAATCACCATAGTTATTTCTCAGCTATCTAAGGACATCCAGGTATCATGCCCTGAGATAACAACATGGCTTATCTGTTCTAGAGTTTCCCCCCATGGAGTTCATGGTGAAATATTCTTACCATCAATTCTAAGTTTTATTTTATTTTTGAGGTCAGAATATTCTTATTTTATTTCTCCTTCTTTGCAGTAAACAACACCTCCCATTACCTTTTTATTTTTTCCTCCCATCTAACTTGTAACAATATAAAAATAAAATATCTAAATGTAGACAGCATCCCAATTCAAACATCTAAAAAATAGTATTGTTGGGAGTCCTAGAAACTGTATTGATAAGAAAAAAAATATCAATCCATTACCCAACATTTTTCTCCTTTTTATATTAAATAATAAAATGTTAACTTTTTATTTATGTACTTACTAGGACACCTCAATTTATTCCCTTGATCATTTATGGAAATATTTATCTTGAATAGTTACATAAAACATTAGATATGCATAAATATACACCACAGGCTTTATAAATATTATTTTAATATCTGACCAAAATCCAATTTGTACTACCTTGGTCTTTCCTGTCTTTCATAGTTTCCTCTGTACACTTACCGATATTTGCATATGATTAAATATCTTCATTGTATTTTTCTTCGTTTGTTACATTTCATTTTTCTTTTTAAAATTTCCTTCAATAGTAGATGTGATTACTAAGTCATTGACATTTTCATGTCATAAATCTCTTCTGCTTTTAATTTTTTTTTATTTTACATATCAATCCCAGTTCCCTCTCCCTCAATACCTCATTCCATCTTTCCTTCTTTCCCTTCCTCCCATGTCCTCTGACCCATCTCCCATCTCATTCCCAACCCCACTACATAGGGAGGGTGATGCCATCTATGAAGGGTCATCTAAATCTGTCAAATCATTTAGAGTAGGGACTTGGACCTCCATTTTGCTTCTCTGTTAAGGGAGGATCCTTCCTTGGATAATGAAATCCCAAAGTCTTTTGTTCACCAGGGATACATCCTGGTTCTATTTCCTGAGGTCCCTTAGAATGGCCAGTCACTCTGAGAACCATATTCAGGGGTTCTCAGTAGGTTCAATGCTGATTTCATAGCTATCAGTCTTGGGGTCCGTTAGTTCCTCCTTTTTTAGGTCCGCTGTCTCTGTGGATATCTGTAGCCTGGTCATGTTTTCCCTTACTGCATCTGGATTCCAGTTAGGCTTAGTGTTTTGTTGAGGGGTTCTGCTACTGTTTTCATCAGTTATTAAATGAGCTATCTATGTTGGTGGATGAGTTACTCATCAGTCTTATTATCAGGGAAAACCTTTTATGGTAGCCATCCCATTGTTGCTCAACTTGTTAGTTCTAGTTAGTTTTGTAGGTCTCTGGACCTAGAGTCAGTTTTCTCTTCAAACCTTTAATGGCTCCCTCTTTCATGGTACCTGTCTGTCGTTTTTATTCTCTCCTCTATTTCTCCCCTGGCTCAATCTTCCTAGTACCATGTGCTTTCCTCTCCTCCCATCTCTTTCTCCTAACTCCCACTAAACTCACTGCTCCCCCATTCCAAATATGCTTAGTAGACCTTGTTCCATTCTATTTCTGTGAGGGACATTATATGAAACTCTATCATCCATTCTTATATCCACATTTCTCTGGTGTTGAGAATTATAGGCTTGCGATCTTTTGCTCTATGTCTAAAATCCATATATGAGTGAGTATATACCATGTTACTCTTTTTGTGAGTGGATTGCCAAACTTTTGATGGTTTCTTCTAATTCCTTCCATTTGCCTGACAATTTTAAGATTCCGTTGCCCCCCCCCACTGAATAGTATTCCAATATGTAAATGTGCCACACCTTCTTTATCAATTCTTCAGTTGAGGGGCATTTATGTGTCTTCCAGGTTCTTTCTTTTACAAATAATGCTGCTACAAACATTATTGAACAGACGACTATGTTTAATGGATGTGAGTCATTTGGATACATGCCTAAGGAAAAAAATGACAGGTCCTGTGGTAGCCTAACTCATAATTTTCTTGAAGAACAGACATATTGATCTCCAATATGGCTGTATAAATTTGCACTCCCACCAGCAGTGGAGGAGTGTTCTTTTTTCTCCACAGCATCTCGAGCATAAGTTGTCATTGGTGTTTCTAATTTTAGCCAATCAGGCAGGAGTAAGATGGTATCTCAGTGTTGTTTTGATTTGCATTTCCTTGATAACTAAGTATGTTGAGCTCTTCCTTAAGTGTCTTTCAGCCTTTTTCATTTCCTCTATGAGAGTTCTCTCTTCAGGTCTGTACAACATTTTTAATAAGGTTCTTTGGTGTTTTGTTAACTAGTTTCTTGAGTTATTTTATATTTTGGTGATCAGCTCTCTGTCAGCTGTAGGAATGGTGAAGATGTTTTCCCAGTCTGTGGGCCATCATTTCATCTTGTCATTTATGTCCTTTGCCTTACTGAAACTTCTCAGTCTGAGCAACTCCCATTTATTAGTTGTCAATCACATTGTCTGTGGTACTGTAGTTGCATTCAGGAAGCACTCTCCTGTATCAGTTAATTCCAGGGTAACTCCCACTTTCTCTTTGGAGAGATTCAATGTGGCTGTGTTTATGATGTTGAGGTCTTTGATCCATTGAGTTATGTGCACAGTGATACCCATGTGCATCCAGTTGTGCCAGCACCATTTGTTGAAGATACTTTCCTCCTTCCATTGCATATTTCAGTTTTTTTTTTTTTGTCAAAAGTCAGGATTTTGTAGGTGTGTGAGTTAAAGTCAGGATTGTCAATTCAATACCATTAATCTACCTGTCCATTTTTGTACCAATACAAAGCTGCTTTCAAAACTAGACCTCTACAATAGAGCTTGAACTCAGAATGGCAATGCCACCTTAAATTCCTTTATTGTACAAGGTTGTTTTGGCTACTCTAGGTCTTTTGTTTTTCCATTTAAATTTGATTATTATCCATTCAAGGTCAGTGAAGAATTATGCTGGGATTTTAATGGGAATATGTAGATTGCTATTGACAAGACTGTCATTTTTACTATGTTTACCATTCCTATTCAAGAGCATGGAAGACCTTTCCATTTTTTTTTTTTGATTTATTGGTTTCTAGTTGCATATCCGAGAAACAGAGCATCCGAGGCTGTAGAAATTACCTCTATTCAGATGAAATAGCTGTCCGGGTTACAAGGAGCCTTAGGAGAAAAAGGATCTTAGATTATATTTCATTCTCCTTATATTTTAGTCTCCACCCATCCATATCACACCTATCTCCACATCCCTAGTACTTGGATTATACGCATGTCATCTCAGATGCAGAAATCACATTTGTGAGAGCTGTTTCTTTTTAAGATTACATTAGTATCTCAGCCTAAGTGTAGCCTTGATATTGTCGGGAGCCGCATTCGCCATTACAAGATGGCGCTGGCTTCCTGTTTCCTGGTTCTTGTTTACAGCATTAGTCATGCTGACTGCACATGCGCCACTGTATGGTAATTTCTATATGGTAGCTCTCCCTATCAGAGAAGCTATATCATTCGGGCGTTTTGCGGAGCACCAATTACAGATGAATACGTCGCCCTGCAGGCTATTTAAGCCGTGCGTATTCGGGGCTTGGGGTCCTTCTCCATCAGCATGTAAAGAGCGCTACAATAAAGATTCTACTGGACACATCTTCGGTTGCCGCGTCTTCCTTATCGGCAAAGGTTGCGCGCGACAAGTGGTGCCGAAACCCAGGAGCCTGCCGACCCTGGGCGGAGGAACTACTCGAAGGACCCTCGACTGCTCCTCGAAGGAAGATTCAAGCCAGCGGAGCGAGAAGCTGCAGCACTTTTCAGCAAGGTATGACTTCTGTGGTCTAGGTGATCCCGTTTCTTGTTGTTTGTTTCATTTTTCGTTTTATTGTGCTGTCTGTGTTTTAATTGTCATAAACGGGAGAATACTCGCTGCTCACTCTTTTGTGACCTAGCATAAGTGGCCTTAAGTCTCAGGTAAATAACTGAGCCGTCACACCCTCTCCTATAGATAAAGGAGTTATAGGGAACCAGCCGACCAAGCCTATTGCAGATGCAGCGCAGGCGCTGCTGAAGCAAAAGGAGCTCCAGATAGAGTTCTGCGGAACTTCCTTAAGGAAGTTGACCGTGTTGCTCCCTGGTTTGTGGTCTCTGGGACCCTCTCCAAAGGAACATGGGATAAATTAGGAGGAGATCTTATGCGGGAGAAGGAACAAGGAACTTTAAGGACTGGTGTATGGCCGTTATATAAATTGTTAAAGTCTTGTATTGAAGATGAGAGATGTAAGGAACAGGTCAAAGAGGGACAGAGAGTGCTTTCAGACCATCAGGATAGTCTATCAGAAGCTGAAAAGGGAAAGGGAGAACAAAAGAAAAGGTTCTCCAGAAAGAAGTCAAATAAGAATGAAAATGTGCACAGTAAACTAGCAAAGCTAGAAAAGAAAGCAAAACAGCTCGCCGAAAAGGAAAAGGAACTTAACCGACGAGCTAAAGATTTAAAGCTTGTGCCTGCTCCAAAAGGAGGAGCATGTAAGGATTGTGAATGTGAGGATCCAAAATTATACCCTCTCCTCACTGAGTTTAAACATTATACTATAGATTCTTCCTCCGAGGAGGAGACGTCCCCCGGAGAGGAGGATGAGTCTGACCTATCTGGGTCAGAAGGGGATCCAGAGCTGAACCCAGCCGAGCAGACAGAATTAGATGAGGAAGCTAAAAATTATGAGGCTGGGAGATATGGGCGTGCCCCACCTTATGCTCCAGGCTATGAGCCAACGGCACCGCCCTATGATGTTGTACAGCAGCAAAAAATGGCCAAAAAAGAAAGAAATTCTATGATAAACAATTGAAGGCCTTAGTGGAAGCAGTGCAAACATACGGAGTTAGCGCTTCCTTTACCACAGCCCTTATTGAAAGGCTGGCCTTGAATGCAATGACCCCAGATGATTGGAACAATACAGTTAAAGCATGCTTATCTATGGGTCATTATTTAGATTGGAAGTCCATTTATCAGGAATTGTGCGGCCCAGGCAAAGATGAATATAGCCAGTCAACGACCTCAATGGAGCTTTGATATGCTCACAGGTCAAGGTCAATGGGCTGTAAATCAGACAGCCTACCTACTAGAGGTTTATGAACAAATAAATAAGGCTGCCATCAGAGCATGGAAAAGTCTACCTAATAAAGGGCAAGTGACAGGAAATCTTACAAAGTTTATTCAAGGAACAACTGAACCATTTTCAGAGTTTGTGGCTAGAATGATGGAAGCAGCAGGAAGGATATTCGAGGACGCTGAAGAGGCTCCAGCCAAGAGCGCAAAAGAATTACATTGGCAAAATGAGGAAGGGAAAAGAGGAACTATTACCCCATATGTGCTAACCATCCCTATAAATCTATGGGGAAGAGATGTATTACAACAACTAGATTTTGTGCTCACAAATGACTATTCACCTCAGAGCCAGCAGATAATGAAAAATATGGGCTGCGTTCCTGGTCGAGGCCTTGGAAAACACTTGCAGGGACGTACAAGTCCCCTGCCCTCTAATGGGAAGCAAGACAGAACAGGACTGGGTTTTTCCTAGGGGCCGCTGGGGAGGCAATCCCCATTCCTTGGAAAACAGAGGACCCGGTATGGGTTCCTCAGTGGCCCCTTACCTCTGAAAAACTGGAAGCCGCCAATCAATTAGTCCAGGAACAATTAAATCAGGGACACATAAAAACGTCTCAATCTCCTTGGAATACCCCTATTTTTGTAATTAAGAAAAAATCTGGTAAATGGAGATTATTACATGATCTGCGAGCCATAAATAAACAAATGCAGGTCATGGGCCCCATTCAAAGGGGTTTGCCTTTGTTATCCACCTTACCAGTTCGCTGGAGAATTTTAATAGTGGATATTAAAGATTGCTTTTTCTCTATACCCTTACATGAGCAAGATAAAGTTAGATTTGCCTTTACCTTGCCTAGCATTAATCATGAACAACCTGATGAGAGATACCAATGGAAAGTTTTGCCGCAGGGCATGGCGAATAGTCCTACTATGTGTCAACTTTATGTAGCAAAAGCTATTCAGCCAGTTAGATCTCAATTTCCCGCCATTAAGATATGTCATTATATGGACGATATTTTGTTATGCCATTCTGATCAAGCCCTTCTGCAGCAAGCTTTTGGCGTTCTATCTAAAGAGTTGAATAATAAGGGTTTGTTTATAGCTCCTGAAAAAGTACAAGAAGGGGATATTGGAAATTTTCTAGGTTCTACCATTTATCCGACGCAGGTAAAGCCGTAAAAAATTGTTATTAGAAGAGATGTTCTTAAAACACTTAATGATTTTCAAAAGCTTTTAGGTGATATTAATTGGGTAAGATCATATTTAGATCTAACTACGGCAGAACTTAAACCTTTATTTGCCATTCTGGAAGGAGACCCAGCCATCACATCTAGTAGACAACTTACTGCCGAAGCTGCCCAAGTGTTGGATAAAGTAGAAAAGAAATTGGGGGAAGCTTCTTTAATTCGGCTAGATCCATCTAGCCCATTCCAGCTATGCATTGTCTCCTCACCTCAACAGCCTACAGCTGTGCTATGGCAAAGGGGACCGCTATTATTATCCTCAAACCTCTCCTGGTAAAGTTTTGAGCCATTATCCCACTCAAATAGGAGAAATGGCCTTAAAAGGTCTACAATTAGCTCTAACTCATTTCGGCTGTGAGCCAGAATCTGTTATCGTACCCTATACTGCTTATCAAGTAAATGTGTTATGTGCCACCTTGGATGTTTGGGCGATTCTTCGTTGCACCTTTTCAGGGCATGTTGATAATCATTATCCTAAGCATCCTTTGTTACAGTTTGTTCTTACTAATGCCATTATTTTTCCAAAAATTACTAGAAGTCAACCGATAATAGGAGTTATTGATGTTTTTACTGATGGGTCCAAAACAGGCATTGGCAGTTATGTTGTTAATAATCAGGTGTTTCAAAAATGTTTTAATTTTTCATCCCCACAATTGGTTGAATGTGCTATTGTAGCTGAGGTTTTACGAGTTTTCTCTCAACCTCTGAATATTATTTCTGACTCACATTATGTGGTAGGAGCAGTACAGATTTTGGAAACAGTGGGATTAATTTCCTCAAAAAGTGCTGTTGCACAAGTCTTTGCTGATATTCAGCAATCAATCAGGACAAGATTGCATCCTTTTTTTTTATACAACATATGAGAGCACATACGCTATTACCAGGACCCATGGCAAGAGCTAATGATCTGGCCGATAAAGCCACTAAAGCAATTTATCTTATACTTAATTTTCACTATACGTTTACAAGTAAAAGATAAAAATGTCCCTTCACAGTACCTAGTTGCAGTAATTCTCAGCATGCCTGCACAAATAAAAACTGACAACGCTCCAGCATATATCTCCAGCAAACTGAAACCGTTTTTTGAGTATTATAACTACCTAAGTTCATCAAGATCCGAGTTGAACAAGAGAAACATCTTAATGAAGAGAAATGACAAGTCATCCACCAATGTAGTTCCCATGAGTTGTGCGGAGACTTCTCAAAGGTAGGGGAGGTGTTCTGTTCTTGTCTTTACAGGAAAACAGAAAGCACCCATCTTCAAACTGCCAAAAGACACTGAACGTGTAGGTACCTACAGAAGAGAATACAGCTCTCCAGAAAGAACCATTTAATGAAGAGGAATCTGATATATGGTAAAAAAAATATTTAATTCTAGTGAGCTATTTCTATATAGAAATCTATTTCTCTTTACTATCTAGAATTCCTCTAGTCCCAATTTATCTAAACCAATGCTGGCTTTGGAGTTGGATTTGGCTTTCCTTCTCTAAATTCAAGCATGTTGTTAAGATTAAATTCACAGTTTCTGCCTTATATCAAGAAGCCAATTGGTGTAAGGCAGAAGAAAACAAAATCTGGGCACTGTCATTTACCTACAGTCAGTTTTTCTCTCTGAAATCTTAATTTTCCTCATATACCTTTTAATGCTTATTGTTGCCTTTCCCTAATGCATACCTTAAAAATTAAAATTTTTACCTTGATTTTGATATTTAAGTTTTCCACAAGGAATATAACAGTTCTCAACAACAATCTTTGAACACTCTGGAAAGAAGATGGGGCCCCAATTGGACACTTCCACTTGACTCAGCCCGATGCATCTGGACTACAAACTTTACCCTAAACCGGTCTGAGACTGCTTTGCTCGAGACAACTCATGACTAGCTAGCTGTATTGGTGCACCTTCTTATTACAACCTGGCCAGAGTTTCAAGTAGAATTCCAGTCAAGCATTTTCTGCCACACAATGACTACCTACATATGTTACAGCCAGTTCTGTTGACAAATTTGGTTGCTTAAAATTTTCTTCCAACAGGATCCCATGGAGAAATCATCGTCCCATTTCAGCAGGAAGTAATCTTAAGACAACGACGCCCCCTTTCCCCACTCTTGGAATTTAGGGATAATATTCATCTTCATAGGATTGGTCATAGTTACTTGGGGTTGGTTTGGAAGGTGATACTTAGACTTGGTTATATCTTTTAGACAGGAATAGGGTATGGTTGGGAAAGGTATGGTTCAGAATGGATATAGGTAGATTAGCCTATTTTCTTGTGAATTAGTAAGAGTGAGACATTAGTATTACAGCTTACATTGTTATATATTATTATTTGTGGTAACCTATGTAAAATTAACCTCTGTTCAATATAATTTTACCAAAGCAGCAAATCTTTCTAAAGAATTGTCCAAAATGTTGCAGTTCAATTGGAATGCAAATTTTGATGCAACCCTGAGCAAATTACGTCTTGCAATAGTTCAAATTAATTCCACTCGTTTGGATGTCTCTGTTACACAAGGGTTGTTTTCTTGGATGTCTTCTGCCTTTTCCTACTTTAAGGAATGGGTCGGTGTAGGAATGTTTGGAACGACCTTGTTTTTGGGACTGTTCCTCTGTTTTTGGTTGCTTTGCAGATTCAAAAGACAACAACACGCTAAAAATGTGGCCATTGTGCAAGCTATGCTGGCTGTTGAGCAGGGAGCATCCCCCCAAGTATGGTTAAGTATGCTAAGCCGTTGAGACGCTGTCAGAACTCCAAGCACTCCTGACGGGCACAGGTTCCCATTGCACCAGGATGCTGTTCTGAACAGACCTTTGCATCTCCCAGGGCTCAGGTTCCCATTGCACGGGGTTTAAGGTGCAGAGGGTCTCTTTTACTATGTAACCTCCTTGATAGCTTATGCTGTTGAATCAGTGAGCTGATCGGAAATCTCATAGTATTACCTTGGCTTCGCTTGTAATTTTAAAGAAAGGGGGAGATGTCGGGAGCCGCATTCGCCATTACAAGATGGCGCTGGCTTCCTGTTTCCTGGTTCTTGTTTACAGCATTAGTCATGCTGACTGCACATGCGCCACTGTATGGTAATTTCTATATGGTAGCTCTCCCTATCAGAGAAGCTATATCATTCGGGCGTTTTGCGGAGCACCAATTACAGATGAATACGTCGCCCTGCAGGCTATTTAAGCCGTGCGTATTCGGGGCTTGGGGTCCTTCTCCATCAGCATGTAAAGAGCGCTACAATAAAGATTCTGCTGGACACATCTTCGGTTGCCGCGTCTTCCTTATCGGCAAAGGTTGCGCGCGACAGATATAACTGAACTTCCCCTTAGTCTTGATTCCTGGGACTAAGTGTATGTAACATCACCAACTAAAATCTACAGATAAAAAAGGATACTATGACATTTTGATTTCCAGTGACTTTCATAAAATAAAACAGTGTATCTCAACCAACACAATCGTTTTACTCACAAATTATTCCACCCTTTACCCATAGCAGGCCCAACTCAAGAAACTGGTGTGTCTCAAAAGTCCACAATTTCCTCTCAGACATAGTATTTTCTGTATCATCTGTGGACATACATCTACCCATAGCCAGGTTTATGACACAGGGGGACTCATAGATCCCTGAAGAGGTACAAATGGACAAAGAACAAGCTACTTAGATACCAAAGGAAAATAAGCAATAGGAACTTGTCACACTAGGATGCATAAAGCACATACTCAATCCCATCATACTCAGGGATCTCCAACCTAATTCCTAGTGTGCTCACAGGGAATTCTTTAGGTACCTTCAGCTTTTTCCACCAGGGAGCCACAACCATGAAATACAAACAAGTTTGCTTAGACAGAATAGGACAGTATATGAACCTGCATGTAAACACCATGCCACACCAAAACACCTAAAATTGCACAACCAGGTTCTCCCTGCCCCCAATCTTATTCTCTCTATTCCTGTATCCGTCTACCTTCACATCTACGTCCTACAGTCTCTGTGTCTCCATTTAGCCCTGGATTCTATATACATTCTCATCCATGTCATCCAGGGCACCTAGTCCTGTGTTAACTCAAATTATATACCATATTAAGTAAGAAAATGCTTTTCAGTATCCAACAGAAAGATAGTCTCCTATGATCTCTAATATACTATAAAGTGCCACCTTCACACTTTTGATATCTTCCAAGATGACCCCTGATGAAGTTCACTGCCGCTGCCTCCTGTAGACAAACTTGTTTAACCTCTTCTAATTCTTAGTTTCTACAAAATTCCAAGAAAATCTGCTGTGAGGCTACAGAGAAACCTTTGTTGGTCTGTTGTGTAGTGGTTGTGGGGAACTATGAGTTATTAGAAATGTGAAGCATGGAACAGACACACTCTCTCTGTCTCTCTCTCTTTCTCTCGGAACACAATTGTTCAAACTGATGAATCGAGAATATACTATGCTACAGTGTGCCACTACAAGAAATGCCACGATCTGACCAAGATGAACTTGGCAGTCACAGAGGTCGCCTCACAGCTCTTACTCCACATCCTTGCCTTCACAGTCCTCTACTATGTGAAGTATAAGAGGCAGTACAAGTTATGCCAGCATAATCATCTTGGTTGTCATAGCAGCATGGCTAGTGGTGACATCACAGAGAGTCAAGTACTGCTCTCTCTTGGCTCTGCAGTTGAAGCCACCTACATCACTGCTGCCAGAGACTTTGTTGCTGTATTTCCAGTTACCACGGTGGCTGCATCATGACTGCAGCAACTTGTTTGAGCATCATGACCTCAACCAGAAAGATTTCTTTAGACTAAATCCTCTGATCATCTGATTATTAAATTATTGAATTTTAAAAATCAGTGATTACTGTGTCCTTCATGGGTCATGTCTGGTGCATCATCATAGGAATTGTTGATGTGACATGGTCCAGTTTTTAATTATTTAACAATTTATTTATTAAAATATATTACTTTGTAATCTGTGATTACCTGATGTCCCAGTGTCCCTTGTACTTTGGGTGCTGCATCTGCCAACAGGCATCTGCTATATCCAATGCATAGCATCCAAACCCCTAATCAATGACACCATCATAATTTAAGTAATATAGAAGTAAATAACTGGATGATCCTGCACACTTAACCCATAAGATGTCACCAAACTCCAGTGATGGTCAATGAAGTTATACTTAGATAATTAAATAATGTCACACAATTAAGTCCCAGAGAGGACTGGCCAGACTGGTCATGAAAGTTGACATCATTTGTTTAAATGATTGATATATAAGTATTTAATAATTAGAAACTGTTGCATACTTAAATCTGCCATGATAAAGCCAGACTGAACATTTCATGGAATAAACATTAATTTCCACAAATAAATAAATAAATAAATAAATAAATAAATAAATAAATAAATAGGTGGCCTTGCACATTAGATCCCACAAGGTGGCACCAAATTAGAAGTGTCATGGTTGATGCAATGATCAATTTATTTGACTAAATAATCATGCAATGAGATGATGTCACTTCATCAACTACCACAAGGTGGCTCTAAACTCCAGTGATCACTCATTAAATAATGATGTATTTTATATTTAAATGATTAAAAAATAATTGTTATGTGGAGTTTTATAATAGACTCCTAGAAAATTGGATAAATCTCAAGAGATTATTGATTATTTAATCATATATTTTATAATGAAGTAATGAATAATTTATTAATGTCTCATAATTCACCCTTTGGGAGGTACCAAAATGATATTATCATTAATTTAAATAAATAAATAATGAAATGACATGCCACAATTAACTCTAACAAGGTGGATCCAGATTCCACTGTTCCACTTGTAGATAAAGACAGATTTGAATAATTAAATCATCAGATGATTAGATGGCCTAGCACCCTTTACTCCTGCAAGGTGGCTATATACTTCAGTGATCGCACATTATGTAATGAACCATTTTAGTAGTTAAATGATTAAATATTTGAATAGGTGGACTGTTTTGCATCATCATTTCATGGAAGGAAGTTGTCAGCGTGATGATGAATGCTATCATCACAGATTTTTATATTTTGACAATTTAATAATCAAATGATTAGACTGTCTGGCCTGATGAACTCTGTTGCACTGACATCAGTGTGCATCACAGATTCTCTGTTCTGGTGATGAAGGAGCTGTGATTATGAGCCCCCAGCTAAGGTGACAGTAGTGGCTACAATGCTGGTTGTGCCTGCAAAGTTGGCAGCGGCTGGGGCTTTTCAAGCAGAACAGAGAGAGAGAACATCTCATCTTACTGTATTGCATAATCCCTGGTAAGGACTCTGTGATGGCACTGGAGACTCTTGAGCAGCTGATTCTAATATAGCTTGCTGACGATGAGTGTGGGGAAGAAGAGCGAGGAGGCAAACATCCTGACCGCCAAGCTTAGATGGTAAAGTACTCGTGCTTTTTTCTCAGTGGGCAGCATGGCTTCGCATTTTGTGGACTGGATCTTCCAGCCTCCTTCACAAACTGGGTGCCTTGCATGGCACTGGCCTCTGCTATTCTCATGGCTTCTGCTTTCAAGCCCCTAACCAAGCCCCTGCCCATCACCATACCCTAACTGTAATAAATGATGTCATCATCAATTAAATATTAAATATAGGTTGATGTTGTTCACCAAATTTGTGATGTAAAGTATGGCATATCTTCAAGTTAGAAACCGTCAGGGAAAGCAAACTAAAATCCAGAAAATCCTGGGACTATAGAACAAATATAAAACAAAACAAAAAACACAAACAATAAGACACCAAGGAAAAAATATAATCACTCAATATATACCCCATGTTTGATGCTCAATGTCATGATAATTATGCATTCTCTTATCAACAATTGCTTTACCATGCTTCTCACCATCTCCATGTGACATTTTTAGTGAAAAGTAAAATTAAGGAGAGGTTTCTTTTGTACCCATGAAATCCTAAAACTCACCATTTCTACCATTCAACTGCACAGCTTCACATGTGTCTCTATCAACTGCACAGCTTCACATGTGAAAATAACATTAAGATGATGTTAGTTTTTCATTATTATTTTTTGAAGACTATATGTCAATTTTTCTCCATGTTTTTCTGGCTGGCATCAAATTCACTATACTACTAAACACAACTACAATCATTTCCTCTCTTCACCTCTAGATCATTCCAATTCCTTCTTTTTCTCTCCTCTACTTCTATTATTCAATGACAAATCAAGCTTTTATGCAAACAACAGCACCCACAATACCAGGCAACATATAAGGTTTTATTACTTTTGTTTTTACACATCTTCTTTCCTTCCAATAGGTCTCCTACTCCCCCTCACATCCATTCTTTATTTCACTAGAGTCCTCTCCCATGTCCTTTGTCTCCCTGCCCACTTTTAGGTCTCTCATGTCCTGTCTCTTTGAGAATCTAATAAAGAGGCTGAGGACTCTCACACCATCTATCTTCAATTCACAATATTGTTAATACTAGAAGGTTACATGGACTGAACAAATGCCTGTCATGCAAATATGCTATGCTTGGCCACAATTAAGTTTATTTTGTAAAAGAAAATGGGTTTGTCCATACTGTCCCCATAGAACAAATTAAATAACACGGACTTGATAGTCTAGTTAAATGTCTAATACTCTGTGTACCCCTCCTTCTAAAACACAGGTTCTCACCATGTCACTGTGCAGGCTTTTTATGAGTTCTTAATTTTGAGAATAGTTCCCTCTATGTAGCTCAAGAAATTCTGTAACTCACTATTCATTTGGGAGACAACACATCACAGGAATTAAAATTACAGAAAGTTTCCAGAGGACACTGCATCATGTCATTGTCTCATTTTACTTCTTTTTTACCAAATGAGACACCCTCTGTATGGGAAGTCAAGGAATAATACTCAGTCCCACTGAATTTGTTTCCACTATGCTGCATTTTACTCATACTGTAATGTCAAAATATTGTCCATCCCAGCACTAGAGTCATAACTTTTATTTTTTTTTTTAATTTTGAGGCATTTTTTACTATGTTTTCAACATCCTTGTTCCTTCTCCTAAATTACATTTTACAGACATGAGATTACACATTTGTGACAACAAAATGTCCACACACCAATATTCTATTTTTATAAAGGAATAACACTTAACAGATACTAGGCCATCATGAAACTTGGAATTCCTGGAGCTTCCACATTTCCTTTCACTGTTCATACAAACAGAAAAGCTAGGAAACCAGGAGGACCATAACAGAGACATATATTATACACCAGAGAATAGGAAAGAAACAAGACCTCCTGAGCAAATTTGCAGCATGAGGGGAGAAAAGAGGGAGTTAGGAGAAAGAGAAAGTGAGAAGTAGAGGAGAGGGGAGCATAAGGGAGTAGGATAATCAATTCAGGGAAAGAATAGAGGAGAGATAACCTAATAGAAGGTGCTGTATTAGAAGGTGTCATTATTTGCATCAAGTGAAATCTGACAATAGGGCAATGCCCAGATATCTACAATGATAACCCCAAGTTTTTCAAAGTACAAGTTTTGCCACACAAATGCTGAGTTTATGCATACCTGCAATATTATGTGTTAGGAGAATTGAAATATATACATGGGAAAATATTGAACAATATTTGCAAAGAATTTCAACAACTGAAAACATGGTATAGGTGCAATTATGGGGAAAGGTAGGTGAGTGAATAATTGCAGCAATGCACAAAAACACAGAAGAGTAAAAAACACACACACACATGCACACACATGCATGCACAAACACACACACACAAACACACAACAATAACAACAACAACAACAACAACAACCCTGACAATCCAGCTTTTACTGCTGACACCTCCCCTGATGGGATTCCTCTCTATAAGCAGGACACCCATGAAGTTTTCATAGCCATTTGTTTTCCTAACTAGCTCATATTGACTTAAGCTCAGGTAGAAATCCCAGGGTCAATTCTTAAAAAGCATATTATCTTTTTTTGCCTTGTACAGGTATCATCTCATATATTACCATACATAGAGATTCTGAAATCAACACAAGGAACTAGAACTATCTGGTGTCCTAGAACATCTCTCTCTCTCTCTCTCTCTCTCTCTCTCTCTCTCTCTCTCTCTCTCTCTCTCTCTCTGGGTGTATGTTGTTGTGTTTGTATCTGGGCTTCTGTGTTTCAGTTCTGTGTGTTTACTGGACATGAATCTGGTTCTGTGAGAACCCACAAACAGTCTCAGATATAACACTAATAGTTATAGTGGTCATTCCAGGATTGAATGTTAGAGAGACAGGTTGTTATGTAGGGTGATTTATATAGAGCTCCTGAAGCAGCTCAGGTTTGTAAAATGTCTGATTGGTCAGGTTCTCTCTCTCTTTCTTCCTCATCCTCACTCTCTCTCAATTTGTGCCTGTGTGTGTGTGTGTGTGTGTGTGTGTGTGTGTGGTGATTGTTATTATTAGAACTCAATTGTTCCTAAATCATAACACCTACAATAATAGAGAATATTGAGGTAGCATTCATAAAATCAATTAGTAATTAATTATACAAAAAGAGTAAATGAAATAATCAGTTCTAGAGCAGGATAAGAAAAAAATGTAACATCATTGCCTATCAAATAAAAATATTTACAGAAGACATAGTAAAATCATGATAGTACAGAATGTAACATAGTTGCAAAAGAAAAGTTAAGAATAAAGGACATGATGGAAAGAAAAGAGGGGAGATGGAATGGATAAGTATAGGATAAACTGGCAAATAAAACTTTTCCTAAGCCAACACCATGTATTGAGTCACGTATCCAACTCTTGTCTTGAATTCTTGCTAAGAATTCTCTCAAATAAATGTTGAATATGTATTCTGTGCATATAAGGTAAAAAGTCAAGTTGGACTACTAAGAATGAGAAAGCTCAGTTGCTAACCTGTTGAAAGTGGAATCATGTCAATACAAAGTGCTGTAGACAAATTTAAAGCCAATCATGTGTAAATTATGAAGAGAAAAAATGGTATCTCACTTTTCTTTTCATTAGAAGGACAATTAATTTGTTGTTAACCAGGGTCACAAATTAGGCACTCTGTTAAAAAAATGGTTCCAATTATTTGCCAATGACAGGCTCCCATATAACTATAACTTAACTTTTGAAGTTTGACAAGAGTAGGGTCACCAAGCTTGAGTCAGTGGAAACATGTTTTGGTTAAAGGTTGTGCAGGTTTCTCATTCCCAAGGTAAGTGTGACACTCCACTAGTACTAGTGCTCAGAACCCATACAATTAGGAGGATACACGAAACCACTAAGTATTGCAAGAACTTCGTCCAGTAGATTCAGAAACAAAACCATTAACACTGCACCAAGAGGTAGAGTCTGATACATCTCAGCATGGTGCAACAACATCTAGACATGAGCAATGTGCAGAAACCTCAGATATTATCTGAAGCCCAGTATTTACAATGTTGATCAAAAAGTTTAAAGAGCATCAGATAAGTTTATTTCGGAAGGACCTAAATAATAGTTATGAGACAAAATAAAATACAGACAAACAGAATATCTCAAAATACTCCATCTACAATGTATTAATATTTAGCATATGTGTTACTTGAAGAAACATATTAAAAACTAGCAGGCTACAAGGTAAACAAAAAACAAGTCAGTATCCCTAATGTTTTGTAAAAGTTTACAAAACAAGTGAAAGGTCTATATAACAAGAACTTTGTGTTATTAAAGAAAGTAACTAAAGAAGATATGAGAAAATGGAAAGATCGCCAGTGCACTTGGATAGGTAGAATGCACTTAGTAAAAGGAACACTGTTGCCAAAACTAATCTACACATTCAATGCATTCCCCACAAAATTGCAGCCCAATTTTTCACAGACTTTAAAAGGATTATACTCAAATTTATATGAAATAACAAGAGACCCAGGATAGCCAAAATGACTCTGTATAATAAATGAAGTTCAGGAGGCAACACCATCTCTGTCTTCAAGTTTTACTATAGACCTACAGTCATGAAAACAGCTTGGTATTGGCAACAAAAATAGACAGGTAGAACAAAGGAATCAAATCAAAAATCTTGAAATTAACTCACACACCTACCAAAATATAATTTTTGACAAAACAGCTAAAAGTATACAATGGAAGGAGAAAATCTACAAACTTGAAAATTCAAAGGAAATAGACAAACTTCTGGATAACTATCACTTACTAAAATTAAATCAAGAAGAGATAAGCAACTTAAATATACTATTAATACCTAATCTTATAGAAGCAGCCATCAAATGCTTCCCAACCAAAATTAGCCCAGGGCCAGATGGCTTCAGTGCAGCATAGTACCAGCAATTCAAAGAAGAGCCAATACTAATACTCCTCAAAATGTTCCACACTATATAAGCAGAAGGTTCATTACCATATTCTGTAACAAGTCTGCAATTATTTTGGTGCACAAGACACCCAAATACAAAACTAAGAAAAAGAATTGTCTACCAATATCCATGAACATTTATGTAAAAAACTCAATACAATACTGGTAAATCAAAACCAAGGACACATCAGAGAAGTCATCCATCATGATTAAGTTGGCTTCATCCATGTGTTGCAGGGAAACACATAGGAATATCTAACAATGTGATTCACCATAAACAACATGAAAAAGAAAATTCACATGATCATCTCACTGGATGCAGAAAAAGACTTTCATGATAAAGGCTTGGAGAGATCAGGGATAACAAGAACATACATAAACATATTAAAAGAAATATACTATAAACAAACAGCCAACATCAAACTGAATAGAGAAAAGCTTAAAGGTATTCCTCTAAATTCAGAAAAGGCTACACTCTCTCACCATATCTCTTTAACAGTGTACTTGTTGTTTTGGATAAAGTAACAAGACAACAAAAGGAAATTTCCAGATACAAATTGGAAAAGAAATCAAACTATCACTATTTGCAGATGATATGATAGTTTATATAAGTGACCCAAAATACTCAACTAGGGATGTCCTGCAGTTGGTAAACACCTCCAGCAAACTAGCAGGATACAATTCAATCTCAACAAAATCAGTAGCTCTAATATATACGGAGAAAAATTGGATGAGAATGAAATCAGGGAAATATCCCAGTTTATAATAGCCACAAACAACATGAATTACCATGAGGTAACACTTACCAAACAAGTCCAATATAGCAAGAACTTCGTGTCTTTAAAGAATGAATATAAAGAAGACACCAGAAAATGGAAAGATCTCCCATGACATTGGAGAGGTAGAATAAACTTATTAAAAATATAAATCTTGCCTAAAGCAATCTACATATTCAATGAAATCCCCATCTGAATCACAGGACAATACTTCACTGAACTAAAAGAACAATAGTGAAATTTATATGAAAAAAAAAAGATCCAGGATGGCATAACATCAGAACATCAGGAAGCATCACCATCCCTAAATTCAAGCTCTACTAAAGAGCTATAATCCTAAATACAGCCTGATATTCACACAAAATAGACAGGTACATCAATGGAATCTAATCTAAGAGAAAACCATGTCTAAAAGATAGTAAAGGAAAGCCATACAGATAATTTTGAAGATGATGAGAAAGAATGGTAGGGTAGGGGTTATGAATGGCAGAAATCTGTTCACAATTATCATATGGCCCTGAGACCCTGAATGTAGGCCAGAGATACTGGGCACTGTGTGTGCTTCCGAAAAGTTAGGTCTGGATGCTGCTGGGGATGTTCAGGAAAAAGAATAGGGACAGGTGGTACTGTGCACAAGCTGTAGACAATGGGATGGGCATTCCCCTCATCAGGCCAGATGGAGCCCAAGATGCAGCATCCTTGTAGACATGTCCCCTTATCCTGCATAATATGTCCACCCAGGAGACTGAAGTCCCTGTGCACAGCAAGCCAACCCCATGTACACAGGACTGGGAAACCTGGATACTGCTTTCTCCATGTATTCACCTGGTCCAAGGAGAATGCAAGAAGCTTAGATCCTGTGCATCTAGCACTGAGAGTTCCTCCATAGGCAGCCTGCAGCCATGACAAATAAATAAGAGTGCATGCTATCATGCACTGCAAATACCTTGTGTTTGATGACAGTAGTGCAGCCAGAATGACAGCTTCCATGGGACATTGTTGTACACTCCCTCAGCCCTTTGCAAAACAACAACAACAAATAAAACAACAAAAAAGTGAAGCAAAATCCTTTTGTATTGTACTCCAAAATAGCCCACATACAAACAAGGCTGTCCAGAAACACTTGGATTGCTGCAAGGGCTGAATACCAAGGAACGTGGAGGGACAGGGTGTGATGGAAAGATGGGGGTCAGTGAACTAACAGGATCATCTACTTCACTCGCCTAAAACAATTCATTCCTGATGGTGAAAACATACAGAAAGCTGAAGAGAACCTCACACTTAATTGTCAGAGAGTTTCGAAATCTTAGAACAAATCTCATTGACACATGCCAACAGCCAGATTGAAAGAGTTCTCATTATGCACAGTGATATATTGGCATGGACAATGGTACTCGACTTATATAGTCATCTTGAGAAGAAGTTTTATGGTACCCACAATGAGTACAGTCTTCAAAGTTGATATTAACTTTGTGTATCCACGTTGGTTGAGGCAAGCCGATATATGAATTTGGCAGCTGCCCCATTAGATATAAACACCCACCACATTTACCTCATTCTAGTATAAAAGAAAAGGAAAAACCTTGCTGAAGGAAATTAACCATTAATAGTAACCCCATGAAAATATATTTAAGTCTTTTAATTTTTTTAATTCATGGCTTTACTTCCTAAGTAGTAAGATATTCATCAAGAAAAGTCTTTGATCTTTTTTTCCTGATTCTTCTCGCTGAAATTAGTTACTCTTGACTTCAGTAATTCTGGTAAATGCAGGATACAATCCATGACTGTGATACAGCTGTTCTGTGCCAAATCAAATTCCACATATGCTGTCATAAGAGGCTGTACAGAATACGGACCTTGGAAGAGTTAATTATCCAAAGATAACACAGCATGTAAGTGTAGCATGTAAGTTTCCGCCAGCCCGCCCGCCGCTGGTCTGGCGTCCTGGCCC
Organism: Cricetiscus sungorus; assembly: GCA_030556225.1. NCBI lineage: Eukaryota > Metazoa > Chordata > Mammalia > Rodentia > Cricetidae > Cricetiscus > Cricetiscus sungorus. The sequence goes on from JANBXA010000671.1 coordinate 93,619, forward strand.
CCAATAACACGCAGGAGACTCTATATTTGATACAATCCTGTTGGCCAATTACCATTACTGTTTATGGGCTAGCTCTGCCTTAATTATTAACCCATTTCTACTTATCTAAGTATTTCCACGTGGTCGTCTTATCGGGGAGCCGCGCGGCAGGCTTCCTGATAAGACGACCACAGACTCTTAATGATCTTCAAAAATTACTAGGAGAGATTTCTCAACTGCAAACTATTATTGGAGTTGAAGGGCATGATTTAAAAAACTTGAAAATGGCCCTAAAAGGGGACAAGGATTTGAATAGTCCCCGAATACTATCAGCTGAAGCAGAAAAGGAATTAGAATGGGTAGAAAAGAGGATATTAGAAACACATGTGGACCGTGTGGATCCAAATCTAGACTGTATTCTGGTTATATTACCATCTAGAGAATATCCTTCAGGGATTTTGATGCAGAGAGAAGACATCATATTAGAATGGATATTCTTACCACATAAACAGAATAAAAAACTAAAAACATATATAGAAAAGATCTCTGACTTGATTTTAAAAGGTAAATTAAGACTTCGTCAATTAACAGGAAGAGATCCAGCAGAAATTATTGTACCTTTAACTAATGAGGAAATTTCCTCCTTATGGAAAGATAATGAATATTGGCAGAGAGCATGCAGTAATTTTTTGGGAATAATTAGCAACAATTATCCCAAAACTGAAAGAATCAAATTCATAAAGAAGACGATTTGGATCCTTCCACGCATTGTAAGACAAACACCTATCTCTGGAGTTCCTACATTCTACACTGATGCAAACAAATCCGGTAAAGCAGGATATAAATCAGGAGAAATAAGCAAAGTAGTTCAAAGCCCTTACAATTCTGTACAAAAGGCAGAATTGTATGCCATTCTCATGGTACTTATGGATTTTACAGAACCCCTCAATATAGTTACTGACTCTCAATATGCAGAGAGAGTAGTCTTACACATCGAGACTGCAGAATTTATTCCTGATGATACAGAATTAACTTCATTGTTTATACAGTTACAAGATACTATCAGAAAGAGGATTCATCCTATATATATAACACACATCAGATCCCATACGGGTCTGCCAGGTCCTCTAGCACAAGGCAATGATGAAATTGATTGGTTATTGATAGGAAGTGTGCTAGAAGCCTCAGAGTTTCATAAGAAACACCATGTGAACAGCAAAGGATTGAAAAAGGATTTTTCTATCACTTGGCAACAAGCCAAGGAAATAGTAAGGAAATGTCCTACTTGCTCATTCTATAACCAAACTCCTTTACCACCAGGCAGTAACCCTAAAGGTATAAATAGAAATGAAATATGGCAAATGGATGTGTTTCATTTTGCAGAATTTGGAAAATTAAAATACGTACATCACACTATAGATACATTTTCAGGGTTTCAATGGGCTACTGCTCTGAGCTCTGAAAAGGCTGATTCTGTTATCACACACCTTTTAGAGGTAATGGCCATTATGGGCATACCTGCACAAATAAAAACTGACAACGCTCCGGCATATATTTCCAGCAAATTGAAACAGTATTTTTCGTATTATAACATAAAACACATAACTGGTATACCACACAATCCTACAGGACAAGCAGTAGTTGAGAGATCTAATCGTACTTTAAAGGAAATGCTCCATAAACAGGCAGGAGGAACCAAGACACCCAAACACAGATTACATAATGCTTTATTAACATTAAACTTTCTTAATGCTGATGAAAAAGGAAAAACAGCTGCTGAAAGACACTGGACAATAGAAAAAACTTCTGAACTACATCAGCCGGTGTACTTCAAGGATGTATTGACCTCAGAATGGAAACCAGGATATGTGTTACGTTGGGGTAGGGGTTTTGCATTTGTATCTACAGGAGAAGAAAAGCTATGGATACCATCTAAGTTAATCAAGATCCGGGTTGAACAAGAGTAACATCTTAATGAAGAGAAATGACAAGTAATCCAATAAATAAGGTCCCATGAGAGATGTGGAGACTTCTCAAAGGTAGGGGAAGTGTTCTGCTCTTGTCCTTACAGGAAAACAGAGAACACCTATCTTCAAACAACCAAAGGACACTAAACATGTAGGTACCTACAGAAGAGAAGACAGCTCTCCAGAAAGAATCACTTAATGAAGAGGAATATGATTTATGGTAAAAAATATTTAAGTCTAGTAAACTGTTTCTATACTGAAATCTAGTTTTCTTTACTATCTAATATTTCTGTAGTCCCGATTCATGTAAACCAGTGCTGGCTTTGGAGTTGGATTTGGCTTTCCTTCTCTAAATTCAAGCATGTTGTTAAGATTAAATTCACAGTTTCTGCCTTATATCAAGAAGCCAATTGGTGTAAGGCAGAAGAAAACAAAATCGAAGGACTCATTCACTTATTCGCAATTTTCTGTCTGAAATCCTAATTTTCTCATTTACATTTTAATGCTTACTGTTGCCTTGCCCTAATGCATACCGTAAAATTAAAAATTTTACCTTGATATTGATATTTAAAATTTCCACAAGGACTATAACAGTTCTCAACAGCAATCTTTGAACACTCTGGAAAGGAGATGGGGCCCCAATTGGACATTTCTACTTGACTCAACCTGATGCATCTGGACTACAAACTGCACCCTAAACCGGTTTGAGACTGCTTTTCTCGAGACAACTCATGACTAGCTAGCTGTATTGGTGCACCTTCTTATTACAACCTGGCCAAATTTCAATTAGAATTCCAGTCAAGCATTTTCTGCCATACAATGACTACCTACATATGTTACAGCCAGTTCTGTATAGAAATTTGGTTGCTAAAAATTTTTTTTCCAACAGGATCCCATAGAGAAATCATCGTCCCATTTCAGCAGGAAGTAATCTTAAGATAACAACGCCCCCCTTTCCCCACTCTTGGAATTTAGGAATAATATTCATCTTCATAGGGTTGGTTTTAGTTACTTGGGGTTGGGTTTGTAAGGTGATACTTAGACTTGGTTATCTCTTTTAGACAGGAATAGGGTATGGTTGGGAAAGGTGTGATTCAGAATGGATATAGGTAGATTAGCCTATTTTCTTGTGAATTATTCAGTAAGAATGAGACATTAGTATTACAGCTTACATTGTTATATATTATTATTTGTGGTAACCTATGTAAAATTAAGTTTATTCCCTTCCTGGAAGAATTGTATCTTATATTTGTTGTATTGTGTGAAATCTTTCCATTTATGATGTTTTATGTACATTATACTTGCCATATTCTATGTATGTATACTATTGCTTGTGTTCAAGACATTTTGTATTTGTTACAATTTGGGATATTTGTCTTGCTGCCCTTTAGAGCTCTACCTCTTGTTTAGACATTTTTACTCTACCTCTACTTTAGGAATTTACATGTGAGATATATATATATATATATATATATATATATATATATATATATATAATGTACATAGTTATATTGTTTAGGTATTTATCCTTGCTTTACTCAAGGAAGTTTTATTCAGGCTTGTTAGCCAAGTTCCTGAGTATTACAGATTATCCTCACCCATGTTTCCTTTGCCTATGAGATTAGTCAGACATAGATGCTTAATCTTCAATCACTTCATAGACCTGCAGAACATGGCATTTAAATGTTTTATATATTAGTACTCTGTTGACATGAGACACTGTTGCTCCTGACAGCACCGTGCACTTTCCCGAAAGTATGTTGGACACTGTTGTTGCTCCTTCTGGAGTTCATCCTCGCTTCGGCTAATGGTCTCTTGGGCAAGGAACTGCCTCAGCCTTGACCACTGTTTTGGACATGCGGTCCTATATGCTTGCAGGAGACAAACTTAGAAGACTGCTGAACCTTGCCAAGTCACGGTAAAACAGCCTTTCTACCTCCCTGCTTTTGTTGTGGTCTGTCAAATACTCCTGGCCTTAGTCATATCTGGCTGTACCAACATTGCTGTGAGACCTTGGGTGACTGTCCAGGTAGCTTGCTGTTTCTGTCCTCACTGCACCTTTTGGAAGTTGCCCATCTGCACTTCCCGTCTACCCTAGTATTGTAATTTTCCTTCTCAGGTCTTGGTGAGGTTGTAGATTAAACTATCTTAGTATTATTCTCTCTTCCTAGTTAGATATTAAGTACTAGACTTAAGCTTTTCAGCTTAGGACAACTCTATCGTAAACTCCCCTTATGCCTTCACCCTAGGACTAGGTATGTTTGTGGTTTTGGTCTTGATTTTCCTTTTCTTAGAGCACACTTGTTATTCACTGTTTTGTATATAGTTTTGTATCAAGCTTAAATCTTTTCTTTAGACTAAAAGGGGAATTGTAGTGGGATATTCACCGTGTCTGCTTCTGTGGCACTGACCACACCCATTGAGGGGTGGAGCCAGGGGCGGAAGTGACCGATGGAGTTTAGTCTCGGGAGGAGGCGGAGAAAGCCCTTTTCTGGCGGGACACGGAGAGAGGAGCATCCAGTTTTAACTGCTGTGTTCATCTGTCTGTGTTGTGAGTTGTTTCTCCCTTAATAAACATCTATTTGACCTATTTGTTTATCCTGACCCTTATTGAACCGCAATATGTAAGTACTCTTGTTTCTTGAGGCCATGATATGGGAATACAGAATTCCACCAGGGTTTCCAGGCAATGACTATGATGTACCATTCTGTCACATTCTAGTACCCAACCCACTCATATATTCACATAGTTTCTACTTTGTTGATTTCAGCATTTAAATTGATTATTTCCTGTCTTCTACTCCTTCAGGGTAAGTTTGTTTCTATTTTTATCCTAAGGCTTTGCGTTGTTCTGTTAATTATCTACTGTGAATATCCTCCATTTTCTTCATATGGGCACATAGTGCAATAAGCATTCTTTGAAACACTGGTTGCAAACTGTCCAATCAGTTCGGGTATGTTGCATCTTTATTGTAATTGAATTCTAGGAAATATTTGTTTTCTTCCCTTATTTCTTCCTTGACCCTGGTATGATGTAGTTCCACGTAGTTCAGTGGTCCAATAAGACACAGGGAACTACTCTATTTTTTTATTTGTTTTTTTTCAACATGAATATTTTATTTTATAAATATCAAAATTATGACTCTAGTCTAAACCTACACATAGCAAAAATTTATTTCAAGAAACATGATAAAATAATTCTAAGAAATAATGAAGACATTAATTTTTATTGTCAATATTGAGAAAAGAACAGAGTTAATAATAGCACTTCTGTGAATCTAATCCTTTTAAAAGTCATAATTTTCAATGTAGACCAGGAAATTATATAAAATAATTTACCTAGAAACTAGACAAAACTTTACTTTTGAATTAGGTACAAATACAAAATAATCATTAGCAATAAAGTCAGCCCAGTGTGGTGCTGAATATACTTTTCAGTATAAACTTTTTCTTATAGTCATAATATATTAAAACTTTTTAATGTATTTTAAAGTGTGTGTGAGTATGTGTCTGTGTTTCTTTCTCTCTGTACCTTTATGCAAATTATGATTATTCAAGCGCCTACTTTCTCCCCATATTTGTACCTCCTCCATTTTAACAAACTTTTCTAAAGTTAACAGAATAAAGAGGAGCTTATGCTCATTTCAATAAATACAAATGGATTAAGGTAGAGGACAACAATGGTATTGTCTTCATCCTAGAAATATGAAAATAGGAGAATAGGAAATATGATTAAATACTCATCAATGCAATTGACTGGCATAATGATGCTTTCATTTTCATATGTATATCGCTATAGGCATGAAGTTGTTTGATAGATGTGAAAACAAGTATAACTCAGAAAAGAGCCTTGCATTTTTGGGAGAAAATAAGTGAGGCTGTAAAGTTAGTACATTAGTGGGTATGCTGGAATGTAAAAGAATGTTGGATCATAAATGTTGGCAACCCTGCTGGAATTCTATATTCTGGTATCATGGGCCAAGAAACAGAGAGCAACTTAGATTGGATTGGATATTTTAGTCTCCCAAGATAAGTATCTCATACAAAATTTAATGACAGCATTTGTGGAAATTGGTTATCGTAACCAAGTCATTGCCAAACCCCTGGAAGTTGAGCTATAGCTATTAATATTACTCAATTCAAGAGTACCTAATATCAGAGATTACAGTCTGTGAAGAAACAGTCCAAAGACTTTTGTTGATGAATGTCATCTTCCCTAAAAAGCAATACTATGGATTAAGAAGATAAAAAGACTTAAAATTATTCAACAAAATGTAATTTTCCATTGTTGACCTCCTTCAGGAAGGAGTTAATCCATTTGTTAGACTAGATGAGGAAAAATAGGATAGCAGTTCATTGCTAATGAAGCAGCTGCCCAACAACTACTATCTGATATCTTCCTGAACCTTGGACACACACTGACATTTAATTATGTGCATATCTTACTGCTCAAATCTGTGATTAAACCATCATTCCTTTAGTTTGGCAAAATCTTGTGGTAGCCAAGTAAGTGACAACTTTGGGGGTGTAGTATGCCAGACCATCTCACCTACTGATTAAGTAATTATTTAATTATTGAAACTAATAGTCATTAGGAGCCACCTTTGGGAAGTGGTTGATGTGAGATCAACTGGTTGTTTGACTATATAGTTTTAGAAAACAATAAATGCCATCTAGAATATCTGAAGTTTGGTGCCACCTTGTAGGATCAATTATGCCAGATGATCTAAATTCATAATTAAATAATTTAAATTGATGATTGGGTTTAATATGCAAGATAATCTATGTATATGTATAATTATTTCAATAAATTATCCTGTACTCCATAAAAAGTCCAGTCAAAATCCATCTTGTGGATTTAAGTATGCAATATTATCACATTTTTTGTTACTTTTTATTTTAAAGTCAATTTTATTTTTAATTCAAATAGAGTTACTCACCTCTATAACTCACCTTGCTTAAAAATTTATTAAATGTTTTTATCAGAGAAATGTACTATGCATGAAAAACAACCAAGTTATGCATCTGTCACTTACCTGATTCCAGTCTATTTTTTTCTTTTTTTACATATACATCATAATTCCCTCTTGATCATTCTCACCATCTCTCCCACTCTCCCACCCTCCTCCCCCTTTCCATCCTGCCTTCTTCTCCAAATGTAGGATGTTGCCTCTGGGAAGGGACAACTAAATCTGTAAAGTCATTTAGAGTAGGAGCTCCTGACTCTATATTAAGGGAGTATTCATCCATCAGGAATGTGCTGCCAAAGTCATTTTATGCACTAAGGATACATCCTGCTTCCACTGTTAGAGGACGCTTAGACTGCCCAGGACTTCTAACTGATACCTATATTCACAAGGTCTCAGTGGGTCCAATGCTGGTGTCCCATCTATCAGTCTGGAGGTTCATAAGCTCCCTCTTGTTAAGGTCAGCCATTTGTGTGGGTTACTGTAGCCTGGTCAGGTCTTCCCTTTCTGCATCTGGATTCCAGTTCAGATCAGGGTTTAGCTGTGGGTGTCTGTGTCTGCTTCATTGTGGATAAGTTAGTCATCAAACTCATTATCAGGGAAGGGAATTTCCACTGTTGCACAAATTGTTAGTTGGAGTCAGTCTTGTAGGTCTCTAGAAATTTCTTTAGGTTCAGTTTTCTCCTCAGACCTATAATGGCTCCCTCTTTTATGTGATATCAACTCCTTATTTGATTATCTTAGTGATATAAAACAGTGATTATGTTGGGTGCCACCTTGTGGGGTGAAATTTGCCAGTTCATTTAATTACATAATTAAATTATTTAAATTGACAATTGGAGTTAATATGCAAGATCATCTTAATATTTTATAATTATTTAAATACATCATCCGCTATTCCATGCAGAGTCCAGTCAAGCTCCATCTTGAGGTGTTACGTACGCAATATCATCACATATTTTATTAATTGTTTAAATCAATGATGATTTCATCCTTCATGACTGGAACATGGCCATTCTTCCCTGCCAATTAAATGCCATATAACCTATTTATTTATTGTGAGAGTTAGCAATTACTGACATATTTATTTAAACGGTGATGCCATCATTGATTATGGTTAGGGTACAGTTATCGGTCTTGATGAGGTCAGGGATTTTGGAATTGTAGCCATGGACACAGCAAACTCTCAATGCCATGTGCATCACTCATTATGCTAGGGACACTGGAAGATTGAGTCTAGAAGATTCCATGTTTTCCACAGAGAAAAAGTACAGGGACTCCACCAAGGTAAGCTTTGCCTCCCTGCTCTACCTCCACATCCTCCTATTCCTTGTGCTCTTCTGTGAGGAGAAGCAGTGGCACAAGAAGCGTGACACCATCACAGAGGCCTCGCCAGGGATGATGTCCCAGAACATGGATGAGCTGCTCTCTCAGCTCTGCTGGTAACACCCCTGCTCCTGCCATCTTTGCAACTGATACCAACTTTGTAGCCACTACTGCTACTCAAGGTATGGACCCAACATCACATCTCCTGCAGCACCTCAGCAGAGACTAAGTGGCAAGGAGTAGTATCATCCCAACAGAGTTCATCAGGTAAGACAGTTTCATTATTAAATTATTGAATTTTATGAGTTTGTGGTGACAGCATCCTTCATTAGGTCTGGCATGTCCTGTCAGAAACTGATGATGCAAAGCAATCCAAATACTTAAATATTTAATTGTTTAATTATTAAATTTTTTATTACATAATTTGTGATCACTAAAGTTTGGTGACACCTTGTGGGAGTCAAGGGTGCCAGAGCATCTAACAGTCTGATTCTTTCAGTATTGAAATTTGTCTTTATCTACTGGAGGATGAGTGGAGTCCGGATCCACCTTGTTGGAGTTTATTGTGGCAAGTCATTTTATTATTTAATTATTCAAACCAATGATATCATTTATTATCTGCCCAGGGATAAATTATGAGATATCATCTCATTTATTCATTTTATTGTTCAAATCTATGATTAGATAATCTTTGATCTCTTGAGTTTTGCCCAATCTTGTAGGAGTCAAGTATAAAACACCATCCAATTATTTAATTTTTTTTAATAATTTAATTCTTAAAATCTATCAGTATTTATTCAGTGACCACTGCAGTTTGAAGACTCTTTGTGGGAGTCAAATGTACCAGACCATCACATCATCTAATGTTGTACATATTTAACTATAAAATTAGGCCATTAAATAATCAAAGATAACTAGAATTTGATTCTACCCTGTGTGATCAAGTATGACAGATCATCTATTTATGTAATTAAACTATTTAAACCAACAATGAGTTTATGGACCCTACTTCAGGTTTGGAGTCAGATTGTGGGAGTTGATGATGTTACATCATCTCATTACTTGGTCATTTAGTCATTTAAATAGATCATTATATCAGCCATAACTCGAGTGTGGTGACATCTTGTGGGATATAATATGCAAGGCCATCTAATTATTTATTTGTTTAAATAAATCATCATTCCAGGAAGAGTTCACTCTGATTCCACCATGTGAGATTTATGAATGCAACATCATCTCATTATTCAATTATTTTATATATTATTTAATTACATTTTGTAATGATATTAACTATATAAATTGATGATTATGTTGTCCTTCAATGCTGGAATCTGGACAATCCTCCCTTTGAGTTAATGTTTGGCATTTTTTATTTATCGAAGTATTACTTCCTTGACAATCACTGGAGTTTGGTTTCATCTTATGGTAATTAAGTATGCAGGATATCAAATTATTTACTTGTTTGATTACTTAAAACAGGATGGGGTAATCAGTTAGGGGTTTGGCTGCTATGAGATTGACAGAGGAGATGATTGGAGCCAGGAGCAGAACCCTGAATATGAGAGACACTAGGTGATCCAGTAATTATTGTTAATTACTGATTACATAATAATATAATTTAATGATTAAATGATTTAATAATTTAAAAATGGGCAATTTTGCATCATCAATTCCTGAGAGGATGCACCAGAACTGACACATAAATTACAGTCATCACCAATTTTAAAAATTCAATAATTTAATATTCAGATGATCAGAGGATCTTGTCTAACGAACTTAGTTGGGCTGATGTGATCACACTCCATCAACTGCAGTCATGGTGAGGTTGCTGTGTACCACAGCAGCAGAGGTTGTGGCAGCAGTGATGGAGGTACCTTCACCTTCAGAACCAAGGAAGAGCAGCTCCTCACATTCTGTGTCATCGTCAACACCAATGCTGCCTTGGCAAACACTATCATGCTGCCTGTGCCTCTGGTGCTGTTGTTGTTCCTTCTCATAGTAGAGGGTTGTGAAGGCCAAGATGTGGAGAAAGAGCTGCAAGGTGACCTCTGTGACTCCATATTCTAACATTCTACACTTGACTTGTGGAAGATCAAGATCCTTCCTCTAGGCTTCTTTCAGACTTGATCTCCCATTCAGGGAATTTGCCTGAGAGAGAAAGAGAGAGAGAGAGAGAGAGAGAGAGAGAGAGAGAGAGAGAGAGAGAGAGAGAATGTGTGTCTGTGTCATTGCTGGCATGTCTAGAAGCTCATATCTCCACAAAATAGACCCACAGAGTGCCCTTTGTGAACTTATAGCACATGTCCTCAGGAAGCTTTGTACGGATGGAGAATTGGAAGAGATTAGACAAGGACACCAGGGTAGCAGTCTTCATCTGACAGTCATTTTAGAAGATATCATCAGTGTGAAGGGGGGCACTGTAGTCTGTCAGTGTTCATAGTAGACTGGTTCCCTCTATTACGGTATCTACCAATTGACACAAAAATCCTGTTCACACATGTCCTCCTTCCAATGCATAGTTTTAATGTTTTGTCAAACATAGGTGTGTAGATTAATATCAGGAATTTCAATTTGATTCCATATCCATTTTTGTGCCAATACCAAGCTGTTTTAGGACTATAGCTCTACATTAGAGTTTGAATTCAGATATGGTGTTGCCCAATGAAGTTCCTTTATTTTACAGTATAGCCAGTTTTGGCTATACTGGATATTTTATTTTTCTATACAAAGTTATTTATTATCCTTTCAAGGTCAGTGAAGAATTGTGATTAAATTTTGATGAGGGGTGGATTGAATCCGTAGATATTTTTTGGAAAGATTGCCATTTTAACTGTTTAGCCTACATATTCAAGAAAATGGGAGATCTTTCCATTTTCTGGTATCATATTAATTTCTTTGCTTATAAACACAAAGTTCTTACTATGCAGGTCTATCACTTGTTTGCTACACATTACCTTAAGCTGTTTCTTGTTTGTGGCTATTGTAAATATTTATTTGATTTCATTCTAAGCCCCTGTACTGTCTGTATGTAACAGGGCTACTAATTTTTTTAGTTAATTTTTTATCCTGCTAATTTGCTGAATGTGTTTATCACCTAGAGAATTTCCCTAATAGAATTTTGTGGAACATATATAAACTATCACATCATCTGAAAATAGTGACAGTTTGACTTTTTCCCTTCAAATTTGTATCCCCTTGATATCCTTTGTTGTCTTATTGCACTTGCAAGAAACTCACATATAATATTGAGGAGATACAGAAAGAGTGTGCAGCCTTGCATTCTTCCTAATTTTTGATGAATCATCTTAAGCTTCTCTGGATTCAGATTGACATTGGCAGTTGGAAGGATGAAAGCTTTTTCAATTGTTGAATGATTGTGTGTAGAAGACTGCAGAAAGACTCATGTCTATTGTCATACAGAAAACTTAAGTTCAAATGGATCAAAGACCTCAACATAAATACAGCCATACCAAACTTTTTAGAAGAGAACGTGGCAAGAACCCTTTACCAAACTGGTAAAGGAGACTGATTGCTCAGCATGACATGAGTAGCACACATCGACAGAGAACAAAAATTAATAAATGAGACTTCCTGAAACTGAGTGGCCTCTGTAAGGCTTCCCCAAATAAAGCCCTTGAGGTGCCTTCATTCTTTCCCTCCAGGGTACCAGACACATATAAAAGTAACAAGTGTCCATAGACAGAGAACACATCAACCTGCTGGTAAAAACACCATCCCACACCAAAACACCTGAAACTGCACACACATGTCCCCTTGCCTTGTATCTATCCACTTTCACATCAACCTCCTCCACTATCTTTGCCTTCATTCCTAGCTCCTATATAAACTCTCATCCATGGCATCCATGGCATCTAGGACTGTCTGTACCCACAAGAAATACCATATTCAGTAGGGAAATACTTTCAGTACACAACAGACAGCCAGTCTCCTATGAAACTGGACAGACTACAGAGGACCACCTTCACATTGTTGAAATCATCTAAGAAGACTGGTAATTGAAGATCACTGCCCTGCCCTCCTGGAGAAAACCTTGTCTAATCTCTTCCAATTCTCTGTGTTTCAAACTACCTGAAGACATTTCATAATGAAAGATTACATGGGGCCCTCTGTGGGTCCATTTGTTGGTGATATGTGTGGAGATATGAGCTCATAGGCATGCCAGGCATGCTAGACACAATGTTCTCTCTCTCTCTCTCTCTCTCTCTCTCTCTCTCTCTCTCTCTCTCTCTCTCTCTCTCTCTGTCTGTCCTCTCTCTCTCTCTCCCCTGTGGATGAACATATTCCCCAAATGGGAGATCGAGTCTGGAAGGGGCCAGGGTCCCACCTAGTGGATGCCTCATATCTGACCAAGCCAAGTGTGAAGTTTGGCAGCCACGGGGTTGCCTTGCAGCTTTTCCTCCACATCCTGGCCTTCCTTGCACTTCAGTATGAGAAGGACAAGCTACAGTAACAGAGGCACTGGCAGCAACATAGTGGTTGCCAAGGCACCATTGCTGGGGATGACATCACAGATTGTAAGGAGTTGCTCTCCCTTTCTTGGCGCTGCACGTGAAGGCACCTCTATCACTCCTGGCACAGCCTCTGTTGCTGTGGTCACAGTTAACACAGCAGCCTCATCATGATGGTAGTGACGTGGTGGAGTGTCATGACATCACCCAGACACACTTTCTTAGACAAGATCCTCTGATAATATAATATTTAAATGATTGAATGTTTAAAATATGTGCTGACTGTGTGGTTTATGGGTCAATTCTGGTGAATCCTCTCAAAAATTAATGATGTGAACCATCCAGTTTTTAAATTATTTAATCATTTAATTATTAAAATCTATCATTATATAATCAGTAATCACTGGATCTTACAGTGTTGCTCATGCTCTGGGCACTGCTTTATGCACAAATCATCTGTGCCCATCGCACAGCAGCCAAACCCTTATAGATGACAACATCATCATTTAAGTAATCAAATAAGTACATAATTGGATGGTCCTGCATGCTAAACTTCCATAAGATGGAACCAAACTCCAGTGATTTAAAATAAGATCTCAATATTAATAAGAGGACATAGGAAAATATTAAAGATAGGAAGGACCAAGGACGTAAAAATCAGATGTTGGATAGTCATTCAAATAGATCATATTTAGTAAGCTAGTGGTGTATATTAGTACATATCTAATGGTTTATTTAACAATTCATGATAAAGTGGTCATAAATGATCAAGGCATGAAGTCAGCTGTCCTAATAAGCTCATGAATAAAAATTTTAAAATTTTATTATTTAATATAAAATCAAGAAACAATGTTGGGTAATGAATTGGAGGAAAAATGCAAATGTAAATGGGAGTTTTTATTTACTGCAAAGGAGAAGAAATAAAATAAGAACATTATGACCTCCAAAGTAAACTGAGAAATGATAGAAATAATATTTCACCATGAACACAATGGGGAGAGGCTAGAACAGTAAGGTCATATTGTGAAACCAGAAAATGATGGCTGGATGTCCTAAAATAGCATAGAAACAGCTTGGGATATTAAGTAGACCTCAGTGGAATTGGAGTACCAGTTTTCAGCTAAAAAGGCAGGTAGTGAGCAATTGCAGGTGTGGCTCTTTTTGCAGCACCATGCATAGACACTTGTGCCATTACTGTTTTGTTTCCATGGTAAGCATAGGCTCCAGTGGAAATGGAAAAATGTGCTTTCTGTTTTGCCTAAATCAAGAATTCTAGAGGTCCACATGCCTTAGGAAACGGAAATCCCCTTGATTCCATAGATCTTAAGACTCCATGGATTTGCTGTTACCCTTTCCAGATAAATTAAGTTGACCTTCAATTCATGCCTTACAAGAAAATCAGAGAAATTTAAGTAATTTTTATGTTAAACAATTCTATGTACAGGTAGTATTGTTGTTCTGCAGCTGGTAGGGCCTAAGAAACACAAACACGAGATTGAGCGGCAACGTGGGGTTTATTGAGAGAGGGGAGAAGAAAGAGGGGGGTAGCTGGTGGCCAACCGAAAGCGGGGAGAGAGACAGAGAGCGGGGTGTTGGGTGCTTGCTTTAAGAAGGGGGCTTGCGCATGTGTATCCCAGTACCTGCGGCCAGGTAGCTTGGGCAGCAGGGCTTGTGCATGCCTAACCCAGTCTCCGCCCAGCCAGGTAAGGCCTGACATAGTGATTACGTGTCCCGCCCATCAGAGGCGGGGCTCACAGACTGCCGAGCCTCAACATTCCCACCTCTTATTACTATTAAAAAGGTGGGGGTTGGGCATGGCCCAACAGGGTGAAACTGCAGGTTTCTAACATTCCCACCTCTTATTGTTATTAAAAAGGTGGGGGGTTGGGCGTTGCAGGTCAGGGAATAAGGGTGTTGAGTTCTCAAAAGACTGCTTCCTGCTGACTTGGGGCATTGATCATCTTTTGGGGAAACCGAGAAAGCTGGGGTGCTGCCACGTCCTGGTAGCTGGTTGTTTCATCTCAGTCCTGACTGTATGGAACTCTGGCGTCTCTCTGAGACCTGGCAAGATGTTAGCAGAGCAGAGGAAAAGGTTAGGTTTTTCTTAAGAAATGTAAGGTGGGGGAGGTGTTCCCAAGGGGGTCCCAGGACAAGGGAAGGGAGTCCTGGGGCCCGGAAGAAGTTGAGTAATATTTATTTGGAGTGAATCTGACCTGTTTGAATGGATCCATTTCAGCTCCGTGGAACCTAAAGAATCCTTTGAGTTTGTGAAAACATAAATATTGAGACACATTAGCAACATGTTTATGTTAGAGATGTTACCTTCACTTAGGAGTTACAAGTGTTTGATGATTTGTGTCTCTAGATTCATGGCTGTCATTCCTGTAACAATAACTAATTGGTTAGATTAAAAGTTTAGGTCAGCCTGAGGGCAGGAAGAAAAGCATGAAGCTTCCAATCTAGCAGGATGAGGTTACAGGAATGAATCCTTAATCTTCTAGAATAGGAGAAAGTGTAGTTGATCTCGGTGTCCCCTGGAACTTAAGGGAGCAGGGTACTGTTGTAGTTGCTGTATATGAAGGATTAGTTTTGGGTGAGGAAGTAAAGGGTTTGATGTGAAATAAATGAATCCAGTGGGAAAGGCCCTCAAGCTTAGAAGCTGTTGGAGTGACAAGGATTACCTTGAAGGGGCCCTGCCATTTAGGGGAAAGGGGCGAGGGGCGTTGGTCTGGGGGAGAAAGAAGGACCTGGTCCCCGATGTTAATTGGGGATGTACAGAAATTGGTACAAGGTCGAGGCAGGGAGTGGTCAGTAAAGTTCCATAGGAGGTAACGGAGATGATGAAGTAAGGGTGTAAGCAGGTGGTCAGGGAGAGGTGACAGTTCAGGTGAGAGACAAGGTGTTAGAACTGGCCTCCCATACATAAATTCAAAGGGCGAGATGAGAAGGGGCCATTTGGGGAGGGCCCTAAGCCTGAAAAGAGCCAGAGGCAAAAGTTTTACCCAGTCAAGGTGAAGTTCCTGTGACATTTTAACAAGAACATTTTTTAAGGAATGATTAGTACACTCTATATTCCCTGAGGACTGGGGGTGATAGGGGATATGGAAATGCCAAGGGATGTTTGGAGCTTTAGATAAGATTTGTGAAATCTGAGAGGTGAACTCAGGACCATTGTCTGACTGAAGAGAAGCTGGGATTCCAAATTGTGGAATTATTTCCCTGAGAATGGTGTCGGAAACTGTCTGAGCTTTCTTGTTAGTAGTTGGAAAAGCTTCCACCCACCCTGAGAAGGTGTCAACTAATACCAGGAGATATTTAACCCGTCTGACTGTAGGCATGTGGGGAAAGTCCAGTTGCCAGTCCCTGGGAGAGAGCCCCTAGCCTGGTAGGTAGGAAAAGGGAAGCTACGATACCTAGAGTTAGGATCTGACATCTGACAGATTTTACAAGAGGCAGTGATATAGTTTTTAAGAACTCCAAGTCCTCAGGAGTGGGCTGGAGGTGAGCCTTGACAAAACTAGAAAGAGCCTTGCTGTTAGGATGAAAGAGCTGGTGTAAATAGGACAGAATCTGTTGAGTATTAGGAGGTGGCTATGAGGATGTGGGTAGTAGTGTCAGGACTCCCTGTGGTGGGTGTGGTGAGTGTGGGCTTCTGAGGGCTGCAGCTTTAGCTACTTCATCAGCCTGGTTGTTTCCCTTAGAGATAATGGAGCTGTCAGTCTGATGAGACCGGCAGTGAATAATCCCTATAGCTTTGGGGAGGTGAGAGGCCTTTAGCATGGCCATAATATAGCCTGAGTTAGTTATGGATCCTCCTTTTATGGTAAGCAGCCCCCGCTCTTTCCAGATAGCAGCATGGGACAGGAGGATGTGAAAGGCATATTTGGAGTCTGTATAGACATTTAGGGTCTGTCCCTGTGCTAATTGAAAGGCACGGGTGAGGGCTATTAATTCAGCCTGTTGCCTCTATCACCTTAGTATCTGACACTATGACATAGCCTGCTCTACGGGTCCCCTTATGTAAAAAGGAGCTGCCATCTGTATACCAGGTATAGGTGGCCTGAGGTAGTGTGCCCTCCTGGATGTGTGCAGGATGGGGCAATAGTTCCTCTAAAGTTTCAATGCAAGAATGAGAAGGGGAATAGTTAGTATTAGGTTGAGGTAAGAGATTTGAGATATTAAGGGGTGGGCAGGATTGACAAGTAAGTGTGGCGTCTTCTATTAGTGCCACCTGGAGGGAAAGAACTCTAGAAGGAGGTAGGGTTTGTAAGCCTTTATAAGTTAAGAGATGAGATGACAGGTTATGATGGGAGAAGACAGTGATGGGTGACCCAAAGGTTAGTTTTTTTGACTCACGAATGAGGAGCTCAGCAGCTGCTAAATGACGTATGCAGGGTACTAGTCTCTTTGACAAATATGCTACAGGTGCAAAGGGAGGTCCCAGCTGGTGGCCTAGAACTCCAAGTGTGTATCCTTTTCTGTTATATATAGAGAGAAAGGACAACTTAGGTCTGGCAGGTGAAGAGCTGGGGCCTGGAGAAGAGCCTGTTTGAGTTTTTGGAAGGGCTTAAAAATGGGGTTAAGGAGAGGTTCGTGAGGGGAGCCAAGGGCTGCCTCATATAGGGGGCGAGCAAGGAGAGAGTAAGAGGGGATCCAGGAGCATAAGAAGCCAGCTATTCCTAAAAAAGACAAAATTTCTCCTTCAGTAGAAGGAACTGTAAGAGAATGGATTAGATTTTTTCTGTCTAGGGTAATAGCTTTATGAGTTGGGGTTATAGTTAGTCCCAAGTAGGTGACCTGAGAAGTAGAAAGCTGGACCTTGGAAGGTGAGACTCTATAACCCCTGTTGGACAGGAAATTTAGAAGAGCAGAGGTGTTAGTCTGGCTGACTTCTAGGGATGGGCTGCAAAGTAGAATATCATCTACATACTGTATGAGTTTAGATTTGGGGAGAGACAGAGAAAGCAGGTCAGAGGCCAGAGCTTGGCAAAATAGGTGTGGGCTGTCCTGGAATCCCTGAGGCAGGACAGTCCAGGTGAGCTGTGTGAAGACATGGGTATCAGGGTCAGTCCAGGTGACAGCAAAGATATTTTGAGACTTAGTATCAAGGGGGATAGAGAAAAAAAGCATCTTTGAGATCCAAAACTGAGAAATGAGAAGTCCCTGAGGGGATAGTAGAAAGAAGTATGTAAGGGTTAGGTACTACAGGATGGAGGGGGACCACTGCAGAGTTAATGAGTCAGAGGTCCTGAACCAAGCGATAGGTCCCATTAGGTTTTTTAACTGCTAGTATAGAGGTGTTGAAGGGAGAGGATGTAGGGTGGAGTAACTTTTTTCTTAGGAGGTCAGAGATGATAGGCTTAAGTCCCCTAAGGCTCTGGAGTGGGAGTGGGTACTGGATTTGAGTGATGTACCTTAAGGGGTTCTGCAGCTGAATGACAACGGGGGAATGGTGTCTAGCCACAGAAGGGTTTTTGGTGTCCCAGACTTGGGAATCCACCTCAGAGGCTGGCAAAGGGAGTGGTGTATTAGAACCAGTAGGGTGAGTGGCTAGGAGAAGGAGAAGAGGAGCCCCTGACGAGTGTGGTGTTAGGCGAATGGGGGGAGCAAAAGAAATAGAAGCTCCTACCTTGGCTAAAAGATCCCTTCCAAATAGGGGCACAGGACAAGTAGCTATAACTAGAAATGAATGAGTGAGGGGAATTCCCCTAAAAATACAATTGAGTGGTGGGGTTTGATGAGGTAGATAAGGCTGTCCCCCTACCCCGACAATAGGGAGACAAGAAGGAAAAGTGGGTCCCCAAAACTCCCTCAGAACTGAGTATGTGGCACCAGTGTCCAAAAGGAAGGAGATGGATCGCCCTGATACTTTAATTTCCACCCGGGGCACCCTGTTAGAGATGACAGTGGTCGGGTCAAGAGAGCCCGAGCCCCTTCACTCATCATCGTCCATGGCCAGGGCCATGAAGTCGGCCAGAGGGCGGTCTGGATCTGATGTCCCCCTGCCACAAGGGGCACGGGGGCAGTCTGTTTACCAGTGACCCTTTTCGTGGCATCTTGGGCTAGGTTTGAGTGGCACGCGGGGATTAGCACAATTTGGGCCCAATGTCCTTCCTGATCACATTTAAAGCATGGACACTGTGGTCCTCAATTCTCAGAGGGGCCCCGGGCAGAGTCCGAGGCCAGTCGGAGGGCCTTGGCCATCATATGGTACTTGTATTTAAGGGCTTTTTCATCTCTCCCATGGTACACCTTAAAGGCCACTTGTAAGTCTTCTGATTGTGGGGTTAGGGGTCCCAACTCCAAGCTTTTAAGTTTAGCCCTAATGTCAGGGTAGCTCTGAGAAAAAAAATGAGTCATAAGGAGTTGCCTGCCATCTTGCATCTCAGGGTCTAGGCTAGAATGCTGTAAGAAAGCCTGTGTAAGGCGGTCTAGAAACTGAGAGGTAATTTCTGTTTTTTCCTGAACTACCTCCAGAATTTTTTGATAGTTTATTGGCTTTAGGGCAGCCTTACGGAGACCAGCCATATGGCACGTAGTAAACTGGTCTCTAGCCAGAATTCCTCCCGGAGTGTTATAATCCCAATTAGGCTGATTCTCTGGAACAGCTTCTGCCCCAGTAGGGTGAGCAGCCAGATTTTGATGAACCTCATCTGCATATGCTCTAGCCTGCTCCCATACTCGTCTACATTCCTCAGGTAATAGGTTGTTGGTTAAGATCATATATATGTCATGAAAAGTGAGACTATAGGACTGAGTGATATATTGAAACTGTTTTATAAAGGCAGTAGGGTTAGAGGTATAGGAACCCAGTCTACTTTGTACCTGAGAAAGTTCTGATAGGGAGAAAGGGACATGTACTTTAACCAACCCATCCACTCCAGCCACTTCTCGCAAGGGGAGAACTGTAGCTGGTTTGGCATTGGTGGTTTGAGAACATGAGGCGGTCCGAGAGCAGGTAACAGGGGGTGTGAATGTAGGTGCAAGGGCTGGGCGTTTAGATCGACCCAGCATTGGAGAGGAAGGAATTGAAGAGGAAGGAGAAGCAGAAGAGGTAGTTGAACGTTGAGGATGGAGCAGCGGATGTTCATTAGCGGGGTCTAAGGTAGTGGAGGTTTCTTCAGGTTCAGCTTGCATGGCTAGAAGAACATTAGATGGAGAGGAGGAAGATGAAAGAGAGTGTTTAGAAGAGAGATAGAGAAAAGCTTGGGCATAGGGTAACTCCTTCCATCTACCTGTTCGCTGGCAGTAATTTGAAAGATCCCTTAAAATATCAGGATCTAGAGAGCCCTTACGCGGCCAATTTGAATTATTTTCTAGGGGATATCTAGGCCACTTTTCAGTACATAGGTAAATAAGTCTGGGTGCATTAACAAGTGGCATTAAGTGAAAGGGTTTCAAATTTTCTATTAGGCATCCCAGTGGAGTGGTGGGAGGTATTTCCTTGGTCGGTTTATTCCCCATAGGTGGAGTGAGAAGTGGCCTTAACAGTCTCGGAACTCATCAGCCCCAAGAGTGTGGCCACGCAATAATCAGAGAATGGCAGAGCATTATTCGAAGCTCATCAGCTTGAAAACGTTGCCAGGGCCAACAGAGGCGGGAGGACTCAGCAGTCTGTGAGGCTTGGAGCCAGAAACAGATGTACCGCCCAGGGCGGTACGTCTTCCACCCTTGAGGAATGTACCTTCCCTAAAAAAAAGGGTTGAAGAATAGTTTTTTTTTTTTTTAAAAGGGTACCTTACCTAATTGAAGCCAGTGTGGGATGGTATTTCCAGAGAACAGGTGGATGAAAGTGGGCCTCTGGATCCAAATCAGGGTCCTCAAGTGTCTCTGGCTAGCTGCCCACCAGCAGGTAGCTGCCAAGTCCTTGGGGAGAGCCTGACCAGATTTCTGGCACCAATGTTGTTTTTTTGCAGCTGCTAGAACCTATGAAACACAAACACGAGATTCAGAGCCCACGCGGAGTTTATTGAGGGAGGGGTGAGGAAAGAGGGGGGTAGCTGGTGGCCAACCAAAAGCGGGGAGAGAGAGAGAGCAGGGTGTGGGGCTCTTGCTTTAAGAAGGGAGCTTGCACATGCATATCCCAGTCTCTGCGGCCAGGTAGCTTGGGCAGTGGGGCTTGCACATGTGTAACCCAGTCTCCGCCCAGCCAGGTAAGGCCTGACATAGTGATTACGTGTCCCGCCCATCAGAGGCGGGGCCCACAGACTGCCGATTCCTCAACAGGTATCATTTTGTTATCTCACCAGGGGTAAATAATGAGATATTATCTCATTATGTACTCATTTTATTGTTCAAATCTTTAATTAAATAATCAATGATCTCTTGAGTTTTGCCAAAGGTTACAGGAGTCAAGTATAAAACACCATCTAATTATTTAATTTTTTAGTCATTTAATTATTTAAATCTATCATTATTTATTCTGTGGTCTCTGGAGTTTGGAGCTTCTTTGTGGAAGAAGAAATGTGTCAGATCATGACATCATCTGATGTAATATTTATTTAACTGTACAATTAGGCCATTAAATAATCAAAGATCACTGCAGTTTGGTACCACCGTTTGGGATCAAGTATGCCAGATCATCTATTTATGTAATTAAATTATTTAAACTGATGATGATGTTATGGAGTATAAGTCAGTTTTGGAGTCAGTTTGTGGCAGTTGATGATGTGACATCAACTCATTACTTGGATATTTAGTCACTAAAAGTGATCATTACATCAGCCCTGATACCTATAGATTGTTGTGACCTTGTGGGTGTTAATATGTAAGTCCATCTAATTATTGACTTATTTAATTTTTAAAATATATCATTATTCTAGGAAGGGTTTAGTCTGATTCGACCATGTGCAATATAAATATTCAACACCATCTCATTTTTCAATTATTTCATAATTAAATATTAATTATTTAAATCAATGATGATGTACTTCTTCTAGACCTGATTTTGGCCAGTCCTCCCTGGGAGTTAATTGTGTCATTATTTAATTAAATAAGTATTAATATGTTGACAATCACTGTAGTTTGATTCCATGTTATGGAAGTTAAGTATGCAGGACCATTTATATATATATTTATTTGACTACCTAAATGTTGATGGAATCATTGATTAGGGGTTTGACTACTGTGCAATGGACACAGCAGATGATTGGTGCCAGAAGCAGTGCCCAGAGCATGAGACATATTGGGAGAGACAGTGGTTACTGATTACATAATAATATATTTAATAATTAAATGATTAAATAATTTAAAATACTGGATGGTTTTATATCATCAATTTCTCAGAGGATGCACAAGAACTGACCCATGAAAGACACATTCATCACAGATTTTAAAATTTCAATAATTTAATAATCAGTGGAGCAGAGGATTGTGTCTATGTACTCTGTCAGTGTTGTTCTTTAGTTAGAGTTATAAGAATAAAAGCTGGAGGAGGTGTTGAGGTGATTTGGAATGAGGGTCTCAAGTGAGTGGGCTCCCAAGGTAAAGGACCACATGGGAGAGCATAGCAGGTGCCATTGCAGTGATGGTGGCCAAGACAGGAGGGAATCACACACCAGGCAGATAGAGCTTAAATGAGGAGTTTATTTCGAAAGAGGAGTGAGGGGGAAGGGAAAAGACATAGAGGCACTGGGAATAATGATGATGATAATGACGACAACAACAACAACAACAACAATAATAACAACAACAACAACAATAATAATAATAATAATAATAATAACAACAATAACAACAACAACAATATCCCTCCCAGGACCCTGCAACACGATCCACACAGCAGGGGCTTCACGGGAAACCCCACCTCAGAGAAACCAGTTAAA
>JANBXA010000672.1:0-164108 GCA_030556225.1 Cricetiscus sungorus
TGTTATTTCTTAACTCTTGTGGGCAGTGTCCTCTTCTCTTGATTACCTCTTCTTAAATTAAGTGACTGTATGACCTCAGTGTGTTTTTTTTTGGGACCAGGCTTCTTAAAAAACTTTATTTGTGGATACCAATTATTGTTGCATATATACATAATAAACAGAACTCATTAATTTGTAACACTGTTCATTAAATTAAAATATAAATATCTTAACCATGGCAGGAGATTACTCCCATTTTTATAGAGATTATGGCATGTCTCTGTTTGGAACAAATATCAGTATTTGTAGGGTCAGAAGTGGAACAGTTTAGGCAGCATTTTGACTTAATTTTGTTTAAGTCTGTTATTTAAGTTCTGAACACATTGAATTATGGGTAGCTAGGTAACAGGACTCAAGATATCAGTTTACCTGGATGAGTTTCCCTTTGTTTTTTGAGAGAATGTTCACTATATTTACCTCTTATTGTTGTTTTCATTTTCTCTTCTTCCCCTTTGTTGTTTCCCAAATATTGCATACCTCTCAATCACTGCCATGTTTGTTGTAGGTATAAAAGGCATGCTGTAACAATTTGTGACTATGTTTTCATAATCATCTTGAGAATGTATCTGTATTCCATTTGCCTGGATCTTTCGAATCATATCCTTTTGTAAGGTGTCAGGAATGTAGTTTGCATGTGTTTGATTCATGTTGCCAATTTATCTTATACAGAATATGCACATTAATGCATCAAGTTCTTACTGATTATTTGGTTCTTTGCTCTTATGTATTCTCTTTTATTCTTGGTGTTTTCAATCTGGGAAACAATTTTTCTGTTTTGCCTAAAAAGTACTATGGGTCTTGGCAGGTGGCTCAGCACATATCCTACTTGGGGATGACCTGTGTTCAGAAACCAAAACCCAAAATTCTAGGCTCAACCCTAGATGCAGGGTCTTTGACAACCTCAAATATAGTATGTAATAATAACACATGGGATACTTCTCTCACACAAAATCTTAATATACAAAAACTGGGAATGAACTTGTTTTCAAAATCCTTGTTACTGAAACAACAATGAGAGAAAACCAGTCACTTTGAACGCATGATTCTAATAATATATTGTTTCTTTCATAATTTCCTAAAATTTTAGATTTATTTTACATGCAAATCACATTTTTCATCTCTCCCCATTTTTGGCCCCAACCTCTATCCCTTCTTTTCCCCCTTGCAATTATCAGAGAGGGTAAGGCCATCCATCATTCTGGATTCAACAAAGTCTGGCATACAAATCAGAGGAAGAACCACACCACTCTATCCTTTATCAAGAGTGAGCAATGAACCTCAAAATAGGGTGTGGGCAGTGAAAAAAAAGTTCCAGCAACTGGGATGGGACCTTGTTTCATAGCCAGGGGCCCCCTAACAGATCAAGTCACCTAAGCGTCAACCACATTCAGAGGGTCTAGTTTGGTCCTATGAAGGTCTCTCAGCTGTCAGTCTATACTCTGTGAGTTCTAATAATGACAGTAGATGAGGTGTGGTTTTGTTGGAGGGGGATTTACACTGTTAGAGGAAGCACATCACTGTAAGATCAGGAAATGAGGTTTCTTATTCTCAAAATGATACCCAGTGTCATACAACTCCCTGTTGTCTCTGAGTCATTCTGTAAGGACGTTAAAATCAAGGACCACAGCAGACTGCATACTGATATGACCCTGGCCATGATGATATTTAACTGAACCAATGAAATTTTATGTGTGACACTTCAACTAAATATATTCTTGTCCTTGTTGTCCTTGTCCATGGGATCTTTTAACAGCAATGAAAACCTAACAAAGACAGATGTTGTTTCCAGGGCCTGGGGTATATCTATGATAGGCTGTCCCTATAGGACAATTTATTTCTGATGTGTTCTCAGTAGTGTTGTTCTGGTAGCTTGCCTCTTTGTTTATGTCAGTTTTTTGGGATTTCTTTCTCAGGGTTATATGCTACTTAAACAGTAAAGAAATAGTGCATTTATACCTACTATTTTATTTATTTCTAAAGTGACTGGGTGAATGCACCAGAATTATATGACTATATTGTCAAAGAACTGTACATTTACAATTTATTATCCTACTTTGTCACATATGCATGTGTTGTTTTAGGATTTAGTGACCTACGAAGATGTGCACATCCACTTCACTCAGGAAGAGTGGGATTTGCTAAATCCTTCTCAGAAATGTCTCTACATAGATGTGATGCTGGAAACCTACAGGAACCTCACTGATACAGGTAAGACTGAATTTTCCTTCAAGTTTTAAAACAAGAAACCAAATGTTTCTTTTTTATTGATACTATTCTGTAATTTTAATTGAGAAAAGGGAAAATTGGGTGAATGAGGCATGGTTCTAAGGTTCATTGAAGTTATTAACTTAAATTTTGTACAATTTACAATAATACATCATATGTTTTCTGTTATTTCAGGCTGCAATTGGGATGACCATAATATGGAAGTTCATTGTCAAACTTCTAGAAGACATAGAAGGTAAACTTTCATGTGTAAGTTTATGCATATTTGGTTCTGAAGATATTTTAATGTATTCTGGAAATTTTATTGAAGATCCACCCATAAGAAATTAAAAAAAAATAGGAAGATCAACAGTGAAAATAAGCGCAGATTAAAGTATAGTGATGGTTCTCATTTTCTTCCAAAACCATGTGCCTCATTGAAAGGTAGCTCTTCTCTGTTTGCAAGGCATTCATGCAAAAAGAGCAGTAAACAATGCCTGAACAGATACCACCATTTGCATTATACCACCCAGAGATCAAGGCTGTAGATATGCCAGTTTGTTCAGTTTCATACTATTCAGATATTTTAAACACTATACATGTTGTGTACGTGATAAGTATATGTCCAAGACCTTCTAAGAAAAAAGTCTATAGTTAATCAGGCATTTCTTATATATTTGTGACTTTGCTATGTATATTGAAAGGGTCTGTTTATGAGTGTCAAGAAGGGTGTTGTGGAGAAAGCTTAATCCCTGTAACACATGTCTGTGAGGAAAAGAAAAGTCAAAGTGTGTGAGTGCAATGTGGAAACCTTTTATTTTTTATTTTTTTTTTGTTATTCTTACTTTAATAATGCTGAGTCAGGTAGTTGTGAACCATGCCTTTAATTCCAGCATTCATTATGAAGAACAAAGTTTATCCTTAAGTTTGTGACCAGCCTGGTCTACATTGTGAGTTCCAGACTATCCAGGTCTACACAGAAATATTTTGTATCAGAAAACCTAGAAAATAAAAGAATATATTTTACTCTAAATGCAAGCCGTGTGAATTTAGAATATGGAAAGGGGTAATGTACTTCTCTATGCTAGGTCAGTGAGAAGAATTGAAAGATATTGAGTAGTCCCCACTTTGGGGATATTTTTGAGTGTGAAACAAGTTTAAAATTTATCAGTATTCCAACATCATCTGAAAGATGTCAACAAATTCACACTGCAGTAAATCACTATGACAACTGGAATGTGTGAATGCTTCCATTTGTACTGGTATATTTGGCCAATGTAGTATAATTTATACTATGGAAAAAGTGATAAATGCAATAAATATGGCAAAGCTCTTAGTTGGTCCTTTTCTTTTCAATTATGTGAGAAATCTCTTGTAAACAGGTGCCATAAAGGTGGGCCGTGTAATAAAGGCTCTTACTCTGAATCACATATATCTTTAATAAAACAAAACAGTATTTCATTAGGAAAATATTATTATTGTAAACTCAAGATTTGATTTTTATGAACAGTTAGGCCAAATTATAAATTTATTTTATACATGTACTACATATATTTAGTATCATGCATTTGGTAAAGTTTTACATATGCTAATAATCTTTTCAGGAATGAAAGAAGCTGTAAGTGAGTTAATCCGGTGAATATACACAATGAATGTGTGAAAACCTTTGTGTGTTACAGGCATCTTCAAAGGCATGTAAACATTTGTAATGGAGAGATCCCATACAGAAGTCTTCAGTATGGTGAAGTCTTTGCATATCAGAGTTTCTTCCAACTCCGTGAAAGCACACACATGGTGGAAAAAACCTATGAATGTAGTCAATACAGTAAAAGATTTTTAGGAAATACTATGCTTAAAATACATATTAGAACACATACTGGAGAGAAAACCCAAAACTTTAATCAACGTGGTAAAGTCTTTTCAGTATGCAATAATGTCAAAAAACATAAAAAAACACATATTGGAAAGAAACCTTATGAATGTAATCAATGTGGTAAAGCTTTTGCAAGGAATAGTCAGCTTAAAAGACATATAAGAACACATACTGGAGAGAAACCCTATGAATGTAATCAATGTGGTAAAGCATTTGCAAGTAATAGTCACCTTAAACGTCATACAAAAACACATACTGGGGAGAAACCCTATAGATGTAATCAATGTTGTAAAGCATTTGCAAGGAATAGTCAACTTAAACAACATATAAAAACACATACTGGGGAGAAACCCTATGAATGTATTCAATGTGGCAAAGCATTTAGAAGTAATGGTCACCTTAAAAGTCATATAAGAACACATACTGGGGAGAAACCCTATGAATGTAATCAATGTGGGAAAGCATTTTCAGGTAATGGTGAGCTTAAAAGACATATAAGAATACATACTGGAGAGAAACCCTATGTATGTAATCAATGTGGTAAAGCATTTGCAAGTAATGGTGAGCTTAAAAACCATAGAAGAACACATACTGGAGAGAAACCTTATGTATGTAATCAGTGTGGTAGAGCGTTTTCATGTGTAAATACTCTCCAATCTCATCATAGAACACATACTGGAGAGAAACCTTATGGATGCAACCAATGTGGTAAAGCTTTTTCAGAACGCAGCAATCTGGTATATCATAAAAGAATGCATACTGGAGAGAAACCCTATGAATGTAATCAATGTGGTAAAGCATTTCCAAGTAATGGTCAACTTAAATGTCATATAAGAACACATACTGGAGAAAATCCCTATGAATGTAATCAATGTGGCAAAGCTTTTGGAAGTAATGGTGATCTTAAAAGACATATAAGAATACATACTGGAGAGAAACCCTATGTATGTAATCAATGTGGGAAAGCATTTGCAAGGAATGGTCATCTTAAAAACCATATAAGAACACATACTGGAGAGAAACCCCATGTATGTAATTAATGTGGTAAAGCATTTTCACATGACAGTACTCTCCATTCTCATAATAGAACACATACAGGTGAGAGACTGTATGAATGCAATCATTGTAGTACAGCTTTCAGAACACATGGTGGGGTTAAAAGTCATAAACGAACACATACTGGAGAGAAACACTATGAATGCTATCAATGTAATAAAGCCTTTACCTCCCAGCACTCTCTTAAATCATAAACTAATGTATACTTGAAAGACACTGAATGTGTCCCATGTGGTAAAGCCTCTCTACATATCATTAGTCTTTATAATCACAAAAACAAATCATAGTGCAAAGAAACCCTATACATGTAAGCATCATTGGAAATTTGTGCACTTTGCCTATCACAATGATCTTTGAGTACCTAAGAACTCTTATAGAAAGGATCTTACCAGACAGATGTGGTATGATCTTCAGTCAACACACATTGAATTATATAGGGTACTGGAGAGAATATATCGGACAAGTGACAACAATCAGTTCAAGCATTACAATGCTTCTGTTTTGTTCTCCCATGTAAACACATGTGCACAAAAGTTCTAGGAATTCACTAATAAGGAAACCCAATTTCATCGTAACACATTTTTCATTTACATAAATAACTCATTCAGATATATTGTTTTCTCTAAGTCTAATTCTTCATGCTTGCTTTCTTTTACATGAAGCAATTCATATTGCAGTAAAACTTTGAATACTTTAAGACACTCAACACATGGGTTACAAGAATGACTGTTTATAAGAGAAAATAATCACATATGGGAATCTGTTTAGAGATTTGATTTAATTTTAATTATATGATGTCAGTGTGTGAGTTTGTGACTGGTCATGGTTTTCACAATAAAGTTACTCCCTTGGGAATGTCTGTAGAAGGAACTACAGTATGTTCTCAGAAAACTGACATAGGTCATGGCAATGAACATTTTATACTTTTGTTCATCTATATCTCTAACTCTGTATATATTTTAAATCATTTTTATTATCTTGATATCAGGTAATAGGAAAGAAATAATGGAAGAGAAAACCCACATCATGTAAACAATTTTGTGAATATGTTAGACATTGTACTTGACTTTAGTCTTAATAAATGAAATTGATTCATGTGGAGATGGTGTGTTAATAAGTTCACTAGACCCAAGACAAATGATAAATGAGTATATAATTGGGGAAGAACTTACACAGATCATAATGTGTTCCAGCTCAGAAGGATGCAATACCTACTCTTCTGATTTTATCTGCAACATGGGAGAAGTGAGAGAAAGATGGAAAGGGAGTGAGAGATAGAGGGAGGGGAAATGAGAGAATTACAGAGATATTGAGAACAAGAAACGTCCACCCCAGTGTTCTCCATCTTCTCCTCATATATGCAGAACCAAAGACACTGTCTAAGAATTAACATCTGACATCTTCATGAGATGATCTAAGCAGAAAGCCTGGATTCACAAGAACACCCCTCTAAATGTTATGTCCACTAAAGGCAGTGATTGGGTCCTGCACCCTAAGTGACAGGAACAGGATTTGTAACAGGGCAAGCAAATAATCCCACCATTTGTGTACACATATAAGCCAGCAGAGCTTCTACCTAAACAACCCTGATTCCATGGGGGTGGGGGCATTGGTCTGAGTCTGGCTTCTTCCTGCTGTCAAATGAAAATATGGTCTGGGGGAGTTAGGTGTTGGTGGACTCTAGAGGAGGTGTAGATGGAGACGTTTTCCCTTAGCTGACAGTCTGGAGACCTCAGGCATCTGTTCCTTGAGTAAGTGGAGAAGGAGGGTTAGTGAAGATTCAGCCATATCAGTGACTTGCTGGTAGCACCATTCTATTCCCCAACTTCTCGGTATCTAAAGCAAGACTTCCTCTGAATTCAATTCTGTTCAGACTCTGCCATTAAAAAGCCACCATAAGAGGTTTGACCTGGAGGTGGGGCAGAAGCAAAAGCATCTACTTTTAGATCCACTATCTGATCCCTTCTTTCCTATTCTCTGGGGCCACCCAGGACTGTTGTGTTTAGATTAAATATGGATTCATTATTTCAGTACTTTGAAACATTGCCTCTGAAACTCTGGGTTTCTAATTTTTTTTCCACTCACCAGGACTTTTAACAGAACAGGGAGGCTTCATTCTTGTTCTCCTGCCATTACCCCAGATCCAGGACAGAATTCCTCTTTTTCCCTGGATTCTTTGACCTCACATTTCACCAAAATCAGGTAGTTCAGAATGCCAGATCTAAAAGAGGTGTTTCTTTATGTTCTGGTTTTGGATTGATTTTCTCACTTCTTTCAACTACACACTCAAACTCTCCTGCTCTAAAAAGCATACACCTTTGGAGGTGGCTAAATGCCTCCAATTACTTTCCACCAGTACTCTCTGTAACACAATCCCAGCCACTGCTCTGAAGCACTTTATCAAAGTCCTACATAATGTAGCAGTGAGCTGCTGAATCAGATAATTGGTTCCATCTAGCATCTCTCTCACTCTTAGCAAATAGATACCAAATTGACCTAATGAACTCCGTGAGGCAGCAGCTGCTGCTGTCAGTTTAGGAATTAAGTGCATACCTATTTTGCAGGACTTTGGTGTTTGACTTGGGGTCATTACACCTTGGAAAAAGCAATGGCTAATTTTCTTTTCTAGATGCAACATCTTGATAGCCTCTAATCATTTTGTAAGGCTCAGGAATTATGTTACCCTGACTCTGTCACACTTGAGAATGCACTGAAGAATTTTCTCTGGGCTGCTCAGGGTTCCATGAATTCTAGTGTGCACACAGGTGCAAAAGACCCCTTTAAAAAACAGACCTTGCCCACTCACACCCCCACCCTCTTCTGTCTTTCAGGCTCTTGGCTCTCTTGTTGCTATTTTTGTTCTTCCCCCTCATCTCCTTGTGCTCCATTTTCCCTCTTTCTCCTGTCACCTCTCTGTGTCTCTGTTTCTCTTTATCTCTTTTTCCTGTGTGATTCTCTTTTCCCCCTTTTTAATAAAACTTCTCACTCAAGCTCTGGCTTTGTGGCATCTTTGTACCCCACCTTGGTCACCCTCACCTGCCATGGAATCGTCCATGGCCTCCATGCATGACCACCTTTCAGTTTTATCGTAAGATTGAAGCAAGAGAACAACATTTTAATGAGATATCCACCCTACCCATACCCATGATAACTTAGCAGACATCAGTGAATTTAAAGATTGGATGCTAAGCTGTAAAGTGTGGCAACAAATTTCTCTTATTTATCTGTTCCTCTCAAAAGTCAATTTTGAGTAGAGGGAGGATGTCAGGATTCAACTCTTTGCCTGAGTGACATTCAAAGTGCTTACCTTAATTTTAAATTTTCTTTTAGTTCTTGAGTTGATCTGATTGCTCATCTGGTACTCCTGACTCTAAGGTAGCCTACTTTACTGTCTTAGTTTCTGTGTAGCTGAGATTGCTGGATCTTGATTACAGGCACCTAACCTATATCCAAATAGTATATGATAACCTTGCAAATAATGAAAGCCATGATGATGGAAAAAATATTTCCCATTTCTATTTCTTTTTTCTTTGCTCCAAGACCTGCTGTTTTGTCAGGTCCTCCTCCCTGCACAGTGCAAAAATCCTGTATTTAAGTTACAGTCAATAGAACTGTTTGTAGCAAAATTGGAGCCAGAGCTTTAATTCAAAAATTGTTTTTTTAAAGTACAATTCCTAACAAGGACAGAATGTAAAATCCTACTCTTATAAATTACAATTAACTTATTTTAATATTTTAAACTGTTAATTATAATTAATAAATTCATTTTAATGGTTAACGATCAAAAAATATCAGAGGAGAAAATTTATATGTGAAACTTCTCTGGTCACTAAGTAAATGACAAATGATTTATGAAATCAAAATATATTTTATTTCTCAGGCAAGAAATATTAATAAATGCAAGAGTACAGTGTTTGATCATGCTTTATTTAACAGCATTTGATATACCTACAATTGTATTAATATATATTGTTAGATATTACATTTGTTCCTCTCAAAATCTTGAAATCTGCAAATAATAATAATTTGGACATTTTTTTCAATGAGTTCCCAAACACTTGTTAATTTTACATTGCATTGCTATGACTTATTTTGGCACTTTACACATACATGCTGAAATACTTTATATATATTGAAAGACTCCAAATTACATGACCACTCCCCGCTTTATGAAATTACCCATTTTTACTAAAGATAATATCCCCAATTCCGCCCATAATTTCTGTTTTATCGATATTGTATGTCCCTCTACTGGCAAGGGCTGCTTGGACAATCACATCCTCCCACTGACACCTAAAGTAGAAAGAGAATGGAGTGTGCAGCCATTTGCCACTAAACTCTGTATCACCTCACTAACACCCATCCTTCTCTCCCTCCCTCCCCTTCTTCTTTCTTTCTTCCTTCCTTTCTTTATTACAGCTCCTTCTTCACTTTCTCTTTCATCTTCTCCTTCTCTTCTCTCCAAAATTTTATTGTATAATACAAAGTCAGTATTAATCAAAGGCTTAGGTGCCTGTTATCACCAATGACTATGCTGTTCATCAGTCAACCGAGATTCATTTCTGATTAAATTCCTAAATCCAAGAAGGTGCCAAGCAATAAACAAATGTTAGTCCTGCAACTGTGCCAAGCTTTGCCACATTGAGTTTGCTTTGTGGGAGGAAGGGTGTTTGTCTTTATTGCCCACACAGAACAAAATAAATGTCATGAACCTGACATTTCCTTCAGATGTTTACCTGCCTCTACCACACAGATGCCCACCTGGTCAAAGTGCAAGCTATTGTTGGATTTCCTTATTGTGAGAGAAGCTCTCTCTTTATCACCCCAGAAATTCTGAAATTTACTATGCTTTACTAGGTAGATCACCACAACACAGAAATGGAAGTTACAAAAATGGTGACTAAGGTCTCTGCATCATCTCTCCACCTCATCTTACTTCTTTTCTACCGAATGAGAATTTTCTTTCTATAAAGGAGAGAAACATTACACAGATTTACCACATTTGTCCCCACTAAACTGCATTGTACTCATACTCTAGTATCAAAATAATTTTGTAAATCTCGTGACTAGGTTCACAGCTTATTTCCCCTTTGAGGAAAGTTTTCTCGATGTTTTAAAAATCCTTGTTCCCTCTTCTAACTTCCATTTCACTGAAAGGAGACTACATATCTCAGCCAAATATGTAACCACTATGCACTATCCCTTTTTTTTAAGGAACATCATGCAACAGATATTAGGCCATGATTAAACTTGCCTTCCCCTGAGTTTTCCCCTACCCTTTCTCATTGATGGCTTTGCGCATGGGTATACACCACAAATATGTTTGACATTGTGCCAGGTTTGCGTCTTACACTTCACAGCAAGACAAATTTTCTTATCAGCATAGTTGTCCTTCATCATATAATTCTCTGTTCCTGTTAAATAACACGTCAATATAAGGATAACAACACAATTATGCACCTTAGGGAACTATGCTCTTTTGTTTGTTTGTTCATTTGAATGCGTGTGATATTAGCTTGTTTTGAGGAAGGGATATTGTGGCTGATTATGTTTCCGTATTCATGCTTGTTTTACTGTATTCAAGGTATCTTTGAATAGCTCTGGGATGAATCTTGGATTCCTCCCTTTTTTCTCAATAACCCTGTTCTGGTTAAAAGCTCTAACACTAGGAGAAGTAAAAATATTTATATTTGCTTAAAATATTTAAATGCTTTAAAATTCAAGATTTTTTCACATAGTGTGAGTTTATGCATAGCTCAAATTATAGGTGTTAGAAGAACTGAGTAAAATATGGGGGAGATCGTGAACAATGTTTTTAAAAATATCATGAATGAGTTATGAAATACTATAGAACTCTGTTTCATGCAACAAATTACAGGTTAGAAAATAAGGAGAGAAAGCATGTAAGCTTTGAATACTGTTGAAAAATACACAGGAGACTTACAAAGAAAGCTAAAGAGCTCTACCCATAGAACCACGTGTTTTCCACTTTCCAAGACAAACTTCTTTCAGTCTCCAACTTCTGCCTGTCTGACACACAGAAGTTTCTCATGAAAAACACACAATTTGTTCCAAAAGCACACATATTAACAGTGTCATTATTGTATGTAAAACTTTCCTTCCAAAAATTAACAGGTTACTAATGTCATTTCTAATCTCATCAGGAAGAACAAAACTGTCTTCAGGAGTGAGGATCCAGTCTCTTCAGCAACAATAAATTTTCACTGTGCTGAATTCACAGGGAGAGCTGTGTACTATCACCTATTCCTATACAGAACACTAATATGATCAGAAAATTGCCAAGCAAATCAAGTCAACTTCTTACGATTATTTTCTCTATTTAGATACATAATGACAGAAGTCTGAAATATGGAAAAGGATAATTGAAAAGGTGAATATTTTAAACAAATTATTTAGATTTAATTTGATTTTTGTAGCTAAGGAAAAGAGAAAATATGTACAAAAGAGTACATGATAATTTTAAAACATAAACTATCTAAAAGACCTTGTCTAGCACATTAATGTTTGACCATGAAACATACCGAAATTTTATATATTTATAAATACACACTCTCACACACACACACACACACACACACACACACACACACACACACACACAATCAGTTAATGGTCAGTTTCGGTTTCCGGTTCAGGATTTGTTAGAGTTCAGGATCAGGTTCGTGTTCAGGTTCAGTGTGAGTGTTTACTTTCAGCATAAAGGTTCAGTTCCAGGCTGAGTTTTCAGATTCAGGGTTCAAGTTCAAGTTCAGCTTGAGAATTCAGGTTCATGATTAAGGTTCAGAATCAGGGTGAGTGTTCATGTTCATGGTGAGATTTCAGGTGCAGGTTCAGGGTTCAGGTTCAGGGTTCAAGTTCAGGTTCAGCAAGATGGTTGAGATTATGTTTCATGTTCAGTTTATATTCACCCTGTGTTTTCATGTTCAGGGTCAGAGTTCATGGTCAGGTTTAGGTTTAGGTTCTGGGTGTTCGTCCATGTTCAAGTCCAGGTTCATCTTCATGTTCTGATTTGGGGTTCAGATCAGGTTCAGGTTTAAGGTTCAGGTTCAGGGTCAATCACTCACTGAGTCCTCCCAGGTGCTGGGCGCAGAGTCCTCCAGGTGCTGGGAGCTGAGTACTCCCAGGTGCTGGACGCTGAGTCCTCCCAGGTGCTGGGCCCTGAGTCCTCTGAGTCCATGTAAGAGTCCATGTTCTAGTTCAGGTTCATCTTCAGGTTCTGATTTGGGGTTCAGACCAGGTTCAGGTTCAGCGTCATGTTTTCGGTGCAGGCTGGGAAGTGAACAAATATCCTGCATGTCGGCCACATGTGAAGAACATACATGGACTCCTGTGCTGGGTGCACAGCGGCCTCACGTGTTAACCTGGTCATCTGAGGTAGGGGATGTCTTAGGGGTGAAAACTACAGTACCCAGGATGCCCCATGGCATCACAATCGGGCATCGCCCTGTGCGTTTCTTCTGCCTGTGCTGCTTACAATAGCAGTGGACGGGTTAGGGATTGAAACTACAATTCCCGCTATGCCCCGCGGCTGGTGGTCTCTCCCGCTTACAACACTGACCCGCGCCCGCGCCTGCCCCCTCCGTCTCCTGCAGAAACCCTGGAAATCTTCCCAGCAGTCCTTGAGCTCAGCGAGGCTCGGGGAATGTGACTGGACTACGAATCCCAGCAGCCAACACGCAGCAAAAGCAGTCACTGTTTGTGATGTCAAGGTTCCCCTTCAGTTTCCTACGAAGATGGCGGATTACAGGGATTAGCGAGCCAGAACTATGACTCCCAGGAGGACGCGCGCGACCGTGCGGGATGAGGTCGCTTCCTGCAACATCACAGGATCACACTCGTGCCCGCCATTTTCTTCCCAGCACTCTCAGCGCCCAGACGCATTGATGCGAAACCGCGATGTACCATATCAGGACCGCCATTGTCCGTGAAGTCAC
Source organism: Cricetiscus sungorus (assembly GCA_030556225.1). NCBI lineage: Eukaryota > Metazoa > Chordata > Mammalia > Rodentia > Cricetidae > Cricetiscus > Cricetiscus sungorus. Next base: position 13,129 of record JANBXA010000672.1, read on the forward strand.
CAGGGTGCCTGCGCCCTACAGTTTCCTTCACCGTTGGCGGCTTCTCTACCTGAAGCCTCTGTTCCCATTGCAGGTGGCATGGACTACAACTCTCAGCAAGAACAGCAGGTCCTGGGCCGTCACTGTCTCTGTCACGTCACAGTCACGCGCCCGGCATTTTACTGCAAAGATGGCGGATATGTATTCACCACGTGATTACTTCTCCTTGCAAGCCTTCTGGGAACTATGACACCCTGCGTGCACAGCGAGATAGGGGTGTCGCTTTCTGTGATAGCACAGAATGGCGCATCTGTCTTCACTGTTATGGCCATGGCTGCTGTTTCCTCCATTCCTTATCAGGGACTATGACTCCCAGCGTGCTCTGCGGCGCCTGAGCATCGCCCCACCTGACGTCATAGGCAGCGCTACCGGGTTCCCCTCCCCACACTGACACTTTTGGTAGGCAATGATCACGCCAGAGAAGAAAAGGCCCAGATTTGGTTCCTGGAGGTGGGAGGGGCGTCAGGGCACATGTGTCCATGTGAGCTCATGTGCAGTCTTGTGCAGACACATGTGCAAGGTCATGTGTACTCATGTGAGGTCACGTGTGCTCGTGTGTGATCATGTGTGCTAATGTGCAGTCACATGTGGTCATATGTGGTCATGTGTGGTTGTGTGAACACGTGTGTAGTTGTGTGTGATGCAGCGATCGTGTCACATGTGCTCACGTGACTCCCTATATGATTGTTCGTGTGACACACATTAATGCCCAGCATGTACACGTGCTGTATTGTGTATCCTTGTGCATCTGCCATGGGAGCCGTGATGGACTGTATGTGCAAGGTCACAGGTTTGAAGTCACAGGTGATTGGGTGTGCGTGTGCTTTCACGTATGTTTGTATGAACACGTGTTTGTGTGTCACAGACACGAGGTCATGTATGTGTGTGTGTGAACATGCGTTTGTGTTTTTGTGCGTGAACATGTATGTGTGTGTGTGTGTGTGTGTGTGTGTGTGTGTGTGTGCGTGTCTCTGCACACATATGGCGGTGCTCAATGTCTGTCTTCACTTCTAGCTGCACTTGTGAGGGACACATGGAATAGGAGCTGTGAACATGGAATATGGAACATGGAACATTTCTGCAAACAGAGATTCACACTGGATGACACGTATGTACGAAAACACACATGCTCACACACATACATGCTCACACACACATGCTCACACACACACACATGCCCACACACACAGACTCACACATACATGCTCACACACATACATGCTCACACACACACACACACATGCTCATACTCACACACACACACATTACCATTAAATTGTTATTCATTACTGGTGTCCTTTAAGGATTCTTTAGTTGAGTGACTGAGTTTAATTTTTTTACTCATCAATGCAGTTGAATGGCATAATGATGCTTTCATTTCCATGTGTATATCACTATAGGCATGTAGTTGTTTAATAGACTTGAAAATAAGATTACTCAGAAAAGAGCCTTGCTTTTTTGGGAGAAAATCAATGAAGCTATAAGGTTAGTACATTAGTGGGTGTGCTTTTTTGCAAGTGGGTGTTGTATTTGAATGCAACTGAATCTTGGATCATAAATGTTGCCTGGCAACCCTGCTGGAATTCTATATTCTCATATCATGGGCCAAAAACCAGAGAGCAACATGGATTGGATATTTTAGTCTCCCAAGATAAGTATCTTACAAGACTTTTAATGACAGCTCTTGTGGAAATTGATTCTCCTAATCAAGTAATAGCCAAATCATGGAAGTTGGGCTACAGCTATTAATATTACCCAATTCAAGATTACCTTATATCAGGAATTATAGTCTATGGAGAAAGAGTTCAAAGACTTTTGTTGATTAATGTCATCTTCGCTAAGAAATAAAACAGGACGAAGAAGATAAAAAGACTCACAATTATTCAACAAAGGGTGAGTTTTCTATTGTCAGATTCCTTCAGGAATATGCTAATTCATTTGTTAGAGTAGACTGAAGAACAATTGGGTATCAATTCATCTCTAATGAGGAAACTCCCCAACATCAATTGTTGGATATTCTCTTAAACCCTGGATACACAATGACATTTAATTATTTGCACATCTTATTGTTCCAATCTGTGATTAATCCATCATCTCTTTAGTTTGGCACAATCGTGTGGATACAAGTAAGAGATTAGTTGTGGGTGTGTAGAATGGCAGACCGTCTCATCCACTGACCATGTAATTTTTTAATTATGAAAATAGGTCATTAGATAATTGATGATCAGTGGTATTTTACACCATATTGTGTGAGTTAAGTATGCAATACCATCTTATTGTTTAATTATGTAATTAAAATATTTAAATCAATGCTGACAACATCCTTTACAAGTCTGGTTTGGAGACACCTTGGGGAAGTGGATGATGTGATACCAACTGGTTGTTTTATTATATAGCTTAATAAAACAATTATTATGGCATCCACAATACCAGAACTTTGGTCCCACATTGTGGGGTCAAGTATGCCAGATCAAGTAATTTTATAATTAAATTATTCACATTGCTGATAGGGGCTAGTATGCAAAGTCATCTAAATATTTTCATCATTATTTAAATTAGTCATTCACTATTCCATTAAGAGTACAGTCAAGTTCCATCTTGGGGAGTTAAGTATGCAATATCATGCCTTTTTTGATTATTTTTTTTTTTACTTTAAAATCAATTTTATTTTTACTTCAAAAAGGGTTATTCACCTCTATCATTCACATTATTCAAAGATTTAATAAACATCTTTTTATCAGAGAAATGATCCAAGCATAAAAAATAACTCTGAGTTGTATATCTGTCACTTACTAGTTTCCAGTCTTTTATTTTTTTATTTTACATATGAATCACAGTTCCCTCTCGGTCCCTCTCTCCATTCCTCCATTTCTTCCACCCTTCCACTCCCCCACAACCCTTTCCTCTCTTTCCCTGCCCTGCTCCACAAGTAGGGTGATTCCTCCAAGAGGACTCAGCTAAATTTGTAGTCATTTGGAATAGAAACCAGGTCCTCCCTCCTGCCTCTATGTTAAGGGTGTAGCCCTCTAGAGGGAACATACTCCCAAAGTTATTTTCTGCACCAGGCATACATACTACTTCCACTGTCAGAGGTTTCTTAGACTGCCTAGGCCTTCTAACTGATACCCATATTCAAGGGTCTGAGTAGATCCAATGCTGGGTTCCCAGCTATCAGTCTGGGGGCCCATGAGTTTCTCCTTGTTCAGGTCAGCTGTTATTGTGGGATTCTGTAGTCTGTCCAGGCCCTCCCTTTATGAATCTGGATTCCATTTTGGCTCAGTGTTTAGTTGTGGGTGTTTGCTTCTGTTTCCATCAGCTACTAGATAAGGGCTCTGTGATGGTGGATCAGTTAATCTTCAAACTCATTATCAGGGAAGGGTATTTATAGTAGCCTTTCCACTGTTGCTCAAATTGTTAGTTGGCATTAGATTTATAGTACTCTGGACATTTCTCTAGAGTCAGTTTTCTCTTCAAACCTATAATGGCTTCAAAACTTTTATGGTGTCTTAATCTCTTTTTTTTTCTCTCATCTCTTCTTCCTCTTACTCAATCTTCCTAGTCCAATGTGCTCTGCTCACCTCCCTTTCTCATTCTCCTAACTCCCTCTTTACTCACTGCCCTCACACACTACCTATATGCTCAATATATCTTTTTCCTTTCTTCTTCTGTGAGGGACCTTATATGAATATCTTAGAATCTGCCTTGTATACTAGTATCTCTGGTGGTGTGAATCATATGCTGTTGATCTTTGCTCTGAGTCTAAAATTAATATACGAGTGAGCACATACCATGTCTCTTTTATTGTGACTGGCTTACCTCATTCAGGATGGTTTCTTAAGGTCCCATTTATTTTCCTGTGAATTTCAAAATTCCATATTTTATTCCCCTGCAGAGTAGTATTCTATTGTGTAAATGTGCTACATCTTCTTTTTCCCTTCTTCACTTTAGGGGCATCTAGGTTGCTGCCAGTTTCTTGCTACTTCAAACAATGCTGCTGCAAACATAGCTGAACACATATCTTTGTTGCATAGATGTAGATCGTTTTGGTATGTGCCTAAGAGGGGGAATGCCAAGTCCTGGGGTAGAGTGACTCCCATTTCCCTGTCATATTGATCTCCAAAATAGCTGTAAAAGTTTGCACTCCCACCAGCAGTGGAGGAGTTTTCCACTTTGTGTCCATCCTCTCCAGCATAAGTTGTCATTGGTGTTTCTAATTTTAGCCATCCTTGCATGAGTAATATGATTTCTCAGAGTTCTTTTGATTTTTCATTTTCCCTGATAGTTAAGGGTGTTGAGCTCTTTCTTAAGTGTTTTTCTGCCTGTTTGATTTCTTCCACTGAGGATTCTCTCTTCAGTTCAGTACCCCATTTTTAATAGTATTATTTGTTGTTTTGGTGACTAGATTCTTGATTTCTTTGTATATTTTGGAGACCAGCCCTCTTGTCAGCTGTAGGATGTAGCCCACAGATTTCCCCAGTCTGTGGGCTGCTGTTTTGTCTTGGTAACTATGTTCTTTGCTTACAGAAACTTCTCAGTTTGAGGAGATCACATTTATTAATCCAGTTGTGTGTATTTGTATTTATCTAACAATTCATAATTTTAAAAAGCCATAAATGATGAAGGGAAGAATACAGGTGTTCCAGTAAGCACATATGAAACAATTTTTAATTTTATTATTTTATATAAAGAATGTTGGGTAATGAATTTTTACATTCTCTTCGTCATACAGTTCCTATGAATTCCAACATTGTCTACTTTTTCCATATGTTTCTTTAGGATTCACATCTACATCCTGATACTTGATTTCATGATGAGATTGACACACTGATATATTTAATTAGATTAGAAAAAAATGCAGAGGGAAATTGTTAGTTTTCTTACCTGTAGTGGAGAAATTAAATGAGAATATTATTAAATCATAAATAAAACTAATCTGAGAATTGATATAAAGAATAATTCACCATTGTTGAAGATGCTTTCCTACTCCCATTGTGTTCTTTTAGCTTTTTGTCAAAAATAAGTGTTCATAGGTGTGTGGTTTAATAACAGTATTTTTGATTTTATTCCATTGGCCTATTTGTCATTTTTGGGCCAATGCCAGGCTGTTTTCAGGACAATAGCCCTATTGATATCTTCGAACTATTCCTATTTTCTCCTACTAATTTTGAGATCTGATTTTCTAAATTTTATTGGATTTGTCTTCTTTACTACCTTTCATTTTTCAGTTTTAAAATTCCTTCAATAGCTGATGTGCTTATTGTGGTCATTGCCTGATATTTTCACATCACACAATGTTTCTTCATGTAATTAACATACCAACTATTGATGCATTTAGAGGATGCTCTTTTTATCTGAATGAATGCACAAATTTTGTTTTGTTAGTGGATATTTAGCAACAACAGGGTAAAAATAAATCAATATTTTTTGTATTTGAAAATTAAATCTTGCAGAGACTTCTATGATAGTATCAAATAATGTTAAGCCCAATGAAATGAAATGTATTTCATTAGGCCAGATTTCTCTGCCATTTTCGTGTTACAGGGGTATCAAATACCTTCAATTTCCTGACTTGTTTTTTTTTCAGAGGGGTTATTTATATCAAATTTATGAAAGATTGTCTGGAGAAAGAACAAAGTCAAATTACAGAAAACCAATCATTTTTTTCCATGGGAAGATAGCATTCATTTATGATGCTGAATGATCATATATGGAATAAGTGATAACATAGGACTTAGTTGAAACATTGGTCTTGCCTTCAGGAAGCCCAAGAAATGGCATCAGAGTAAGCAATCTATTTGTTTTATAGTGACAAATGTAAATACTCAATCATACAATAGATATCAGAGAGTTATTCAAGAAAGTAGTAGATAAATGATACCACATCAACTAATATCTCTCTCTAGGATTTAAAAATGAACAAAAACTAGTCAATGGTAGTTGTTACACGCAGACTCAAGCAAGCCTCAAAATCACTGAAATTAACAGCGATTATATTTAGTGGATGACAAAAAAAGAACATTTGTACTTTCTAAGGTAGTTGTCTACTTTTGTCCGTTTTCTTTCATGTGTAGAATACTATAGCCATGTAATTGTTTGGTTGGATAATCAAAAATAAGTACAACTGAAAAAAGTTCCTTGCAGTTTTCAGAGAAAATCAGTGAGGATCTAATGGAGCCCATGAATGGGTGGGGTTGTTTAAGCATGTGTAAATGGTACCAGAATGTGACAGAATGTGAGATCATAGCTGTTGCCTGGCAACAAGGGGGAATTCTCTAGTCTCATATCATGGGCCCAAGAAACAGAAAGCAGGTAAGAAGTTGTCTTACCATTCGATATTTCACTCTCCCAATCTAAGTGTCCCATACAACCTTTAATGACAATATATGTGGCCAAAACTGTGGAAGTTGGCCTACAGATATTAATATAACCCAATTCAAGATTGCCTAATATCAGGGAATATAATCTGTTGAAACACAATTCAACGACTATTGTTGATGAATGTCATCTTCACTAAGAAACATATCTCTGGATTAAGAAAATAAAAAAAGGATCACAGTAATTCAACAAATGGTGAGTTTTCCATTGATGTATTCCTTCAGCAAGGTTTTCATCCATTTTTTAGACCAGAATGAGGAATAATTGAACAGTACTTCATGTCTAATGAGTCCACTGTCCAACATTAATTATCTGATATCCCATGAAACTCTTGATATACATTGCCACTTTAACCATTTATTCATTTTATTATTCAAATTTATGATTAAATAATCACTGATCACTGGACTTTGGCCCAATCTTGTCAGAGTCTAAAAAGGGACACATCCTGCCTTAATATTTCACCCTCTGTTTAGGCAATTATTAAAACAGGTCATTAGATAATTGATGATCACTGTAGTTTTTTGCCACCTTGTGGGTTTCAAGTGTGCAGGATTATGTGATATTTAATTATGTGTTTCAATTATTTTAATAGACTATGACACTATTGATCAAATGTCCGATTGGTAGCACCTTGATGGCATGCATGCTGTAACATCATTGGATTATTTAGTTATTTAAATGGTGGTAACTATTAAGTCATCTATGGATCTGAAATTTTCATAACTCCTTGTGAAAGTTAATATACAAGATCATCTAAATATTTATTTATGTGTTTATTTTACTATATAAAGAAAACATTCATTATCTAGGCCAAGGATGGTTCATGTGTCTTCAACTTGAGGGAATTAACTGAGTGACTTAATCACAATATTTAATTATTTAATTTAATCATTTATATCAATGATGTCCTCCCTCATGATAGGAGTCTGGCCAGTACTCCCTAGGAGTCAATTTTGTGACATCACCTAATTAATTGTCTAAGTATTTAGTTGTTAAATGGCCCATTAGCTCATCGATGATCACTTCAATTTGGTATCAAATTGTGGGGGCGAACTAGTCAAGACCATCCAAATATTGACTTATCTAATATTTAAATACAATGACATCATTGATTAGGGGTAGAACTGGGAGGTTAGGGTTTGGCTATTGCAGTTTTTACAACAGATACCTGGGAGTATGAATCAGTGCCCAGAGCTCCATGGTCACTGGGAGATAGAGTCCAGATGATGACTTGAAAAAAGCGCAAAAATTCAACCTGGCTAAGTGTGGCAGTCACAGTGGGTGCTGGCTGCTGTTCCTCCACATTCCTGCCTTCGTCATGCTCTACTGTGAGAACAACCAGCAGCAGGAATGGTACCTCACCATCACAGAGGCATTACCAGAGATAACATCACAGAGGGCAAATAGCTTCTCTTTTGGCTCAGCATGGGAAACAACAGCCACCACTGCCAGGATAGTAGCATCTGAAGCTGCCTTGTGAGGACTGCAGAAACTTCTGCCACATGATAACATTAGCTGAGCAGAGTTCATTAGCAAAGATCATCTGACCGTATCATTATTAAATTATTGAATATTTAAAATTGCTGATGGTGATGTCCTTAAAGAGTCATGTCTGACACGTCCTTCTGAGAATTGATGGTGTAAAACTGTCCAATTATTTTACATTTTATTACTTAAATAATTCATTACCTAATCTGTGATCATTGGAATTTGGAGACACCTTTAGAGGGTCAAGGGAACCAGACCATCTCCCTATCTCATTAATTATTCAAATCTAGTATCTATTTGAAGAACAATGGAGTCTGGTTTCCATTATCTGTGTTAATTGTGGGTTATCATCTCATTATTTACCTAATTATTTTGTCATTCAAATCTATGATTAAATAATTAATGATTATTGGAGTTTGGCCCACTTGTGTGGGAGTCAAATATTGAGACATCATTAAATAATTTAATTACTTAATTATAAAAACTCTCATTATATTGTCAGTGATCACAGGAATTTGGAGCCAGAGCACTTTAGATAGAGCATATGGGGGGAACATTATTAGAGAGAACATTTGAGAATAAACCTTAAAGAGAGTTTTAGAGAAAGAACTTTTGGGAAGAACACTTCTTGAAGAATAAAAGGCCATGAGAGGACCATGCATGTGAGCTGGATTATTTACTTCTTTCTATCAGATGAGAAATTTTTAGCAATCCCTTAGCATGCTGTTGTAAGCCTGAACCCATGATGAATACCTTCAAAATATTTCCACAGATGAGTTTATTGATTAAATCCAAGTCCATCATAGTGGAAAATGGATATAAGTTATCACATCTCATTTGGGAAATCGTGTCATTTATGATTTTTAGGTTTAAAAATGTTGACTCATTTATATATGTGTAGATCTCTGTGTAGGTACTCTGTGTAGTAGTCTACAAAGTTGAGAAGAGGGCATCAGATTTCCTGGAGATTAAGGTACACCATAAACAAATACTAAAGCACTATAGCAAGCAGTATATGTCATTATTTCTTCATTTATATTTTGCTCTTTTGTCCCTGGGCCTTTTGTTTTTAAATCATTATTTTCTATCCAGTCACTTAGTTATGAAAATTCCTACTTTGTTACCACTCTGCTTGCTTTTAATCCTTAGGCATTTTGTTAAAATTTTCATATATCTAATGAATGGAGGATTTTTCCACATCTCTTCTGTTCTTTCTCTCTCTTTCGTCTATTTTTTTCTTTCCCTGTATTACTTTTGATGTTTGGGATTCCTCAAATAATATAAAGTCATTTATTAATAGTAGTTGATTGGCCCCACTGTGGTTTGTTATGCATATTAAGCTTGAAGTTTTCTACCTGTAGAATATGGTAGAAGAATGTGTTTCTTTACAGTAAACATTAGCAACAGCAGATACTTCCAAGCAGGCTATACATAGAATGATTTTCCTAAATGAGAATAGAAAGAATTTTATATGGCCATGTTTTAGTGACTTCTTTGCCTAAAGTGCAAGCATACATTCTAAAACAATGAACATTTTTTTAATTTTATTGCATTCACTTCCAACATGGTCAAATATTCTTAGAGATGATTCAGGGAAAAGAAATATAAAAAAAAAACATATCCTCATTTATCCAAACCTAACTTTACATAGAACTCTGAGGGAGCATGTTCTCTCTACTTGTTTCCTATAGAGGAAGATCAGATTCAAAAGAAGCAAGAGATATAATAGAGCAATTTATGAATGTTTCAGAGGAAGTACCCACATTGATCTTTGCTCCTATCCAAGTATGCACAGGAATAATATAGGTCTACAGTTTCCAACACTCAAAGTTATCCTAGATTAACACACATTATTATCTGTGATCACACAAACAATATTTCCCTGATTGTCACCATTTTTTATATTCTTCCACAAGAGTACATGATATTATTGGCTGAAAACCATGTTCAATATAGTTGATCAGTAAATTAATTGGCATAGATCTATCCTGGACAGAATTCAGAACAGTTCAAAATGTTTGGAGAACAGTTGTTAGCAACACCGGCAATCCCTGAATACTTTTGGCACAGAGGGTTCTTCTTATTAAACAAAAAACATTTTGCTTGTGGAAAATTAACCAAGAATCATGAGAAAACTATCAATTCCAGAAACCTTTGTCATAGAATAACTGTAAGTACTAATACTATGAGTATTATTCTTAGTCTGTGTGTACATATCTCTGTGTGTGTGTGTGTGTGTGTGTGTGTGTGTGTGTGGTGTGTGTGTGTGTGAAAGTGGGGGTGTTGTACTGGAATCATTATTTATTCACCTACTTTTACCACTTGTCTGCAAAATGCTAATGCCTCAAGTTTCCCGAAAGAAAGCTGGATAAAGAGCCCTAGATTTTAAGTGAACTACAAGAGGCATTGGTGTTTTTTTCCATAAGAGTTTTTTTCCATTTAATATATATATATGTGTGTATATGTGTGTGTGTGTGTGTGTGTGTGTGTGTGTGTGTGTGTGTGATGTGTATGTTGCGTTGTGTTTGTGTGTGTATATTCACACACATTCACACATAGATATACACATACATGCGTGTGTGTGTGTGTGTGTGTGTGTGTGTGTGTGTGTGTGTGTGTGTATGTGAGCTCCCATCCATCTAATGGTTTTGTATGAATATGCTTTCAATTACATGTGTGATTTAGAGCAGCTATATTATGTTGCTTTGGAATAGGATAAGTTAAAATACTAAAAGAAACTACACCTCATAGTTGTTTTCCCTTGTATGAAATTAAATGAGAATATTCTATAGAGCATTGAACATATGGAGAAGTTTCAGAATGGAGAAATTTATTACCCTGTGTTGTTAATTTAGATAATAATTGCAACATAATTGATGTGTGACATCATTCATAGTATTCTCCCTTTTTATATGACTGGGAAAAGAAGTATCTAGCTACTGAGAGGTAGGGGTGTCATTGTGTAGTTTTTGCCCCCAAGATAACTTGTTACAAGTAGGTTTATCCCGCCGGCTGCCAGGTTTTCACTGCTGCAGGTCTGGTCCCACTCTTTGTTCCTCCCTGCCGGCAAGCAATCCCGCTACCATGCGAGCCCCAATAACACGCGGAGACTCTGTATTTGATATAAGGCTGTTGTCCAGGTACTATCATTGCTTACCGGCTAGCTTTGTCTTAATTATTAACCTATTTCTACTTATCTAAATATTTCCAGGAGGTAATCTTATCCAAGCATGGTGGGCTGGCATTTTGCTTCCTCTATGCTCTACATGCTGACTCCTCCTCACTACTTTCTGTTTTCTTCTTGTCCCCTAGCCCCGCCTATCTTGATTTGTCATTGTCCAAACAGTGCTTTATTCATTAACCAGTAATTGAAACATATTTACAGAATAACATCTCCCATCATCTCCTCTTTTTTTTTGTCTAAAATAAAGAGAAGGGTTTTAACCTCAACATAGCAAAATATACCATACAACATTTATCAAATAAGAATCACAGTTAACAATATTTTGTCCACTAACATTTTATAAGACTTAAATAAAATATCATCTATCCTATCTTTGTGAGTCTAAAGTCCTATATGTAACTTATCTTTAATCCTAAGTAAGGAAATTTACTTACCAAAACTATCTGTCTTCAATTCCTTCAAAGACCACAAAAGCATAATATATAAACTCTAGAAATGACAGAGACAACTCACTTCCTGGTCAGTCACCCGAAGTTCTTCAGTAATGTTCCATCTTCAGCCCATAGGCCATAGTGTGTCTGGAAAACTCTTTCATGAAGCAGAAACCCTGTAGCATTGTCCATCTTGTTTTAGAGTGTCCTGCATGATCAGTTTATCCAGTATAAAGTCAAACAGTCCAGAAGAGCAGTACCTTGCCCAAATGGCTAGTCTTCCATATTAGAAGCATACTCCATAATGTGTTTCTTTGTTGTCCATCTTCCTTTCTAATGCATGTGGTGTTACCAGGAGCAGTTGGGCCTCACTGTCAAGAAAAACCCTAAACCATTTTAAGTGACATATTCTGTAGGTCTTTGAAAGGTTTGAAGGATGCCTATTCATCTCAAATATATCTCTAAATATATTTCTGAATGTCTAGAAAACCTAATTTTTTCTTCTTTTTTATTAATAATATAATTTAAACATTTTACATGTTTATCCCAGGTTCCTCTCCCTTCTTCCCTCTAACCCTCCTTCCCTCCCTCACTCCCTCCCTCTCTCTTACCCTCTTTCCTCTGTGACATGCATCCTGGTAACACTCCCCTCCCATCCTCCCACCCCCATTCTACTTGTAGGGCTACTCTATCCATGTTGGTATTATAAATTAAAGGGATCAACTCAGGTTGCCTGGATTGGCAAGTGCCCTTTAGTTTTTCTTGTTTTTTTAAAAAAGAAAAAAAAAACAATCTTTTTTTTTTTAAATTTTACAAACCAATCCCAGTTTCCTCTCCCTACCATCCTCCTTCTCTTACCAGCAAACTCAAGCCCCTTACACTTCTCAGAGAGGGTGAGGCCTCCTATGGGGAGTCAATAAAGTTGGTCACATCACCTTGAGGCAGGAACAAGTGCCCCCAATCCACGGCCCTATATCTAAGTTAAGCAAGGTTATTACTCTATTGGGAATGGACTACCAATAGAGTAGTGAACAGCAAGTTCACACACTAGGGTTAAATCATGGTACCACTGCCAGTGGCCTCACAGACTGCCCAAGCCACAGAACAGTCACTCACATTCAGAAGGCCTATTTCTGTCATATTCACATTTCCCAGTTGTCTATCCAGAGTCAGTGACCTTCCAATACCTCAGGTCTGTTCTTTCTGTGGTTTTCCCTGTCATGGTCATGATCCCTTTTCCAAGTGCTCATTTCTGTTGCTTCATTCTCCATACTTGTTATTTTTGAAATGATTCTCAATTGAAACTTAAAAGGCAAACCAGCACAACTGAAACTGCATGCCTTTGTACACATGATTTGTGCAGTCATCAATGATCCATGCTAGACAAAATGGCAGTTGGGCAAAGCTAAGTTTACTTAGTGAGTTAGATATAAACATGTTTATACCATATGAACAAATCATATGTATACATGATATTATTAATGATGTCATATGTATGTGTGTGGGCAGGGGGTGTGTGGTCTGTGGAATAAGCTGAAGCACAAGGGGGAGGAAAGTTGGCAGTCTTCATGTGGGAATTTCTTAATAAAAATATGAAAAAAATAGGTCATCAAAAAACTAGCTGCAGTATGGGCAAGAATACTGAGGAAATGTAAAAAGTGCATTCGGGAACTTCAGGACTAGTTCATTAATTTACTGACAATGGTTTTGCAAACAATAAGAATACATACAAATAAAATAATCATTGGATGTTGTTACAACTGAGAAGTAAATTTTGGATTAGAATGACCCATCACAAAGGCAGTCCAAGGAAGGAGAAAGTTGATTAGGAAAATGGTGGATTAAGTTTGGTATTGCTTAATTATTGTCTATTGATGACAAGTGTAGGTATGATAAGCCATGACTAACTGATACTGTGACTTTCAAGTTTAAAAAGTAAAATTTTAACAAACATTTAAGCATTGGTATTAAGATATATAAGGGACTCTGAGGGAAAGATCAGCATACACTTGAGGATCTTGAAACATGACAGTCTGGGTTTTGTCTTTGAATATTTGTACATTGAAGACAGGAATTTCTGAGGTGCTTTTGATATTCCATTTTGTGGGGGGAGCACATGTTACCAGAGCACACATACTGCCTAAAAACCATTGCACACAGGACAGAGGAGAATGTGTAGAAAAACAAATGGTACCTTCAGAAACCAATACTATTTTCAGCATTTAAATGAGAACATGGGAGGGAAGAGGTATGGGGAGAAGCATCCTGGCTGGAATGTGCACAAAAGTCACAGAAACAGCAAAGCCTTATGCTCTAAGCCTGCTCGCACAGGACCCCAATGTGCAATCCTGGTGGGCAGACACCTGGCAGATCTTTATAGAGCTGTAACGAGTCACATAATATCCAACTGACAAATGCGGGTGTCACAATTGGCATCTCAATCTGATTGGCTCAATACTATACCTGTCACCAATCAGGTGACAATTTGGGCAGTCAAGAGACAGTTGGTGCCAGCCTAGCGAGTGAAGGCAGAACATTCACTTCGTGGACACCAGTGCCAGAGGCAGTGCGCACAGTTAGTGCTTCAAGCCGCAGATTTGCAAGACAATTTTATGATCAACTCAAGCAACACCAGGTACAGCCATATTGGCTGCTGTCTTCCACAAATATCATATTTTGGTGGGACTGAGGATACTGTCTTTGACTAAAACACTTTGGAGTGTGGATTGGGCCACTGGAACTTGTTCCTACTGGGTGACTCATCAGGAAGCCGAGCCTGGATTCTAAACCTCCAGGTTTTCTGTGCATCCTTTTTTCTAACGAGTCTGTGGTGGATGAGACACACAGGCTGCATCCCAGAACATTGTGCTCGTTCCCAAGAAGACCGCTGTTCTATTCCTTGGACTCAGTGACCTATGTTAAGTTCCCTCAATATTACTCTCTCTCTCTCTCTCTCTCTCTCTCTCTCTCTCTCTCTCTCTCTCTCTCTCTCTCTGTCTATCTCTCTCGCTGTCTGTCTCTTCTCTCTCTCTCTCTCTCTCTCTCTCACTCTCTGTCTCTCACACTCTCTCTTCTGGTTTTTGTTATCAGGCTTCTCTCTGTAGCTATAGAGCTAGTCTTGTCACTTCATCTGTAGAGCATTCTTTACCCAAACCTAAGGCTATCTACTTGCCTCTGCCTTCCAAGTACTGAGGTAAGTTATTACTCAACACGTCCAGATATGTTCCCTGAAAATTTACATGTTGAGACTGTTATGTCAAACATAAAGAGTCATGTGAATTTTTACTTGTTTTCTGGAAAATAACTGAATTACATTTTCAGAACTATAAGATTTGTATCGTGTATCTTCTTCATATCTATTTTTTTTCCTTTCATATGTTTTTGGTCTGTTTTTGTGTCAGTGTTTCTCTGTGAACTTTGGGACCTTTCCTGTTGAACTTGCTCTGTACACCAGTCAGGCCACAAGTTCACAGAAATTTGCCTACCTCTGCCTCCTGCGTGTGAGAATTAAAGGCATTTGTCCCCACTACAAGAGCTCTTTTCCTCTTATGTTTTATTTTCCATTTTGGTCTGAGAATTGACCTTACATTCTTTAGTCATGATTCATCTTGAGCATGAACATGGCCTTCTTTATGCTCTTTTGAATTTTCTGTAAGATTCAAGTGATTTCATTTAGAATTGTCATATTTAGGTACATAACCTTTGGGTTTATAGATTCTGCTTAGTATACATTTATGATTACTATGTTCTATTTATTTATTTATTTATTTCCCTAATTTTTTATCTGCCCATACACAATGCTCACTTGGCAAATCAGAGGCAACTTGTGGTTCGAGGTCAGTGCAGTTTCTCTAAATGTGGAGAAAAGGGAGAAGAGCTTGTAAGCATAGCAGCAGCTTATATCAGCTGGATAGGGATTCTGGCACACAGGAACCACAAAATACTTAGCATTACAGCTCTGATGCAAAGGTATCTTCTCCCTGTCTGGATTGAGAATTACCATATGTAACATTAAGCCTAACATCTTACATCCTGGCACCAGGGAAAAGTTTCCTGAGTGTTACACCTTTGCTCTGACAGGGGAGGGCTTCCTTGGTAAAATTGTTACAGTTCTGTTCCTGTCCTGAGTTTTACAACTGTATTTGGCTAGGCAAAGGTTTCCATAGCATAGTGTTACAAACCGGGTTGGCTTCCTTGCCTAACTCAGTTATGCTCAAGCTTTTGGAAAAGTTACTTCTCTCCTCAACTCCATTCAGGTGAGTGAAGTTCTCATTGAATTGACATTCAACATTGTTGGGAAAGAAGAATCCAGAAGAGTGGCTAGGCAATAGAGTATACCCAGGCAGCCTGAACAGACATAATCTGAATAGATACAAGGTGTACATAGGGCATCTAAAATGCAGAGTTTAATTGAGGATGTTTTGAGAATGGTGGTTGGTCATATTAAAGTCCATGAGCTCAGACAGGCTAGTTCTCCAGCACAGGTTTCGGGTCAGGTGTGGTTCTGGTTTCAGGGCCAAAGTGTGTTTTTTCAGTGGTACTTTTTAACATTTTAGCTCTAATTTAAGGGTAAGGGTGTGTTTCATACACTGGCTCTATTTCCAAAGCCAAATGTATTTCATTGGCACAACTTTTATGGCTAGTGTACAGTTATACCAGGGCTGCCAGAATGGGTATACCTGGATTAATATTTTGTCTAGCTGTGCTGCTATAAATTCAGTGATGGGAATTCATGTGGGTTCCTCAACAGGTACCAACCCTAATTTAGGGAAAAGTAACACCAACCAGGCTGTGATTAGGCATGTTAGAGAAGTCAAGTCCAACTGCCAGTCTGATACAGGGAGGGATCCCCAGGATTGATGAGTGTGAAAAGGGAGTGTGTAATGCCCTGAGATAGGCTTAGAAGTTTGACAAACTTTACATGAAATAGTGATAGACTTTAGATAGGATAGATCATCAGAGGTAGGCTGTAAATAGGTTTTAATACATGTAGGACAAAACCTGACTATTAGGGTGAAAGATCTTGTGCAGATAGGATAAATGTTGAGTATCTGGAGATGGTGATAGAGCCATAGATTGTAAAATGAAGAGTGTCTTGTAGTGTGTGAGGGGGACCCATGTTGCTGACAGTTGTAGCCCTCACTGTCTCATCTGCTTGGTTCTTTCCCTTGGAATTAGGATTGTTCAAGTGAGTTGGGTAGAGAAACATATGTGTGTGGGGGTCAGTCTAAGTAAAGACAAAGATATTCTCTATGTGGGAGTCCAGAGGCATGGAAAAGAAGGCATATTTCATGCTAAGGACAGAGAAATTAGAACATTATGAGGGGATGAAAGAGGGGAGATTGAGGGTTGAGTACTACAGGATGAAGAGGAACTTCTTCTGAGTTGATCAATTGGAGATCCTGAACTAAGCAGTAGGCTCTGTTGATTTTTTACTGCAAGTGTGGGATGGTAACAGGGAAAAAGCGTGGCACAGAGGATTATTTCTTATGAAGTGATACCAAGAAATTTAAATACTCCAAGACCTTCGTGAAAGTGGGTTGAGCCTTATGTGCGCAGTCTTTGGTAGACAATTGATGAGAGGGGTGTTAAATTTGGATGTAGAGGGCTTTGTGGTGGCCCATAGCTGAGAATCTACCTGAGATGATAGTAAAGAAAGAAGTATGTCAGATTGTGTGGTTTGGAGAAGGAGAAGGAGAATGGCTGGTGAGCTTGTAGTCAGCCAGATGCGGGGAGCAAATGAAATAGAGGCTCCCTGCTTCATCTAGAAGGTCCCCTCCCAGTAATGGGATGGGAGAGGTTGGTATACCAAGAAAAGAATGGGGAAGGGGCATAACGTTAAAGATACAGCTTAGTGGTTGGGTTTGGTGAGCCTGATAAGGCTGTCCCCCTACTCTGACAGTAGAGGAAAATGGAATGGTGGGTCACTCAAACTGTGTCAGGGCTGAAAAACTGGCTCTGATGTCCACAAGGAAGGAGATGAATGGCTTCCATACTGTGAAAACTAACTGAGGCTTCTTATCAGAGATGGTGGTGATCAGGCCAAGGGAAGCAGGCTCCTCGGTCACTCATGGCCAAACCAAGGATGTCAGATGACAGGTGATCTGGGGTCCATGTCCTCATGCACAAGTGTCATGGAGCAATCAGTACTTCTGTACCATTCTTGATGGCACCAGGACGTGGTCTGTGTGGTTTGAGGATTCTGAGAGGCCTGGGTCCAATGTACTTCTGCCAATTCAAAATGAGAACACAGCAGTTTCTATTGGTATAGGAGACCAGGGAGCATGGGCTATTGGTTTGGGAAGCTGAGAGGCCTCAGCCAGCATCAGGAATTTTTTGTGGGTGATTTTTCATCTCTCACATGGTACACCATGAAGGCCATAACTAAGATATCTGCCTGTGGTGTCAGGGCCTGTTTTGTATATATTTAAATTTGTCCCTAATGTCAGGGTAACTTTTGGAAAAAAAGTAAGTCTAGGGAAAGGTAAGAGGGCATGTGGAAGGCAATCTAGGGGTTGAGTGAGTTTTAATTTCCTAGATGTACCCTGGGATTTTTCATAATTTACCATCTTAAGGGAAGTCTACAGGAGACCAACCAAATGTAAGTTAAAAATAGATTCCTAGGTAGGATGACTCCTGGGCTATTATAATTCTACATTGGTTACTAGTTAGAGCATTCCATAGCACCAATTGCATAGGTGTCTTCAGTTTGGTGGATTTCTTTTGCATAGGAAGCACTAGCCTTGTCACAGACTCTCCTGTGCTTTTCTGGGAGTAGATTGCTGGTTAGAATCATATAAACATCAATAAAGGTAAGGTTATAGGATTGTGTAGAATATTGGATATATCTTTTATTCATTGAGCAAGGCCTAATAGATGATAGTGGAGTACTCTGCTTTAAGACCACATAATGAGCCTTAACTAAGTAGGAAGCCTGTTACTGAGCAGGACAATGGGGAAACAAGAAAGGCTATAGAGAAAGTGAAGGGACTACTGGTTTAGGCTGTTATAGTGAGTAACTAGTATAATAGAAAATAGGGAGGAATAGGTTTGGGATTAATAGCTGAGTTGTTTCCTCTGTGTTTGGTTTATCTAAAAATGACGTCATACCAAATGGTTCCTTTAAGATACCTTAGCAAAAGTTTTAGAGAACAAAACCAAAGTATATGAGGTGAGTAGCAGTCGTGCCTATTGGCGATAGTTTGTCCCTATAATTTGTCTTAATGCTCATTTCTGTCACATAACAGGTAGACCTCCAAAATATGAGACAGAGATTTTTGGAGGAAACAATTTAAGCAAGCATGCTTGGGTCTAGGAGAATGGGTGCTAAAGTTCAACCCCAGAGCCAGATTTTAATTGAAGTGTGACAGCAAAAAACAATAGTGAAATGCTATTTATACCAAAAGGAAATCTGAATCTCAGTGAAAGTGAATCCTAACCCTATATTAACAAAGTATGCTTAATATAGGAATTTTTGAACCCTAGACAGAGACAGAGGAAATTTCAGGAAGGAGCTGAGAGAAATGCTATCCAGGGAGGAGCACATATGCTTGCCTACTACTTTGCCCACAAGGTCCACCTCCCAGCTCCCACTTTGCAACATGCTTGTAGATCTATCAATGGTTACATAAAAGGAAGGACATTTAGACACTGTGTGCATGTAAAAATATCAGACAAAAAACTGCGCTAGAAGTAGAGAACACAGAAAGTTCGAATGTAGGGACTGGGGAATCACCTTAAATTTCCTCAACTGATCTGTGTAGATGTAAAGATCCCGAATAAAATTGCAATATAGGGTCCCATTATGTGGCCATTTAAATTGAATAAATAGTATTTAGGCCAAATCTGATTGCAGAAGCAAATAAGTTTAGAGCTCTTCAGTACAAGTGTCAAGTGTAGAGGATAGAAGTTTTCTAAGGAGCATCCCAAGGGTTAATGAGAAGGTATAGATGACACCTTTCCCATGGAAGAAAATGAAAAGATCACTGTAGCTTGTACTCAAGCGTGTCCCCAGGACTCACTGAGGACCACTGAATATGGATCAAATGGTTCAGAGCATGTTCACACAACTCAAAGGTACTCAAGTACAGCCTGGCTGAGCCAGAAGAGACTCAGCATCAGGGCTTTCATGCAGTTCAGAAGGCTTAGAAGGAAACTAAGCTGTAAAAGGGGTCTCATCCAAAGAAAAAATGTCAGGAAGGGAGACACAGAAGCCACAACAGCAGAGAGAAGCTGTGCTGTTATAACCAGCTCCATGGAGGAGTTAGGAAAGTGGGGCAGGAGAAAGCACAATGACCCAGTTGGGCCTAATGAAATCACAATGTCGCAATTCACAGCAGGGGTGGTGGTAGTGGAATGGGGTTAGGTGAGGAGTGCTAGTCATAGACATAAGGACTCGTGGCTGGGTGGAACCTGGGTGTCTAAGGCTACCAGAGCAGTGCAAGACAATCAATGGTCACTTTCTCAGACTCAGCGAAATGTTTACAAGGACCAAAGGGGAAACTTGTGCAATTGCCTTTGGTGAATGGGATGCAGAGCAGTGAGTTCAAAGTTCAGTCTATTGCACATGGATTGAGGGTTAGGGTCCCAGGGCAGATAAGACCACAATGGGGAAGCACAGGCAGCAGGAATGCTATCCCAGTCACCACATCAAATGTAAGCGTTACATTGTTCAGATTAGATGATCAGAAATCTGGCACTCAGAAGCAAATTATACGGTATGTCACAGCTCAAATGGAAAGGTATTCTGAGATATGGAATCCACAGATTATTAAATGGTAGCAATCAAATTGAATGACAGTCTGCTAACTGGGAGACAAGAATACCACAGGTCACAGGAAGAATAATACCTTACAAACTTATTTCATGGAAATGCTACTGCAATGTAACTGCTTTGCTCTGGCAGGACAGGTCTTCCCTGGAAAAGTTCTTACAGTTTATCTCAGGTCTGCTCAAGTGTAACAACTCCAACTGGCTAGAGAATGGTTTTCACACCAAAAGAGTCACAACCCTGCTTGGCTCTCAAAACGTTACCTCTCTCCTCTGCTTCCTTCTGGTAAAGGAAAGTCTCAACCAAACTTCATTCAAAAGATTTATTGGGAGGGAAGAATCTGGGACAGTGACTACATGGCACCCAGACAGCCAGAGTCTGTACAGATGCATGGTTTATATAGGGCTTCTTACTGGACAGAGATTTTTCCAAGGAGATTTCCAGGGTGGTTGTTGATCAGATTTCAATCCCTGAGCTCAGACTGTTTAGACCTGCTGCTGCTCAGGGACTGGTTAGTTTGTTGCACAGTTTTAGAGTCAGATTTGGATCCGGTTTAAGGACAAAGAGTGTTTATTATGTTTTTTATGCAGGATGTACCTGGCTCTAAGCCAAAGTGTGTTTCTTTGGCAATGGTTTCAGGAGGCTTTTAAGTCCAAAATATGTTTCTTTAGACTCTGCTCAGAAAGTGTTTCTTCAGCTGGCCCTATTCACCTAAAAATCTCGAGTCACAAGGTGTGACAGAAGGCTCCTATAGGCTTTGTAGATCATGTTGGAAAGTGTGTCTTTTCCTTATTGGACAGTTGCAGAAATATTAGAACTAATTCCTTTTAAAAGTCGGGTAGATCCATATATGAATATATCCCTACCAGTCTTTTATTCCTTTTGACATTTAATCATTGAAAATCTTTTTAAAATATACTTTCATTTATTAAATTTTGTTTTACATAAACACCCCAGGTCCATCTGCCTCCAATCCTCCCATGCTTGCCAATCCTCCATCTCAATCCCAACTACTCCCCAGAGAGGATGAAGCTTCACATATGGGATCATCAAAGTCAGTCATATTATTTAGGGGAGGAACTATGCTCTATCCCATGTATCTAGCCTGAGAGAGAAACCCTGTATAGGAAATGGGCTACCAAGGTCAATTAGTGCACTAGAGATAATAAATAGTGGTTCCACTGCCAGAGGCCCCCAAATGGCACCCACATTCAGGGGATCTTGTTTGGTGTTATGTTGGTTCCCCAGCTGTCAGACTGGGGTCTTTGAGCTCCTACTTGTTCAGATCAGGTGCTTCTCTGGGATTCCTCAGCATGGTTTTGACCTTTTTACTTATCATTCCTCCCTCTTTACAACTGGATTCCAGGAGTTTGACTCAGTGCTTTGCTGAGAATCTCTGCTTCTGCTTCAATTAACTACTGGATAAAGGCTATATGATGGTCATGTAAGGTAGTCATCCATCTCATTATAGTGCATAGATATTACCTGATCACCCTGTCACCCAGGACAGACTAGAAACAGTACAAACACAAATCAGATCTTAAGAAAGCAGGTCTATTTTCAAAATGTAAATGGCATCCTGGTAGAGAAGAGGTGTGGGGAGATGCATACTTTCTCGGACGTCCATACACAAAACACAGAACAGGCAATGTTGTTGGCTCTGTCACTGCACAAAGACATGGGACTATAGGTTTTATGGAGGGTCCTGACTTTTCTATTCACATGCAAATCCTCAAACACATATACATGGTTAAGTATCAGATTAATCATCATCTACTGCCAAATTCACACACACAACTAGATGTCAGGGCCTGCGGAGTTCAAAATCCTGAATAACAAAATTATATACAAATAAACCTACAATAAATATGGAGAGAGGTGGAGGAACAGGGAGAGGATTTATCAACAGAAGATCTTGAGGGCGAGAGAGAGAAAATTGTTTTCTCTCTCTAGATGCTCAAACACCCCCTCCCATACACACACAACATATTCTGATGACATATCCTGGCACATTAGCCACTCATTTCCAACCAAAGCCTTCTGTGTGGAACTAGGTGTCATGTGCTTTAAGGTGTACCCAGCCTTAGCAGAAATTCCCCATGCATCAAAACACCCAAAACAAGTGTGTTAGAGAGAATGATCAAGCAAAGTAAATGCAGAACAATAATTGGGATTACAAAAACATAAGTATCATGTCAGAGTCCAGGACAAGTTTGGCCTCACCGAATGACCAATCCCATATTAATGGCCCAATGTTAACAGCTATTTTAACAAAATTTTATACCAAATATTTAATATAATACTTTAATATTATTTAATAATATTAATAGCAATTTATTCTGATAACTCAAACATGATAAAGTAAACTCATGATGCTTCAGGGAAAGTAATTTACTTTTGGAAAACCTCAGCATTATATGTCTCAGTTAGATAAATATTAAGGAAGCCTCTTTTTAGAGAAATGGCATAGACAGGTTGATTGGAGTGACATGAATAAAAGTACAAATCACATGAATTATGATTTACTGAGAGTGAGTGCACAAAGAACTATAATTGTCTTAACTTAGAATCTTGAAAAGAATTTCTGAAATGTTATTTTCAACATGGAATTCCAGGGTTCAGTTCTGATGAGCACATGCCTTGTCATCATGTCTTAATTTTTGTCTTTGTGATATATATATATATATATATATATATATATATATATATATATATACCCCAGCTCCCTTTAAAAACCTACTTAATAATTTACCTTCTTAGGTGGTATTGACTATGAGTAATGATAGACTACTTGTTGGTCAGTGGAGCACATCTGTGTGTACTCACTAACAGGAGAGAAGAGCATAGCGGATTCACCCACTTTAATTATAGTCAATTGTGAGATACTGGAAGATGGTGAGACTTGAACCTTGCTCTCAAAATTACAGCCAGGGCTCTTACCGAGTAAGTCATAGCTCACCATGATAAATTTCACATTTTGATGCAAACAGGCACAATGCTGTATTGTTGAAGTACCTATCATAGATGGTTTGAATGTGTAGGTTTTATTTGTACTCCATGGTTAGTAAGCTGAGATTTGTATTTACTGAAAGACAATGAGTGTGGGGTCAATGAAGTCTTGAAGGTCAGAGAGAAGGCCTACAGGTGTTGGTGCTATCTTATGCTCTGTGATTAGAGCAAAATCACTAATTCAAAACAGACTGAAATAGAGATGTCTGGAAATTTTCATACTGATGTAAAAGCAAAAAAATAGAGTGAATACAAAAGTGTCCAGAGGGACTGTCAGTTCAGCCTTTGTTGCAATAATTAATGAGGATCAAACTCATCCTCTTCGCTGAGGTAACTGAGAGAAGGTCATGGTACTACCCTTTAATATACTGGTCCCAATAGGTATAGGAAACAGTGATTGACTCAAAGGAATTCATAAAGTTCAAAGGAATTCATAAAGTAATGCATGAAGAGATGAGACTGGAGAATATTTGAATTTCAGGAGAAAGTCATTTAATTAAGATAATCTGTGATACACAGCATGCAAATGTAAAGATGGTGAAAGAGGTGGTTCAGAAACTGTGAGAGAGACCAACCAAAGATTGGTCCATTAAATGTAGCCCAGACTTGAAACTTCCTCAAGGGCAAAGGCCCAGATTCTGGATAGACCAGACATCAAAATAAAACCAAACAAAACCAGCAGAAAATGCCAATGGAGTGATTCCTAATGATACTCTGCTATACTCAGATTGGTGGCTGGCCTGTTGTCATAGAGAGGATTCATACAGTAACAATAGAAAAGAGATTCAGAGATTCACAGTGAAACATTAGTGTGAGCGTGGGGAATCATTCTGAAGATGGAGTGGAAATATCATAGGAAACAGCTCAGTTAGGAAAGTTAAAGAAACCACAGGAATCAACAGTAGTGGGTTTATAGTAGCATCTCATAGAGAGTTAACTCGCAACTAGGAGAGCCTGCATGGCACTTACCTGAGATCTCTGCACATGTTACCCTTGTTTAACTAAGTTTGCTTGTGAGACTCTGCCTGATTTGGGGACACTTTCCTCATGACAGCTTGCCTTGTACAGCCTTAAGGGGAGGTCAGGTGCCTAGATTCAATGCCACTTAATATATCAACTCTAGTTGATTTCCATGGGAGGCCTATATTTTATGAAATAAAAATAAATAAGGAGTGGATTGGGTGGGGGAGGGAACCTGAAATCACAGGGTAAAAACATATAAAAAAGTAGACATATACACAGAAAAGCATAAAGAATGAAAATACTGTGACCAAAGCTGGTAGAAGGAATCCAGGAAACTGAATAGATTATTCTGTTGGTTGAATACAGTCAACATGGATGGGGCCTTTCTTGCCATAGATGGTTGGGAGGAGCATCTGACAATATCCTGTGTGCATCTTCATAAACGTATGGCCATTAATTCAGCAAAGATGAGCATCATCAGCAACTGACAGCTACTAATTTGGGCTCCTCATCTGACACAGTGTGAACAGTAGACTATCTGTCCTGATAATTGCCACATTGTGTTTGCCTATCAACAAGGGGGTTAAGTTCAAGCTCTTTGCATACAAGTAAAGGTCCAGTCTGAAATACAGAATTATAATCCATTCTCAGTTGAGGATGCCAATAGTACATCTTCTTAATTCTTGTCATACAATATGCTTGCCATGGTTGATTATTCATGGTTTAGGATTTTACAGAGTTCATTTTTAAGATAACAGTGCCAGCCCTATTCAGGAATATTTCCTGGTCTTCTGGTTGCAGGGTCTTTCTAATCACTGGGTTCTCTCATCCACAAGCTACATTCTCTTGTCCCTGGATCCATTTTTGACAGGTAATTGCTCATCACTGACAGTTGTCAACGTTTGCAAGGCTGTATCCTGCAGGCTTTAGGTGGCTGCATGAATTTTGCATCCAAACATCAGCAATCCCAACAAGAAAGCCTCACTTAATGGAGCACTACCCAGCTATCCCCACTCCTAGGTGTTGTGAAATTTATGCTGGTATCTCATGCATGGAAGGTAGGAGCTGTGTCATTGCCATGTTAAACACCTCAGATAAGTATATTCATAATCATCTGACCTAATCATACTCCATGATTTTACATATTTGCCTACGTCCATATAGTTTCCTGTAACACAGGCTGATCCCATACTCTCTATGCAGCTAAGGATATCATTGAACTTCTGTTCTTTCTACCTCCCATGAAAGCTGGGATTATAGGTATATGCCATTAACCCTGATGCATGTTGTACTCAGAATTGATTCTATGGCTGCTTAAGTGCTCTACAACTTGTTCTGGCTGTTGGTTTTCTTGTTGTTTTGAAGTGTTCTATGTGCCCAGGATGGTGTTCTCCTCTTGCTCAATTCCAGTGAGTAATCTAAGGAAGTATCCATTCATCTTTACTGGTATAACTACTGAGTACATACCTAGAAAAAATGAAAACCTTACATTTGAATTAGAAGTTCCTGCTCTCATTACATATGTGTCTAAGGGAGTACAAGTCTATTAATGAAAACTGAGGCAACAAACATTGGCTTGGGAGAAGAAAACTATAAATCCCATTTCCAAAAACCAAAGCAATATCTAACTGTATTCCAAATGTATATGCTTGTACCCAAAGATAAGTAGAGCACCTGCCCATCATCAAAAGCACCAACCTTTTAAAAACCAGACTATTACAGACCCATAACTGATCAAAGACAGAGAACAAAATATTTCATGCTAAATCTAGACTGATGAATGTGCATTAGGTTCTTTCATGGGGCAAGCTATGTGTGCCTCTCAATAGTGTGGATACAAGTGCAAGACAAATATGACTATATGACAACAGCAGTTCAAATGCAAATGTAGACAGGGACATTTTCACATGTTTCAGTACCTGTGGAGACAGGAGAATCCCTCTTCTCCATGGAAATGCTCTCAATAGGCTGTGTGGACCACAGTGGTCTGCTCTTCACACACATAAGAATGAACAGAGGTAAATGTCCTCAGAAGGTTAGAATTAAAAGTGTGTATGTATGTGCATAAAATCAGACATATTCATGCATTTAACTAATTAAAAGTTTCATGTTTTGTGGAATATGAGTAATCAGCAGAGGCACAAAAGGTAAGGAAATGGCAAGCGATTATATGGAATACTCATGTATTAATTTTTTTAAAAACACATGTAAACCAACATATCTTCAAAGAATTAGCTACAGGTGGGTAGGAATACGGATTAAATATTAAATCTTCATTCTGGCATTTGAGTATTAGTTCAGCAATAAATTTACAGTGATTTCCCAAAGTATGAGAAAACATCTTAATAGAATAAAGAAGGGGTTACAACTTAGAAATAGAAATTTTTGGATTAGAATGGTTCATCACAACAGCAGTGCAATGAAGGGGAAAATTGATGGGGAAAATAATGGTTTGGTTTGGTAATATTTGTATCCCTATAATTTCTGGCTATTGAAGACTAGTGAAGATATGATAGTCCATGACTAGTTGATGATGTAACTTTAAAATTTACAAAGTAAAGGATTTAACATAGACTTAAGCTATAGTAAAAAGATCGTGATGGGTTTCAAAGGCAAATGTCAGCATGCACTTGAGGGTCCAGACACATGAGAACACTGTCTTTTTGTTTCTGACAATTAGTTCTTTGAAGGCAGGAATTTCTGAGGTCCTGTTGATGTTCCTATTATGGGTTATAACAAGTCACCAGTGCACAGATACTGCCTTATGAACATGTACCCTGGACAGACTAGAAAAGTTCCAAACACAAATAGGACCTTCAGAAACCAAGTCTGTTTTCACAGCTTACATGAAGCCATGGGAAGGAAGAAGTGTGAGGAGATGCATACTGAATCTCAAGTGCCGAAAAAGCCCAGAACCAGCAAAGCCTTGTGCTCTAAAACTGCTCCCACTGGACCCCAACGTGCAGTGCAGGTGGGTTGGCACGTGACTTCATTCTGACCAATCAGGGAGCCCTGAATGGCGTCTCAATCTGATTGGCTAAGTTCTGTAACTGTCACCAATGAGGTCACAGAACAGGATGCACATAGGCACGAGGTGGTGGTGGAGAGACAGTTGGTGCCAGTCTAGCGAGTGAAGGCAGAGCGTTCACTTCGCAGTCACCAGTGCCAGAGGCAGTGCGCAGTTAGTGCTTCAAGCCATGAATCTGGAGGACGATTTTATGATCAACTCAAGCAACACCAGGTACAGCCACATTGGCTGCTGTCTTTCATGACTATTTTGTTTAGATGGGACCCAGCATGCTGTCTTTGTCCAAAAGACTAGGGAGTTTGGAATGGGTGACTTCTTCATACTGGGTGACTCTCAGAAACCTGCGTCTGGATTATAAAAACCTTGTTTTACGTGTATCATTGTTTTTTCTAAAAAGTCTGTGGAGGCTGCAGCATACCAGGATGCTTCCCAGAACGTTGTGGACCATCAGCGGAAGATTGCTGTGAAGTGGTCTGTGTTTTATACTTTGTAATTAGTTCTTAGTAACCTCTCTTTCTCTTCTCATTCTTCATTCTCTCTCCTTTTGTTTGGTTTTGAGAGAGGGTTTTATTCTGTGGCTTTTTGTCCTGACTCTCTCTCTGTAGACCAGGCTGTCCTCAATGCTGCCTGCCTCTGCCTCCTGAGTGCTGGGGTTCAATGTATGTGACCCCACTGCCAGTACGCCTCTCCCTATGTATCATCTGCCATTTTTTATACTAGAATTGCCTTTCTGCTTTTTTTGTTTTTCAATCATGAACTCATCTTGACATGAACAAGGCCTTTATGTTCTTTTAACTTGCTGAAAGTTTCAAGTGATTTCAATTAGGATTGCCATATTTAGGAACATCAACTCATGCTTTTAAGTCTCTGCATATTTTACGTTTAGGGTTCTTTTGTTCTATTTAGTTATTATACTCTTTGTTGTTTATCAGCATATGCTACTACTTGATATCAGAGAAAAATTTATGGGTGGAGGTCAGTGCTCTTTTTCCAACATGTGGGATCAAGAAGGAAAACTTAAACACCAGGTCTGTCAGGATGCTCCATTTTAGAACTTGTTGGAATGTTTCTCTTTTTCTCCCTTATGAGTATTTATGGAAATATTAATGTAATTCCTTTTAAAAATCAGGTATAATGCATACATGAATACATACATATCAGATTTCATCACTTAAAATCTTTTTAAATGAATTCTTGTTTTTAAAAAGCAATCTTATTTTACAAAACAATTCAAGTTCCCTTTTGCCCAACTTTGAATTCCCCCCATCAATCTTCAATCCCAACCCATGTCCATTACCCAGGATGGTAAAGCTTCCCATGAGGGATCATCAGAGTCTGTACAATCATTTGGGACAGGACCTAGGCCCTCCCCATATATCTGTCATGAAAGAGTATCCCTGTATAAGTAATGGTTTTCCAAAGCCAATTATTGCAAACACTTCCAAAGGCCCCCAACTGACACCCACATTCAGGGTGTTTGGTTCAATTCTTTGCTGGTTCCCCAGATGTCAGACTGGGGTCCTTGAACTCCCACTTTCTCAGGTCAGCTTTTTCTGTGAGTTTCCCAAGTATGTTCTTGACACATTTTCTCATCATTCCTCCCTCACTACATCTGGATATTAGGAGTTTGACTAAAGGCTTGGGTGTGACTCTCTGCTTCTGCTTCCATAAACAACTTGATGAAGGCTCTATGATGACATTTAAGGTAGTCATCAATCACAATATAGTGCACAGACACTGATGATTGTCCCTTCACTTAGAACAGATTAGAAACAATGCAAAGAAGCCCATTTCTATTTTCACAATCTTTGATGAGTAATGTGGGGAGATGCTTGCTGTCTGGGATCTCCCTGCACAAAATTCTCAGAACAACAAAGAATTTGTCTATGTCCCGGCAGAGAAACACAGGACTATATGCTGTATGTCATGTCCTGACTTTTCCCTTTCACATTGTAATCCTCAAATCTAATCCTTACATTGGTAAGTATCAGATTCAACATCATATACTGATAAATTGACATGTACAACTAGACTTCAAGACCTGCTGAGTTCCCAAATCCTGAATAGCCAAAGTATATGCACACAAACACATAGGATAGGGAGAATGTGAAGGAGAGCAATGGGAAGAGAGAGAAAGAGAGGAGGTAGAAACAGAAGAGCTTGAGGGCAAGAGAGAGAAAGCTAAGTATTGGGTCCAGTAGGTCTCCCCTCACCAATAGTATTGACACTCACCAATCACACACACACACACACACACACACACACACACACACACACACACACACACCAGATTCTAATGCCAGGTCCTAATATATTTCCTACTGCCTACCCTCCAAAGCATTCTACCTGGGAGTAGATGACCCTTAAGGTGGTCCCAGCCTTCTAGCCAAAAATTCCCCATAGATTGTACTGGTCTGATTCACCTCTTATATAGCCACTGACAACACACACACACACACACACACACACACACACACACACACACACACACAGCTAATATTATTTTTCTGCTAGGTAGAATGAGGTATCAGTTTTTTTTTAATGCTAGATATTCTTCCATTCAAACAAAGCCCTACTCTGTCACCCCAGTGATGGTCCTACTAGCTATCTCTCCTTGTCTAACCAAAATCCTCACACAATAGATTGCTGTGTCTGTTTCTTCCAGGTATTTTCTCCTGCATAGCATATGCCCCACATATTCAGCCCATGATAAGTACTCCCTCCTCTAGAGCTAAAAGTTCCAATACAAATACAAGCCAGATATCAGTCCATTATGGCAGCCTTTTCTTTAAAGTAAAAGCTTCCAGTAAGAGGACAGGACTTTGCCTAAACTGAACCAGGCACCCTGAACATGGATGTCAGTGGGAAGGCCTGAGCAGCCTATACAGCAGCATCCTTTCCATTCAAACTCAAGACCTACACAGAAATGGAGGAGATGCTGGATCCGAAGTATCACCTCCCTTATTCACTACCAGAAACCTTAGAAGATATAGTTGTGCAGTTGTTCACTGTGAATCCTGAGCAGAGGGCTAAGATTAATGACATTAGGCAGCACCAGTGGCTCAAGCCAAGGGAAAAATTCAGGAAAATCTCACATTCCTTAGATGCACTCAATAATAACCCAAATCCCAGTGTTGTTGTGACAATGTGCAGTACAGGCTATAACTCCAAGGACATTAGTACTTGTCTACAGTAGAAAAAATTCAATAATGTCATGGACACATATTTAATTTTAAACAACAAGTCACACGTTGAGCACTCTAAATATGCTGGAAAGTGTTTCCGGCCTGTGTTATTACGACCCCAGTGAATGCTGTCACTACCATTCCTTCTAAAAAGAGACTGAGTGAGCTTGCTCTATCAAACATGCTGGAGGAACACTAGGTGCTTAATGAGAAGGGATCAAAGAAGTGACAGATGAGAAGCCTGATCATGCTAGCAAATTTGTGCTGCCATCAGAAGGAAAATGAATGTCCACCACAAGCCCCTGAATTCACTCGGAAGATCACGCATATCAAAAGCAGAAAATTGGCAGTGGACAAAATGAATTGCAAGTCATTAGTCTCAAGATCCCTGTCCTCTGAAAGCATTTTTTTCCTGTAAATTATTTCTCGTGCGAGTCACCACATGAATTCAACACTATTGATAATGGCATATACACTCTGAGTACACCCTCTGTGAGGAATTACAGAGATGTATCTCACAGTGTGAGCACCAAAGTGACCTATGACATGCAGAGATCTTCCCTGCAGGCTAAATCTGAAAACACCTTTCAGGATGTTCATCCAGAAGGTACAAGTGAGATCCAGAGCTTAATCAATCATGAAAAGATTTGATGATATCCCTCCTGAAGGAATACCTGAAGTCCAGAAATCATCCCTTCAGGTAGTGTCCAAGAACACTTTTGACAATGTCCCTCATGAAGATGAAATTGATATACAAGAACCTTCTGTTCAGGCAATGTCTAGGTACAGCTTGGACCATGTCTCTCCTGAAAACCTAACCGTTGTCCAGAAAGCATCCCTTCAGACAATGTCCAAAAACAGCTGTAATGATGTCCCAACTCAAAGCCCTACTGGAACATCTGGCAGCCACTTATCCACGGCATCTGCCAGCTGGGAATCCCGAGACTGGAAGAGGGTTAAGAAGAGAACTGGAACTTTTCTGAGACTAATATTCTGTTGCTTGCCAGCCTCAAAGAGAACCCATGATTCTCAGAAGGAAGTGGAAACAGAGGAAGTGGAGAGTGGTGCCGTGACACATACTCAGCTACATGAGGTACCCAAGATGCACACCTGTGTTTCTTAATCTACATATTTTCTAATGTATCCAGAAACCATCACATAATAATTCTGAACATGAAAATTAGCAAATCATATTTGTAAAGGAACAGTCTCATAGTACCACCAAACAATTATGATGAAATGATTTAGCTGAAGGTAGACAGCAGCAGATGAGCAGCAGAGTATTCAGAGGTAACAAGAATTATTTAAAATAGGAAAGGATAAGAAGGGATCAAAGGTTTTGGGGGAAGAAACTTCAAAGCCAAAGAGGAGTGAGGGGGAGGAACTACTCATAAACTGACAACCCAGGAAGTAATGAGTCAAGAATGGAAGGAAATGGGCACCACAGTGGATGGAATGCTGATACATTGCTCCACTTTGGAATGTGGGTAATTCTTGACGGTCGTGGAACACAGTAGACACAGGACTTAGTCCATAGTCTTGGAACTGCTTTGTATTCATATCCCATATCAGAGGGCAGACCTAGACAGAACATTGTGGCCATGGAGTTGGGGAATTCCCTCAGGTTATCTGCTTTGGTGTCCTCCTGTACTGTTGTCTTTGTTGATGACTTGGACACACTCAAGCACATCACTGCTCTTTGCAATGAATAATGACTACTCAGAATGAAATGACTGCCAGGGTACATCTGTTGGTCTCATGTGGTAAAGGCAGGCCTGAGACCACCAATGTAGTCCTGTTGTATGAGAGATGTTCCTGTGATCTGGTCTATCGTTGACACTAGTCTACACACAAATAAGCATGAAGCTGCTCAAGCCGGCTGTATTCAATCCCTAGTAAAATTGTCATTGAGCTCATGATGTGGAGGGACAAAGGTTAAGGAGAGAAAACAGAACCATGCATCCAAAGTAATCTTAACATAAATTGTAGTGAACAAGCATCTTTCCCCTCTGTCCTTATATCCCATTATCATTAAGGAAGAAAAGTTTGTGTAGAAAGGATGAAGAACTTCATACCCACATGTATGGGAGGACTGCCTCTCTAAAACTTACTCTGTCCTGAGCTGAGTAATCAAAAGCACTAGGGTGGAAACAGCATTTCAAGGATAATGAGCCTAAGCAACTATGCTTCTTGCTTACTGGGTGTAGCTGTTGTACATTCCTGTGTGACTACTAATGCTAGTTTCTTTCCTGATGTTCCTTACAGAAGCCAGTTACTGGGATAGGGAAACTTGGTGCTGTGGCCAGCTCAGTCTAACCTAAGACAGATAATCTATGAATATCTCTGACTGCAGACCCAGGTGCTTGTGCTAAAGGAGGCAAATTTCGGTAAGAACAGTTGTGATATATATATTTCAGTTTACTGATCCCATTTGCCTTGAGTATGATGATAACTTTTGTGTACCAATGTTATGGAAGGCACAGTATAGCATTCAACCTTTTATTCTGAGGGCATAGAAGGCAGCTAAGACACCCCTCTTCCAGCACCACTTTCCTTCACTGCCTTTCTGCTGGACAGAGTATGATCCAGTGCAGTTAGTACCAGCTACCTATAGCAGTACCTACCTAAACATTATCCCAAAGCTGTCCAAAGGTATTCTCCTCACAGAGGATGGAGATGAGTCCCATGAGATGCTCTTCTGGACATAATGTGCTTGTTTGGAACACTACTTCAATTGCATCCAATGGCCTATTGCCAATACCATGATAAAAATTATGGTATGGGTGGGTCAAATGGAGTCTCATAGGTCAACTCCAGATCTCTTATTGACAATCTTTTCTCTCATAATTTTTGCAGGGTTTTTTGAACAGGAACTTTTGTGGAAGCTTATTTTCACCAAGTATGTATTCTATCTAATTTAGAAAAGAATCCAGGAGATGGAAAACTGGAAGCTGAGTGCCCATGTTTAAATATGTTGCTGGGAAAATACATTACTCACTTTGCCCCTAGTGCCTGATACCTGCAAAGCACCAGGGCAAACATGAGAAATTAATTTCTGTAATCAGACATTCCTGAAGAGACCCTATTGATATTGATTAAGGGAAGGTCATATTGGAAGACAATTGGCATTATAGCTGTGTCTTTAGTAATTGAATTACACTAAAATCTAAAATTAAACCTGCTAGGCAACAGGTCCTTGTTTGGGGCAAGTGTAACTTTCAGCCAGCTTTTACATTGGTCTATAATATTCTGCCTTTTGTGTGTGCCTGCCCAGACCCTGAAGCAAATACACAGGAGTTCCTGACCAGAGGATCTGCACAGTTAACACTGTTGGCAGTGGTGAAAAACCATCTGGTAATATATTGAGCTCCTGAGGATATCAGTATCCCCCACACAGGACATACTGTGAAGAGCAATGAAAGGCTCTTCTTCCTGCTTGCAGCCAGAGACACCACTCACAATTCTTGTCTAGATCTGGGGATGACAAAAGTATCCCAGTAAATGTGTTACTGTAGAATCTCCACCAATCTGTGAAGTTGTGTCTAATTTTACAGGGCAAAGAGTCCACTTATAGCTCTCTTTCCTCAAAGATAACCCAGGAATCCTGCATGAAGAGATTACAAATGTGTCCCAGCAGTACATTGTGAAGCCAGTCTGCATCTCTATATGACACCTATACTGGATTGCATGAGAAGCATAGTGTTCATGGGCCCTGTATCCCAGGCCACCAATAACATGGAGAAGGTGCACTCCAAGTTGTCCACTTGTATTATTACTTAATGGTGTTGGATAGAGACTTTGTACAAAAGAACCCACGTGAAGTATTTAAAAAGAATTCTATCAGAATATATACTAATTGACATTAAGACACTTATGATATCTGAGGAATACTAAGGAACATGAACTTTCAGATAACCTTATTCTACAGTAGTAGTCACACTGTTGTTAATGGGACAGATGATTTAGAGATACTTTGATAATTGCTACTTGATGGCCATATAACATATGTAACAACCACCTGGGCCTAGTCATAAAAGAGATGGAAGACTCCAAATATCTGGTTCTAGAACACCATGCAAAGTCTAAGTTATCCATAAAGTGGTCAGGAGAGGAAAAGTGACTGGACACATGGAATCAAATCTCAGCAACAGACCCACCTAAATCATGTAATCTGATTTTTGACAGACACACCCAGGAAATCAAGGTAGAGAAAATAGTCTGCCTTTAAGGACTTCAGGGCAAATTTGCAAAAGCAAACAATAAGAAACCTGTTTAAAAACTGAACCAAATTTCAAATCTTACAGCTGAATACAGATGAAAACATTGCAAAGACCATGTCAGAATTACAGAAAAGACCTGTGTAAGTTCTGCATCATATGGAGAAGACTAGAAACAACAGAGAGGATAAATTTTGATCTCATGAGCCTTGATGACACCAGTCAAGAAAATACAGGAGCTGGGGAATGGACAAAGAAACTAAAATCAAGGATACCTAGAGAAAGCTGGATGCTCTCTTTCCCAGGAAACAACGAGATGATGGTTCAGGGCTAGGCAGCATAAAGGGAATGTGTAGGCAAACAGGATGAAGTGCTCTGCTCAGCTCTCTTATACACCCATTGGACGCTAAATAGTACTGTGAAGATGTGGACTAGAAGCAGATTGAATTCTATCCAGAGCTGAGGGCTACTGCTAGCTATGTCTGCTTTGCTTTTGGATCTCAAATGCATCAGCCCAGTGTAAAAGGGAGACTGAGCATATGAAAGATGGGATTTGCTGGAGCTGCTGCTCCTTCATCCCAGAAGCCTAGAGCTGCACACTCCCATGCCTGTTACACACACACTATTAGACGTCAACCCATGCAGAACACATCACACTCCTGCTGCCCTGCAATGAATACTTCACACTAAGGCTGTGCTGAACCCTCCATATTTCCTGAAACTGCAAGATATCAGGGCCTGATGGACACTTGCAGCCCACAAACCCCACATATATTTAATAGTAAGGACTTACCTGATATTGTTTTTTAATATGGCACACACTCATATATCAAAGTGTACATACAGTACACTATCCTGCCCCACCCACACACCAGTAGGTGTGTCACCCTGACAGACATGTCTCCTCCCTGCAGCTATGCTCAAATATCGTTGCTCGTAATTGTCACTTGTTGATATGTTATCCTCTCACACATCCCCAAATACACTGGGTCATGTTCCAAGCAGCTTCCCCCAAAAAAACCCATGTAATTTCCTCCATATCAGACCTTTCTTGGCTGCAACTATGAAGCCAACCATACAACCTATGTCAAATTCTATTAGAACACCCTCCCCCCATTCCCACCTACAGAGTTATTGCTCAGGCCCCACTTGACACAAACTGTTCTTCATTGACACTCAGTGCCCACTGATATTTAATTAGCCATGCAGGACTATTCCCTATTACAGCCTGGCTGTGCATGCGTGATGGAAGGGAGGTCAGTGTATGTGAGCCTGTAGCAGCCAGAGAGAGGAATTCAACCAGGCCTGACACAACAATGAATATAGGTGTCATCAATTTTATGTGTATCTGGTCCTCATACCTACAAGTCTAGAAGAAGGGATGATGAACATAATTTTCTATACTTCTTCTACACCTGTAAGAATGATGCTCTGATACACACACCATTTATGCCACCCATATTCACTGATAGTTTTCAGGTATTCTTGATGTAATTTGGACTCAGGTCATGTCTTACAGAACTTGACAGTTTGCACAATATGTGAGCTCATGCTGAGCTGTCCAGAATGATATGATGAATAGTGTGTGAGTTTCAGACAGTTATCAGGGCATAACACCTTCCATATTATCTGCAGTATAAGGGATAATAAGGTGTTTAACTGGGCACTGGATATTATGTATATTAGGTATGGTGTGTGGACTGTTGAGGGCTGATACCTCTGTGTAGGATGGAGATGAGATGTTCAGCTGGATCTGATAATAGCGCTGTATTATATGGTATAGTCATGTTAGGAGAACAGTAGAGCCTGGTCGATAACTACTTCCATGTGCTATGCATGCTCCTTCCACTCTTAATACTTAACATACGATGTCAGTTTATGGGCACACATACACACACAGCCCTCGATATACTTCTACTTCACACACACAATCTTCTAATATACTTCTAATTCACAGACAAACACACACACACACACACACACACACACAACTCAAACACCCACACACATCTAGGTATTCTTTCAGGCATCCCACTCTACTACAGACAAATTACACACACTACACTACTTGGTGTCAAGGCATTCCATATAGTTACACACACACACACACACACACACACACACACACACACACACACACACACACACACAGAGAGAGAGAGAGAGAGCCTCCCATACACTTCATTGGGGAATTCATGGCTTTCCACAAAACCACACACTGACTGCTAGGTATCAGGCAATGCTAACCAAACCCTCAGAAGCACCCCACAGGTTACTCCTATGTCTGGATTCTAAATGTCCCCCACATTAACTGCTTCTTATCAGACCAGACAGCACATTATCTCACCACTGTACCAAAATACACTGTCAGTTATTGGGCTCCACTTGACATCCTGACACCACTGAATCTGTACACATACTTCTAGATTTCATGCTCTCTTGAATATCAAACCAAACCGCCACAATCTACAATTGTAAGTATCATGACCCACTGGATACCACTTATCTACAAAAGTGCACCGGTTGGATATCAGACCTCGTGGGTATTCCAACAGTCCATGACAAATCCTACAATGCTAGCTAAAGGCTCTGCAAAGCTCATATCACCCATAGCTACCAACATACACTGTTATGTCTCAGGCTCTGCTGAAACCTTAACAGCCTCACACACACTCAGAAGTGTCTAACACTCCTGGACATCACATTCCACACTCCAGACATACTACAATAAGGCTTCTCAGATCTTGATTGACACCAGCTCACCCTTAAGCTAGCAATGGAGCCCAACTGGGGCCCTTCTTCCTCTGCTACCCTCTGACATGCAGTGTTGTTCATAAAACACATTGGACATACCCACACCCTTGTGACCACACATCCACTTCTAGTTATCAAGTTCTGTCTGCCCTTCTATCCCACATTAATCGAGAGCTGTCACTCCATAATCGGACCTTCTCTTGCTGTCAGGCTTTGTACACTTGGGAATAATTAACCTTGCTGGACACCCTTCTTCTGAAAGCACACCTACACTGCCAGGGATCTGGTTCTGCTGGAGCCCTTCCTGTGCTATTCAAACTGCTGGATCTCGGGCTGTACTGTTTGTTATTGGACCCGCTGGACATTATCCACTTCCTAAGACACAGTGGCACATTCTCGTATGAAGTGTGATAGGTCATGTGAGGTTGTCCCTACCTAACAAATAAAGTACCCATAAATGTTCACACACACACACACACACACACACACACACACACACACACACATGAATGCCTGCATGCATACACGCACACATGCACACACACACACCTAGGTAAATTTTTAGACACCACCCTCCTAATGACAAATCCCACACACATACATGTCAATACCAGCTATATAAGTATAACACACACACACACACACACACACACACACACACACACACACGGATAAGTGTCAGATATACTAGGTATCCTGTGTGAAAAAACTTGAAACATAGGGCTGACTGTGAGGCTTCAACGGTAAGGAATGGCATACATATTATTACCTCATACATATTCCTATTTGTGTGTGCATGTGTGTATGTATGTGTGTTCATGTGTGTGTTTATACTTGTGTGGGTGTGCATGTGTGTTTGTGTGCATGTGTGTGTTTGTGCTCATGTCTGCATGAGATCAACAACTAATAAATGTGGGCTCCTCAAGCTGAGATGTTTCTCTATGGCAGAGGACAGAGTTGATGAGATCAAATGTCATTTCACAACATAGGAACAAATCGTCAATAATCCTACATCTGACAGAGGGCTGACCTTTAAAATATGCAAAGAACTTAAGATACTAAACCACAAAAAACAAATAATACTATTAAAAATGGGGAACAGAACTGAAAAGAGTATTCTCAGTAGAATAAATTAAAATGCTGAAACACACTTAAAGTGTTCAACATCCTTAGCTATCAGGGAAATGAAAATCAAAATTACTTTGAGATACCATCTTACTCCTACAAGAATGGCTAAAATTAGTAAAACCAATGAGAACTTGTGCTGGAGAGGATGGACAGAAAGGGGAACACTCCTCCACTGCTGGTAGAAGTGCAAACTTGTACAGTTTTTTCGACATCAATATGGTAATTCTTCAGTAAAATGTGAATCAGTCTATCACAGGACCTGGCAATCCTCTTCTTAGCCACATACAAAAATGATCTTCATCCACAGAACAAAGATGTATGCTAAACTTTGTTTGTAGCTGCATTATTTGAAATACCAAGAACCTGGAAGCAACTTAGATGTTCCTCAACTGAAGAGTGGACAAAGATGCATTTACACAATGGAATAATACTCTGCAGAAAAAAATATGGAATCTTAAAATTCACAGGAAATTGGATGGAACTTGAAGAAACCATCCTGAATGAGATAACTCCATCACAAAAAGAGGAACATTATTCACTGATATACCAATTTTACACCTAGAGCAAAGGATCACCAGCCTATAATTCATACCATCAGTAAACCTAGGATACAAAGAAGATTCTAAGTGATTCATACAAGTTCCCCCAAATAAAAGGGAAGGGACAAGGTCTGCTGAGAATATTGGGAGTGGTGGGGCAGTGAGTGGAGAGAGAGCTAGGACAAAGACAAGAGGATGAAAGGATAGCATGTTGGACTAGGAAGACT
This sequence comes from Cricetiscus sungorus, assembly GCA_030556225.1. Classification (NCBI taxonomy): domain Eukaryota; kingdom Metazoa; phylum Chordata; class Mammalia; order Rodentia; family Cricetidae; genus Cricetiscus; species Cricetiscus sungorus. The sequence continues at coordinate 52,469 of JANBXA010000672.1, forward strand.
GAGTCAGGGGAGGAACAGATAAAAGAGAAAGAGAGAAAAAGACACCATACAAGAGGGAGTCATTATAATTTAGAAGAGAAAACTGACTCTAGAGAAATGTCCAAAGACCTACAAGACTGATAACAACTAACAATCTGAGCAAGAGTGGAAAGGCTACCATAAATTCCCTTCCCTGATAATGGGTTTGATGACTAACTTATCCACAATTACAAAGCCCTAATCTAGTAGCTAATGGAAGCAGAAGCAGACACCCACATCTAAACATTGAGCCAAACTGGAATACACATGCAGAGAGGGAGGATCTGACTAGGCTACAGAATCTCACAGAGAGAGCTGAGCTGAACAAGGAGAAGCGAATGGGCCCCCAAACTGATATGTGTTTAGGTAGCATTAGATCAACTCAGACTCTGTAAATATGGGTCTCAGTTAGAAGGCCTGGGCAGTCTAAGGGTCCTGTGACAGTGAAAGTAGTATGTACACATGGTTGCACAAAAGGATTATGGGAGCACATTTCCAATGTGGGGATGCTCACTTAAATGTAGAGGCAGGAGGGATGTCCTAGTTCTGATTCCAAATTACTTTACAGATTTTGTTGTGCCCTCCTAGAGGCATTACCCTACTTGTGGTGCTGGAGGTAGGAATTGGAGGGGAGGGTGATCGCGTTGGATGGGAGAGTGGGAGATAGGGAGGAATGGAAAGAGGGAGCGAGAGGGAACTGTGGTCCATATGTAAAATAAGAAAAAAAAGACTAAATACTGGTAAGTGACAGATATAAAACTCATAATTATTTTTCATACTTAGAGCATTTCTCTGGTAAAATGACGATGTTTAATAAATCATTGAGCAATGTGAATGATAGAGATGAATATCTCTACTTGAGTTAAAAATAAAATTGACTTTAAAATAAAAAATACCAATTAATCAAAAAAATGAGATGATAATGCATACTTAACTCCCCATGATGGAACTTGACTTGATTCTTTATGGAATAGAGGATCATTTATTTAAGATATTATACCAATATTTAAATGATCTTGCATATTAACCCCTATCATCAATTTAAATAATTTAATTATAAAATTAGTTGATCTGGTATACTTGATCCCACAAGGTGGCTCCAAACTTCAGGTATGGTGGAAGACATAATCATGGTTTTATTAGACTATAAAATCAAACAACCAGTTGGTATCACATCAGCCACTTCCCCAAGGTGTTTCCAAACTATACTCATGAACGAGGTTTTCATCATTGATTTAAATAATTTAATTACATAATTAAATATTAGATGGTCTTGCATACTTGACTTCCACAATGTTGTGCAAAAATCCATTTATCATCAAATATTTAATGTCCTATTTTCATAAATAATTAATTACATAATCTGTGGATAAGATGGTCTGCCATAAAAGACACCCATAAGTTGTTTTTTACTTGGTTCTCACAAGATTGTGCCATACAAAACTGATGATGGGTTAATCACAGATTTGAGCAGTAAGATGTGTAAATATTTAATGGTCATTGTGTATCCACGGTTTAAGAGTATATCAGACATTTGATGTGAGAAGCTGTCTCTATAGAGATGAATTGCTATCAAATTATTCCTCAGCCTATTGTAAGAAATGGATTAACACATTCCTGAATGAAGTTCACAATGGAAAACTGAACTTTTGTTGAATAAATGTGAGTCGTTTTATCTTCTTCATGCATAGTTTTACTTCTTAGGGAAGATGACATTCATCAAAAAAAGTCTTTGGACTGTTTCACCACAGACTATAATTCCTCATATTAGGTAATCTTGAATTGGGTAATATTAATTGCTGTAGGCCAACTTCCATGGTTTGACGGAGACTTGGTTAGCAGAATCAATTTACACAAGCTCTGTCATTCAAAGTTTTATGAGATATTTGACTTGAGAGACTAAAATATCCAACTTAAGTTGCTGTCTGGTTGTGAACCATGATACCAGAATATAGAATTCCAGTAGGGTTGCCAGGCAACATTTATGGTCTAAGATTCTGTCACATTCCATTACACCTCCCACTTGCTAAAAGCACACCCACTAATCGAGTATCCTTTTAGCCTCGTTGATTTTCTCCCAAAAATGCAAGGCTCTTTTCCGAGTTATGCTTATTTTCAAGTCAATTAATCAACTATGCCCTGGAATGTCCTCAAGTTACCAGCATTACCCACATCAAGAGTAGCTAAGTTTAGGTAATAGAATCTGAAAAAAAGGATCAAAGATTTTTCATGATAATTGTCTTCTTCCCTAAGAAATAAAACCATGGATAAAAAGAAAGACTTAAAGATATCTTTCAAAAGGTAAGTGTACCATTGTTAACTTCCTTCAGCAAGGTTGTAATCTACCTCTTAGAATAGAAGGAAGATGTGGTAAGTGTTTATATGTAATGAGTCAGCTTCCATATTCATGTATCTGATGGCCTCATGGATACAGAATATCAATACCAACTTTGAAGACTCTACTCATTGCAGATTCCATAAAACTTGGTGTCCAGATGACAACTTATTGTTCAGTACAATTTTCCATGCCAATATATTTGTGTTGCATAATGATAAGTCTTTGCATCTGGCTCTTGGTACAATGACAATGAATTTGGTGCTGAGCTCTCTACACTGTGACAATGAAGAGTTAGGTTCTCTTCAGCTTTTATTTTGTGCCCTCAGGAATGAGGTGATGCAATTTTACTGGTTCAGTTTCTCATTTTGTTGTAAAAAAGAATCTTATGCAAACTTTAATACCAATACCATTCAAGTGAATCAAGCATGGAAAAACATTTCTGGTCTACATTGTCAAAGGTTGTGCCTTGCCATATTGGAGTCTTGTGGTAGGAAAATGAATGGGGATTTGAAAAGCACATGAATATTTGAGTGAATGTACAGAGAAGACAGCTTGGGTTTCAATTTAAAGGATACCTTTACGTAGAATGGTCATAAATATAAATTACTTACATTTCTCTGATCTTTCTTGTAAGGACATTAAATATAGGCCATGACCAAGGTACAACAGAAAGCATATTTTCCCATTTCCATTGGAGTCTATGCTTACCATGGAAATAAAATAGTAATATAACAGGAGTCTAGGCATGGTATTGTGAAAAGAGGCAAACTTGCAATTGCTTACTCCCTGCCTTAGCTGAAAATTGATACACCAATTCCATTGAGGTCTACGCAATCTCCATATCTGTTTCTCAGCTATCTAAGGACATCCAGCCATCATGCCCTGAGATAACAACATGTTCTATCTGTTCTAGAGTTTCCCCCAAGGAGTTCATGGTTTAATATTCTTACCATCAATTCTCAGCTTTATTTTATTTTTGAGGTCAGAATATTCTTATTTTATTTCTCCTCCTTTGCAGTGAACAAAACATCCCATTACTTTTGTATTTTTCCTCCCACCTAACTTATAATAATATAAACATAAAATATCTAAATGTAGATAGGAACCCTATTCAAATATCTAAAATAATAGGTATTGTTTGGAGTCTTAGAAATTGTATTGCTAAGAAGAAAATAAGAATCCATTACCCAACATTTTTCTTCTTTTTATATTAAATAATAACATTTAAACTTCTTATTTATGTACTTCACCCCAATTTACTCCCTTCAACATTTATGGAATATTTATCATGAATAGTTACATAAAGCATTACATAAATCACACCACAGGCTTTATTAATATGATTTGAATATCTGTCCAAAATCCAATTTGTACAACCTTGGACCTTCCCGACTTTCATAGTTTCCTCTGTACTCTTACCAATATTTACATATGATTTTAAATATCTTCATTGTATTTTTCTTCGTTTTCTACATTTTGTTTTTCTTTTTCAAATTTTGTTCAATACTAGATGTGATTATTAATGTCATTGCCTGATATTATCATGTCATAAAGCTTTTCTGTTTTTAATTTTTTTCTTATTTTACATATCAATCCAAGTTGACTCTCTCTCAATACCTCATTCCATCTCTCCTTCTATCTCTCCCAACAATGTCCCCTGACCCATCTCCCATCCCATTCCCAACACCACTACAAACCGAGGGTGATGACATCCAGGAGGGGTCATCTAAAACTGTAAAATCATTTAGAGTAGAGATCTGGACCTCCATTATGCCTCTACTTGGGGAATGAACTCCAAAAGTCCTTTTGTTCACCAGGAATACATCCTCGTTCTATTTTCTGAGGTCTCTTAGAATGGCCAATCATTCTAACTGAGAAGGTCCAATGCTGATTTCAAAGCGATCAGTCTTGTGGCCTATTAGTTCCTCTGTTTTTAGGCCCGCTGTCTCTGTGGAAATCTGTACCCTGGTCATGTTTTCCTTTACTGCATCTGGATTCCAGTTAGGCTTTGTGTTTTGCTGTGGGGGTCTGCTACTGTTTTCATCAGTTATTAAATGAGGTATCTATGTTGGTGGGTAAGTTAGTCATCAGTCTTATTAGCATGGAAAAGTTTTTATGGTAGGCATCCCATTGTTGCTCAAATTGTTAGTTCCAGTTAGTCTTGTAGGTCTCAGGACCTAGATTCAGTTTTCTATTCAGACCTTTAATGGCTCCATCTTGCATGGTATCTGTCTCTCTTTTTTATTATTTCGTGTATTCCTCCCCTGGCTCAATCTTCCCAGTATCATGTGCTTTCCTCTCCTCCAATCTCTTTCTCCTAACTAGCACTCCACTCACTGCTCCCATACTCCCAATATGCTTAGTAGATCTTGTTAAATTCTATTTCTGTGAGTGACATTATATGTATCTCTAACATCCATTCTTATATCCACGTTTCTCTTGTGGTGTGAATTATAGGCTGGTGATATTTTGCTCTATGTCTAAAATCCATATATGAGTGAGTATATACCATGTTACTCTTTTTGTGAGTGGATTATCACACTTTTGAGGGTTTCTTATCATTCCATCCATTTGCCTGAGAATTTCAAGATTCTGTTGCTTTTTTCCCCCACTGAATAGTATTTCATTATGTAAATATGCCACATCTTCTTTATCCATTCTTCAGTTGAGGGGCATTTATGTTTCTTTCAGGTTCTTGCTTTTACAAATAATGCTGCTACAAACATTGTTGAACAGATGACTTTTTTTTAATGGATGTGGGTCATTTGGATATATGTCTAAGAAAGGAATTGCCAGGTCCTGTGGTAGCCTAACTCACAATTTTCTTGAAGAACAGACATATTGATCTCCATAATGGCTGTACAAGTTTGCATTGCCACCTGAAATGGAGGAGTGTTCCTTTTTCTCCACAATATCTCCAGCATAAGTTGTCATTGGTGTTTCTAATTTTAGCCATTCAGGCAGGAGTAAGATGGTATCTCAGAGTTGATTTGATTTGCATTTCCCTAATAACTAAGTATGTTGAGCTCTTCCTTAAGTGTCTTTCAGCCTGTTTCATTTCCTCTATGAGAGTTTCTCTTTCATATCTGTACCACATTTTTTAGTAAGGTTATTTGGTGTTTTGTTAACTAGTTTCTTGAGTTATTTTATATTTTGGAGATCAGCTCTCTGTCAGATGTAGGAATGGTGAAGATCTTTTCCCAGTCTGTGGGCTGTCATTATATCTTGTCACCTATGTCTTTTGCCTTACTGAATCTTCTCAGTTTGAGGAGCTTCCATTTATGAATTGTCAATCACAGTGTCTGTGGTACTGGAGTTGCATTCAGGAAGCAGTCTCTTGTATCAGTTATTTCAAGGGTAACTCCAACTTTCCCTTTAAAGAGATTCAGTGTGGCTGTGTTTATGTTGAGGTCTTTGATCCATTGAGTTATGTGCTCAGTGATACACATGTGTCTATCTTCAGTCCTCTTCATGCCATCATCCAGTTGTGCCAGCACCATTTGTTGAAGATGCTTTCCTCAATCCATTGTATATTTTAATTTTTTTTGTCAAAAGTCAGGATTTTGTAGGTGGGAGAGTTAAGATCAGGATTGTCAATTCAGTACCATAAGTCTACCTTTCTATTTTTGTGCCAATACAAAGCTGTTTTCAAAACTGGACCTCTATAATAGAGCTTGAAGTCAGAGATGGCAATGCCACCTTAAATTCTTTTATTGTACAAGGTTGTTTTGGCTACCCTAGGTCTTTTGTTTTTCCATTTAAATTTGATTAATATCCATTCAAGTTCAGTGAAGAATTGTGCTGGGGTTTTAATGGGGAGTGCATTGAAAATGTAGATTGCTTTTGGCAAGACTGTCATTTTTACTATGTTTACCCTTCCTATCCAAGAGCATGGAAGACCTTTCCATTTTTTTTGGTATATTCTCTAATTGCATATTCTGAAAGAAACATATTTCTTATAATATATGTTTTTTATTTGTGTAGTAAGCATTACCCAAAAATACTTTATGTTTTTTGTGGCTATTATTGAGGGTCATGTTTCTCTGATTTTTTTCTCAGCCCGATTATTTTCTTATTTAATAGGGCTACAGATATTTGAGTTTATCTTGTATTTTGCTAGTTTGTAAAGGATTTTTTTCAAGTAACCCACAAGCGGAATAATACTACATTGTAGATGCTGTATTTTGAGATTTTCTGTTTCTCTGTTTTTCCTTTTGTCTTTTATCGTCTCTTGTAGCAGTTTCTCAAATAAGCTTTTCAGATGCTGTTTAAACTTTTGGGATCAACAATGTCAATATGACTAGGTAAAACTGAATGCATTATGCACCACTGTTGTACATGGAGTTCAGATATTAGCTGAGATTTCTATATACTGTCTATGTCTTGATGTTGTTCCACCATGCTGAGACTTGTGGGAATCAACCTCCTGGTCCAGTGTTAATGGTTTTGTTTCTGAATCCTCTGCACCAGCTTCTTACACTATTAAGTGGTTTGATGTATCCTTCTACTTGTATGGGTTCTGAACACTCATAATACAGGATTGCCGCACTTAACTGGGAATGAAAAACTTGCACAATCTTCAATCAAATCATGTTTCCAGGGACTTAAGCTTTGCGACCAAACCTTTGTATAAACTGCAGAAAATAAGTTATGGCTACAAGTGTGCCTGTCATTGTCAATAAAATGGAAATAATTTCCTAACACAGTGCCTAATGTGTGCCCAGAATAAAAACCAACTTCCAAATTAAGCAAAGTGAGATACATATTATTCTAATGCACACATGATTTCATTTAATTTCTCTATGGGACTTGAATGGAAGTGATCCCATTTCAACTTGTTACCACCAGGATTCTGTCTGTCTTATCAGTTCATCTATGTTTTACCAGATTTTCACACAACATATATTAAAGATTCATTAGAGAGAATTGCTTGCAGGTATTCAAAACAGGATTGGATAGTTGTCTCAATCTATGCCTCTGACTTGAGGAAAGCTTTATTTGCCAGTCTCTATCCTGTCCTACTCCATTCCATCTCCCCTCTTTTCTTTCCTTCCTTTCCTTTATTCTTAACTTTTCTTTTGCATCTATGTTAACTCTTGTACTATCATTATTTAGTATGCCTTCTGTAATTTTTTTTATTTGATAAGCTATTACTTTTAATTTTGGGTTATCCTATACACCTCAGTGTTTATTACATTGATTCATTTTGCGTGATTAATTCATAACTGATTTTATGAGCATTACCTCAATATTCTCTGTAGTTATGTATTAAGACCAATTGCTTTCTTATCATAACAGAGCACGTGCATGTTCACGTGCACACGCACACACGCACACACACACACACACACACAGAGGCAGAGAGAGAGAGAGAGAGAGAGAGAGAGAGAGAGAGAGGGGGAGGGAGAGAGAGAGGGTCTGACTAATGAGACATTGTAAAAACACAGCTGGGGCTGAGGGATGGAACCCTATACCAATTCCCCTACATACCAACCTGTCTCTCCCTTTCAATGCTGGAATGACTACCATAACTTTTAATTTTCTCTGTGAGACTGTTTGTTACTTTTCAACAAGCATTATCCCTGCTTGTTGAACAAACAAAACTTAAACACAGACACAAATACAACAACACACAGAGAGAAAATGAAAGAGAGAGAGAGAGAGAGAGAGAGAGAGAGAGAGAGAGAGAGAGAGAGAAGGAGAGAGTTCTAAGACAACACATAGTTCTCTGTGTTAATTTCAGAACCTTCTCTGAGAGTTGCAACAGCAGAGATGTTACATGGAAAAGGAATAGTAAGACAATGGGCTCCTTGACATTTCACCCTGGAATTTGTCCCTGAGTTTAAGGCAATATGAGCTAGTTAGGAAACCAAAGCAGTACACAAACTTCATGGTTGCACTGCTTTACAGACAGGTAGCCTATCAGGATAAGTGTCATCAGTGAAACCTGGCCTGGCAGTGATGTTAACTAAAGGCCTGCCTGGCCTAATTTGGTGACCAACCAGTTAACATGGAACTCTGGCAATTTCTAATTGGATTCACCCTGAGCCACGACAGTGGATCTTGAGATGCTTTCCCATGAGGTAAACAAAACCATGTTGCATATGATCCTGTTGTTGGTGCCTCCCAGACCCCTTGCAGGGTTCTATGGAAGCATCCCAAGACTAAATCATTTTTAACAAGTCACAGTTGCTGAATTACACCTGTAGTACAGCTCAAGAAAAAAATGCCATATGTAAAAGAAACCAAAGGAAAGCCAGATAGAATGCCTGGCAGATGAGAAAAAGAATGAATGTTATTAAAGGAGTTAAAGGAATGGAAGATATTAAGCCACAATGGCTGCCTGGTGCTGAGACACTGAGGATAGTTTAGAGATGATGGGCAGTGTATATGTTTCCAAGAAGTGATCTCTGGTTGCTGCTGAGGAAGCTTAGGCAAAACCAAGGTGTTTCCTTGGGTGGACTTGTGCAAAATGTGCAGTGTGTTGGGCTGTAAAAGTTCCCATATCAAGTAAGGTATATCCCAACATGCCAAATTCCTGCAGAAAGTTCCATTGATGCTGACAGACAATTCAGGGCAAGGATCCAGGAGCCTGAATTTTATGGGCCTCAGCAAGTCAAGTTGAAGATATCTAACTTTGGTCACCAGGTCCTTGATCTTCCCAGGCCTCTCCTGGGTAAAAGATACTGCAGGGGTTCCACTTAAGTCCCCTGGGCAAGCACAGAGGCCTGTTCCTAGACACCCTGCAGCCATGTCCAGAGGGAATATGCTGAAAGCAAACACAAAACCATTCTACTTGACAGCAGTAGTGCACTGAGAATACCCACTGCCTAGGCCATGAGTGGACTGCCTCAGCACCAAAACCCACAAACAGCTAGTACTAGGCTCCAAGATTGGCACCAAACAACCACTTGGCCAAAATGGGCTAAAGAAGGGTCCTAGATCTGATGCAAGGGGTTGATCCCACAGGATGTGTACGATTCAAGGTGGGGGGTGTGGTTCAAAGACCTCATGGGCTTCTTGACTGCACTGCTTCAAGACAATCTCCTTTTGGAACCTTCCAGTCCAGCGAATGCCATTTTTGGGGTGCATAGGGAGGCTCACTGCCAATCCTTCAGGAGATCCAAAGGAAGCCTACAGGAACTTCATTCCAATATAGACTGTAAAGTTGGAGCCTAGACAAAAATTCATGGACTTGGAGACAATGGGCTGAGTATTGTCCTCTAGCTTCCAAGTTAGGTGATTCTGAAGGTCACCTGCCTCCACATTCATATATCCAACAGCTCTAGAGACCCAGGTGAATACTTCAGCAATCAGGCTGGCCTAGTGTTTTATGCCAACTTGCACCTTGGGCAAAATTTCTCTTCAATGAAGCCAGCCAAGAAGGGAACTCCCAAGATGACTGAGTGAGCTAGGCCAGCAGTATGGTGTTGTCCAAGAACACAGGGCATAAGGGAATGTGGTCAGATGACAGAGCAGATAGGATCACTCACCTCAGTAGAACCCTAAGGCAAGCACTGACTTTCAATCTGTCAGGAGGCTGGTCTTGGCTAGATACAAGCAAAGGGCAGGGATCTGGGTGTACCTGTTAGGGATAGAGCTTAAAAGGGCAATGATCCCATGAGTCTCCTGTTTTTGTAAGAAGGGATAAATGCTTCAGGAAAACTTGGCTTTCATGTTCACCATGACCTTCCATCTGGGTTGAGTTGGATGCTGCCCTACATTATCTGCAGCAACCATTCTGAGCTATATCCTGGTCTGTTTCATGAAACATAAAAACATACCACATGATGGATATTGGGTTCTAGTTGCATATCCGAGAAACAGGATCCAAGGCATAAGAACTTACCTCTATTCAGATGAAATAGCTGTCCGGGTTCCAAGGATCCTTAGGAGAAAAAGGATCTTAGATTTTATTTCATTGTCCTTTTGTTTCCTTCTTCACCCATCCATATCACATCTATCTTCACATCCCTAGTACTTGGATTATAGGCATGACATATCAGATGCAGAAATCACATTTGTGAGAGCTGTTTCTTTTTAAGATTACATCAGTATCTCAAAGTAAGTGTGGCCTTGATATAACAGAAATCCCTCTTGGTCTTGATTCCTGGGACTAAGGGTGTGTAACATCACCAACTAAAATCTACATATAAAAACAAGGATCATATGATATTTTGATTTCCAGTGACTTTTATAAAATAAAACATTGTATCTCAACCAACACAATATTTTTATTCACAAAATCATTCCACACTTTACCCCTAGCAGGCCCAACTCAATAAACTGGTATTTCTCAAAAGTCCACAATTTCCTTTCAGACATAGTATTTTCTGTATCATCTCTGGACATGCATCTACCCATAGCCAGGTCTAGGACACAGAGGGACACATAGATCCCCAAAGAGGTGAAAAATGGAAAAGGAACAAGCAACTTAGATACTAAGGGAAAATAAGCAATAGCAGCTTGTCACACCAGGATGCCTAAATCACATACTCTCTCTTATTATACTCAGGGATTTTTAACCTAATTCCTAGTGTGCTCACAGGGAATTCTTAAGGTGCCTTCAGCGTTTTCCACCCAGTAACCAGATGCATGAAATACAAACAAGTTTGCTTAGACAGAATAGGACAGTATATCAACTTGCATGTAAATACCATGCCACACCAAAACACCTGAAACTTAATGGGGCAGTTGTGAAATTCATATATCGGCTTGCCTCAACCAACATGGATACACAAAGTTAATATCAACTTTGAAGACTGTACTCATTGTGGGTACCATAATACTTCTTCTCAAGATGACTACTTAAGTACAGTACCATTGTCCATGCCAATATATCACTGTGCATAATGAGAACTCTTTGAATCTGGCTGTTGGCAAGTGTCAATGAGATTTGTTCTGAGATTTCGAGACTCTCTGACAATTAAGTGTGAGGTTCTCTTCAGCTTTCTGTATGTTTTCACCATCAGGAATGAATTGTTTTAGGTGAGTGAAGTAGATGATCCTGTTAGTTCACTGACCCCCATCATTCCACCACACCCTGTCCCTCCACGTTCCTTGGTATTCAGCCCTTGCAGCAATCCAAGTGTTTCTGGACAGCCTTGGTTGTATGTGGGCTACAATACAAAAGGATTTTGCTTCACATTTTGTTGTTTTATTTGTTGTTGTTGTTTTGCAAAGGGCTGAGGGAGTGTACAACAATGTCCCATGGAAGCTGTCATTCTGGCTGCACTACTGTCATCAAACACAAGGTATTTGCAGAGCATGATAGCATGCACTCTTATTTATTTGTCATGGCTGCAGGCTGCCTATGGAGGAACTCTCAGTGCTAGATGCACAGGATCTAAGCTTCTTGCATTCTCCTTGGACCAGGTGAATACATGGAGAAAGCAGTATCCAGGTGTCCCAGTCCTGTGTACATGGGCTTGGCTTGCTGTGCACAGGGACTTCAGCCTCCTGGGTGGACATATTATGCAGGATAAGGGGACATGTCTACAAGGATGCTGCATCTTGGGCTCCATCTGGCCTGATGTTGGGAATCCCCATCCCATTGTCTACAGCTTTTGCACAGTACCAAATGCCCCTATTCTTTTTTCCTGAACATCCCCAGGAACACCCACACCTAACTTTTTGGAAGCACACACAGTGTGCTACATTCAGGGTCTCAGGGCCACATAATAATTGTGAACATATTTCTGCCATTCATAACCCCTACACTACCATTCTTTCTCATCATCTTCAAAATGATCTGTATGTCTTTCCTTTACTATCTTTTAGACATGGTTTTCTCTTAGATCAAACTGAACCTGGAACCTGAGCCTTCATGTTTAACATGAACCTGCTACTGAATCGTCAAACTGAACCTGAACCTGAACCTGAATCCTCACTCTGAACCTGAACTTGAACCTTAAACTTGACTCTCATCCTGAACATGAAGCTGCACACTCATTATGAACCTGAACCTAAACCTGAACTTGAACACTAAACACATCCATTACCCTGATCCTGAACATGATTCCTTGCTCTGTACCTTAACCTGTACCCTCTATCTGAAGTTGAAACTGAACAAGGAACTGTAACCCTTACCTTGAACAGGAACCTGACCGTGGAAACTCAACCTGAACCTGAACCTGAATCCTCACCATGAACCTGAACATGAATCTAGAACCTGTACACTCACCCTGAACCTGAACGTGAACCTGATCCCAAATCCTGAACTCGAACCCTGAACTTTAATCAGAACCTTAATCATAACCCTCACCCTGACCCTGACCCTGAACCCTCATCCTCACCCTGAACATGAACCTGAAAATAAACCTGAACCCTCAACATGAATCTGAACTTAAACCGTTGCCCTGTTGCTGAAACTTAACCTGAACCCTTCACCTAAATTCAGGACCTTGAATTTGAACCCTCACACAGAACATGAACCTGAATCTGAGCCTTGAATCTGATTCTCAACACTCACCCTTAACCTGCAAAAGCACCCTCATGCTCTATCTGCATCTGAAACTGAACATTCACACTAAAACTGAAACTGAATACTGAACCCTGACCACCACTCTGAATCTTAACCAGAACCTGAACCATCACCCTGAACTTGAACCTGTACCTGAACCTTCATCCTGAGCCTGAAACTGAACTCTCAACATAAACATAAACACAAACACTCCTCCATCAGAACCTGAACCAAGTGCTCTCACACTCACCTTGAATCTGAAACTGAACCCTTAACCTGAATACTACCTTGAATCTGAACCTGAACACTCTCCCTGAACCTATATGGAAAAGTCACTCTGAACCTAACCTGAACCTGATCTCTCACCATAAATCTATACCAGCACAATCACTATGCAGCAAAACTGAACCCTAAAACTGAAACATCACCATGTAACTGAATATGAACACTTACCCTGTAATTGATCCCTCACCCTCAATTTGAACCTGAGCCTGAACCATCAACCTCAATCTTCACCCTGCACCTGAACCTGGAGATGTAAGTGAATCTGAAATTTCACCATGAACACTAACCCTTATCCTGAACCTGAAACCTGAACCTCTACCTCAACCTCTACCTGAACCCTCAAATCAATCTATTGATGTTATCAATCATCTCTTGAGTTTTGCTAACTCTTGTAGAAGTCAAGTATAAAATAACATCAAACAATTTAATTTTTAACCATTTAATTATTAAAATCTGTCATTATTTATTCAGTGATCACAGAAGTTTGGAGCCTCTTTCTGGGAGGCAAATATGCCAAACCATCACATTATCTGATGTTACACTGATTTAACTATAAAACCTGACATTAAATAATTGAAATTCACTGGAATTTGATTCTACCTTGTTTGATCAAATATGCTGGATCATGTAATTATGTAACTAAATTATACAAAATGATGATGACATTTTAGACCATTAGTCATGTTTGTAGACAGATTGTGGGAGTTGATGATGTGATATCATATCATTACTTGGTTATTTAGTCATTTAAATAGATCTTTACATCAGCCATGATACCTCGAGTTTGGTGTTACCTTGTTGAAGTTTATGTGCCAGGTTATGTAATATTTATTTGTTTGATTGTTTAAATAAATCATTATTCCAGTAGGAGTTCAGTCTGTCTCCACTCTGTGGGATTTAAGTTTGCAATATCATCTCATTATTAAATTATTTTATCATTGTGTATTAATTACTTAAAAAGTTGATGATGTTTTCCTTCATGACGGGAGTCTGGCCAGTCTTCCCTGGAAGATAGTTAAAATGATTAAATAATCAAGTAACTAAAAAATACTGGATGGTTTCGCATCACCAATTCCTGAGAGTATGCCCCAGAATTGAGCCATCACCAATTTTAAAATTCAATAATTTAATAATCAGATGATTAGAAGATCTTGCCTAATGAACTCTGTTGGGTGGGTTTCATGACAATCCAACAAGTCATTGCAGTCATGATGAGGCTGCTGTGGTGGCCGGGTTCACAGCAGCAGTGGTTGTGGCAGCAGTGATGGAGGTGTCTTCACCTGCAGGGCCAAGAGAGAGCAGCTCCTCCCTCTCTGTGATGTAATCCCCAGCAATGCTGCCTTGGAAAGCACTATGATGCTGCCTGTGCCTCTGGTGCTGCTTCTTGTCCTTCTCATAGTAGAGGTCAGTGAAAGCAGGGATGAGGATGAAGAGCTACAAGATTCCTCTTAGGATAGCCACACTCCACACTTGTCTTGGTCATATCATGATGCTTCCTCTAGGTGAGACACTGGCAATTTCTCGACTTGACCTCCTATTTGGGGAATATGCCCTCCCGAGAGAGAGAGAGAGAGAGAGAGAGAGAGAGAGAGAGAGAGAGAGAGAGAGAGAGAGAGAGAGAGAGAGAGAGAGAGGGGGGGGACCTTATGTTGATTATGCCTGGCAATTCTAGAAACTCATAGCTCCCCACATATCTTTACAAAATATACATACAGACGGTTCTTTGTAATCCTACAGTTGATGTCTCAGGAAGCTGTGTAGAGAGGGAGAACGGGAAGACATTAGAAAAGGTAGTCACCAGGATGTCTTCACATAGCAGTCATTTTAGAAGATACCAACAGTGTGAAGGAGGGCCTCTGTAGTCCGTCGTTGTTTATATTAGACAGGCTTTCTTTTGTGTATTAAAAATAGATTCCCTACAAAATATCGTATATATTCTGGGTCCAGAATGGCCTAGCTATCCTAGGACTGTATATAGGAGCCATGGAGGGAGATATAGATAGGTGAGGAGGCGATTATGAAGGTGGACACATACAAGGCAAGAGGAACCAATGTGTGCTGGCTCAGGTGTTTTGGTGTGGGATGGTGTTTTTTTTTTTTTTAACCACAAGTTGACGTGTTGTTCCATTGTCTATGGACACTTGTGTGTGTGTGTGTGTGTGTGTGTGTGTGTGTGTGTATGGTGCCCTAGAGGTAAAGGATGAAGGCAATTAAAGGCATCCTTTTGGGACACCTGGAATTTTTTTAGAAGTCTCCCTACAGTACAAGGGAGGCTGTGTCTGTGCTACTGGAGTTCTGTCTAGGAAATGGCCTGTTTTCATTTTCATTTCCCTGATAGCTAAAAATGTTGAGCATTTGCTTAAGTGTCTTTCAGCCTCTTTGATTTCCTCTATTGAGAATTCTTTCTTCAATTATGAACCCCTTTTTTTACTAGTGCTATTTGGTGTTTCGTTGACTAGTTTCTTGAGTTCTTTGTATATTTTGGAGATCATCCCTCTGTCAGATGTAGGATTGGTAAAAAAAATTTTCCCAGTCTGCGGGTTGCCGTTTGGCCTTTTCAACTGTGTTCTTTGCCTTACAGAAGCTTCTAAATTTGAGGAAGTCCCACTTATTAATTGTTGATTGCAGTGTCTGTGCTACTGGAGTTATGTTCAGGAAGCTATCTCCTATACCAATTTGTTCGAGGGTACCTCCTACTTTCTCTTCTAAGAGGTTCAGTGTGGCTGGATTTATGTTGAGGTCTTTGATCCATTTGGACTTCAGTTTTGTGCATGGCAATAGACATGGGTCAATCTGCAGTCTTCTACACACCATCATCCAATTGTGCCAGCACAATTTGTTGAAGATGCTTTCCTGCCCCCCCCATTGTATTTTTTAGATTTTGTCGAAAATCAGGTGTTTGTAGGTGTGTGGATAGATATCACCATTTTCAATTTGATTCCATTTGTCTGCCTGTATTTTTTTTTGCCAATAACAGGCTGTTTTCAGGACTATAGCTCTGTAGTATAGCTTAAAGTTAGTGATGGTGATGACTCCTGAAGTTCCTTTATTGTACAGGATTGTTTTGGCTATCCTGAGTTTTTGTTTTTCCATACAAAGTTGATTATCATACTTTCAAGGTCAGTGAAGAATTGTGCTGGGATTTTAATGGGCAATGCATTGAATCTGTAGATTCCATTCGGCAAGATTGCCATTTTTACTACATTTATCCTTCCAATTCAAGAGCATGGGAGATCTTTCCATTTTCTGGTATGTTCTTTAAGTTCTTTTTTTAAAGACACAAAGTTCTTATTGTATAGGTCTTTCACATGTTTGGTAAGCATTACCCCGAGATATTTGATATTGTTTGTGGTTATTTTAAAGGGTGATTTTTCTCTGATTTATCCTGCTAGTTTTCTGAAGATGTTTATCATCTGTAGGAGTTCCCTGGTAGAGTTTATTGGGTCGCATATGTAAACTCTCATATCATCTGCAAATAGAGATAGTTTTACTTCTTTCTTTCCAATTTGGATCCCCTTCATCTCCTTTTGTTCTCTTATTGGACTTGACTTATAACTTCAAGTCCAATATAGAAGATATATGAGAGAGATATGGAGAGAGAGGCCAGCCTTGTCTTTTTCCTGATTTTAGAGGAATTGCCTTAAGCTCCTCTCCATTGAGTATGAGGTTGGCTGTTGGTTTACTGCATATTGCTTTTATTATGTTTAGCTGTGTTCCTGTTATCCCTGATCTCTCCAAGACCTTTTTCATGAAAAGGTGTTCAATTTTATCGAAGGCTTTTTCAGCATCTAGGGAGATGATCATATGGTTTTCCTTTTTCAGTTTGTTTATATGGTGGATCACGTTGATAGATTTTCATATGTTAAACCATCCTTGCAACCCAGGGATAAAGCCTACTTGGTTATGGTGGATGATTTCTCTGATGTATTCTTGGATTCGGTTTGCCAGTATTTTATTGAGTATTTTTGCATCAATGTTCATCAGGGATATTGGTCTGTAATTTTCTTTCTTAGTTGTATCTTTGTGAGACTTGGGTACCAAGGTGATTGTGGCCTCATAGAAAGAGTTTGGTAATGTGACTTCTGTCTCTATTGTGTGGAACAATTTGAGGAGTATTGGAATTAGCTCTTCCTTTAATTTCTGGTAGAATTCTGCACTGAAGCCATCTGGCCCTGGGCTTTTTTTTTTTTTTTTGGTTGGAAGGATTTGATGACTGCTTCTATTTCATTGGGGGTTATAGGACTATTTAAGTTTAAGTTGTTTGTTCTTTATTTAATTTTGGTAAGATATAATTTTCCAGAAATTTGTCCATTTTCAAGTTTTGTAGAGTACAGGTATTCAAACTATGATCTGCATGTTGCCTGGTCTTCCTCTGTGTCCATTGTTATGTCCCCCTTTTTGTTTCTGATTTTGTTAATTTGCATGTACTCTCTGCTCTTTTGTTAGTTTGGACAAGAATTTGTCTATCTTGTTGATATTCTCGAAGAACCAACTCTTTGTTGCATTTGATTTTTTTGTATTTTTTCCTGGTTTCTATTTTATGGATTTTATCCCTAAAATTGATTATTTGCTGGTGTCTACTCCTCCTGGGTGAGCTTGCTTCTTTTTGTTCTAAGGTTTTCATTTCCTGACTGGTGGTTCTGTCTAGTGGTAAGAGTGGTGTGTTGGAGTCTCCCACTATAAGTGTTGGAAGTTTTATGTGAGGTATGAATTTTAGGAGCGTTTATTTTATGAATGTGGGGCCTTTGAATTGGGGGCATAGATGATCAGAATCGATACTTTGTGTTGATGAATTTCTCGTGCGATGAATATGAAATGACCGTCTTCATCTCTTTTGATTAATTTTGGCTTGTATTTAACTTGTTAGATATTGGCCACACCTGCTTGCTTCTTGGGTAAATTTGACTGGAAGTTCATTTTGCAATCCTTTCCCCTGAGGTAATGTCTATCTTTGAAGCTTAGATGTGTTTCTTGTATGCAGCAGAAGGAAGGATTGTTTCTTCGGATCCATTCTGTTAGCCTGTGTCTTTTTATAGGCGAGTTAAGACCATTAGTATTGAGGGATAGTAAGGACCATTGATTATTAATCTTTGTTTGTTTTAGATTTGCTTTCGGCAGTGGTATTGTAAATTTATTTGTCCTTCTTTACCCTTGGTTTCTGGTGAAGTGTGATCTGTTTCCTACTTCTTTGTGAGTGTAGTTAACTTCCTTGTGCTGGAGTTTTCCTCCCAAAACTTTCTGTAGGGCTGGGTTTGTAGATACATATTGTGAAAATCTGGCTTTGTCATTAAATATTTTGTTTTCTCCATCTATAGTGATTGAAAGTTATTGGTATAGTGGCCTGGGCTGGCATCCTTGGACTCTTAGTACTTGTACAACATCTATCCAGGACCTTCTGGCCTTGAGGTCTTCCATGGAGAAGTCAGTGTAATTTTGATAGGTTTACCTTTATAAGTTACCTGTCCTTTTTCCTTCCCTGCTCTTAATATTCTGTCTTTATTCTGTAAGTTAGGTGTTTTGATTATTATATGTTGAGGGGTCTTTTTCCTTTGGTCTAGTCTATTTAGTGTTCAGTATGCTTTTTTACTTTCATGGGCATGTCCTTCTTCAGATTGGGAAAGTTATTCTCAATGATTTTGTTGAATATTGAATATGTTTTCAGCCCCTTTGAGCTGGGCGTCCTCACCTTCCTCTATGCCTATTATTCTTAGGTTTAGCCTTTTCACTATGCCCCATATTTCCTGGATGTTTTATGTTAAGGATTTGTTGGATTTATAATTTTCTTTGGTCAGTGAATCTATTTCCTCTAGTTTAATTTCTGCACCTGAGATTCTGTCTTCCATCTCTTGAATTGTGCTGGTTATGCTTGCATCTGTAGTTCCCAATCGTTTGCCTAATTTTGCTATTTCCAGCATTCCTTCGGTTTGTGTTTTCTTTATTGTGTCTATTTCAGGTTTTAAGTCTTGAACAGTTTTCTTCACCTGTTTTATTGTTTTGTTTTGTTTTGTTTTTTCTTGGCTGTCTGTACATTCTTTAAGAAATTTATTGATTTCTTCCAATTTTTGATGGTTTTTCTTTCATTTCCTTAAGTAACTTTCTCGCATATTTGAGGGTGTCTATTATTTTTATGATAATAAGTTTTAAGTCGTTCTCTTCTGATTCATCTGCTTTGTTATATTTCATTCTATTTGGTGTAGATTCCCTAGATCCTGGTGGTGTTATGCTTGTCTTTCTGTTGTTAGGTGTTTTCTTGTATTGCTGTCTTCCCATAGCTTTTTCCAGTAGATGTTGGTGGGGTCTCTCTCTCTCTCTCTCTCTCTCTCTCTCTCTCTCTCTCTCTCTCTCTCTCTCTCTCTGGGCTTTGGTCAGTCAGAGTTACAATGTCTGTATCTCTGAGTGGGCCAAGCTCTCTAGGAGGTCTCTCCACAGGCAGGAGCACAGTGATGGGGTCAAAGAAACGTCTCCAGCAGAGGACAGCCTCCCAAAATGTCTAGCGGAGACTTGGCACTATCCATATGAGTGAGGCCTCTTTAGCAGAGGCCCTGCACTGAGTGTCAAGGATCCAGCCAGCAGGAATTCAGAGTGTTCCTGCAGAGATAGGCAGATTTCTGGGAGGTGCCTAGAACTCCAGTAGAAGACCAGCAGTGGGGGTCAGAGACCAGGCTGGTGAAAATTGCGGTGATCCCGTGTAGATAGGCAGGTCTATTCATAATTTTCTTATTTTATATATCGATTCCTATTCCATCTTCTTGTCTCTCTCTCATTACCCTGATACTCCCTCCATCCCATTCCCATGCCAACCTACATGGATAGTTATGACTTTCTGGAAGTGTCATCAAATCTGTCAAGTCATTTGAAGTAGAGTCTAGGTCCTCCCTCCTGCCTGTAGCCGAAGTCAGTATCCTTTCATGGGGAATGTGATCCCAAAGTTCTTTCATGCACTAGGAATACATACTGTTTCCACTGTCAGAGGTTCCTTAGATAGCCCAAGCCATCTAACTGAGCCCTGATTTCAGGGAGTCTGAGTAGGTATAATGCTGGTTCCTAGCTATCATTCTGAGAATCCATGGCCTACTTTTTCAGGTCAGATGTCTCTGTGGGTTATTATACCCTGGTATTTACCTCTATTCTTAACACTCCTCTCTCTCTGAAACTGTATTCCAGGATTTAGGCTCAGTGTTTAGATGTGGCTGTCTGCTTATGTCTCCATCAACTACATGATGAGGACTCTATGATATCATATATGTTGGACATCAATCTCATTATCAGGGAAGAACATTTAAGTTAAAATTTCCACTGTTGCTCATATTGTTAGTTGGGGTCATACTTTTAGGTCTTTGGATATTTCTGTACTGTCAGTTTTCTCTTAAAACCTGTAATAGTTCCCTCTACTATGCTATTTTCATTTTTTGCTCTCATCTATTCTTCCATTGACTCAATAATCCTTATTCCAAAGTTTAATTTTTGCTGTTTTGTAAAAAATCAGGTGTTCACGGGTGTGTTGGTCAATAAATGGATATTAAATTTGATTCCAATGGTCTACCAGTGTATTTTTGAACCAATGCCAAGGTTTTTTCAAGACTCTAGCTCTATAGGAGAGCTAGCATTCAGGGATGGTGATGCCTCCTGAAGTTCTTTTATTGACCAGGGTTATTTTGGCTATCCTGTGTCTTTTGTTTTTTTTCTTCATATAAAGTTGAGTATTATCCTTTCAAGTTAGGTGAAGAATTGTACTTAGATTTTTATGAGGATTGTATTGATCTGTAGATTGCTTTTGGTAACATTGCTATTTTTACTGATTATCTTACGTATCCAAGAGCATGGGAGATGTTTCCATTTTCTGAAATGTTTTTTAATTTCTTTCTTTATAGATACAAAACTTTTGCTATACAGGTCTTTCACTTGTTTGGTAAGAGTTATCTCAACCTATGCTACGTTGTTTGTGGCTGTTGTAAATGTGACATTTCCCCGATTCCTGTGTAACCCCTTTATTGTATTTATATAATAGGGCCTCTAAATTTTTTTGAGTCAATCTTGCATCTTAGTAACTTGCTAAATTTCTTTATCATCTGTAGGAATTCCCTAGTAGAACTGTTCAGCTACTTATGTGAACTCTCATGTCATCTACAAATAGTGACATTTTGTCTTCTTCCCTTCAAATTTGTATCACATTTCTCTATTTGTTGTCTTATTGCTCTTGAAAGTAAACCACATATAATATTTCAGAGATATAAAAAGAGTGGGAAGCCTTCTCTTCTTCCTGATTTTAGAGGGATTGCCTTAATCTTATCTTGATTCAGTTTGACATTGTCTGTTGGAGAAAGAAAAGCTTTTTCAACAAAGAACTGAACTGGATGATGGCGTGTGGAAGACTGCAGATAGATCCTTGGAGATTTCCATGCCAAAACTTAAATCCAAATGGATCAAAGACCTCAACATAAATTGAGCCATATGAAACCTCTTAGAAGAGAAAGTAGAATGTACCATGGTACAGGTGACCACTTCCAGAACATAACACCAGTAGCAGTGATGGACTGAGATTAACAATTAATAAATGCTACCTCCTGATAATGAGAGGCTTCTGTAAGGCAAAGGACATAGTTGCCATGACCAAAAGGCAGCTCACAGAGTGGGAAAATATATTCACCAACCCCACATGTGGCAGAGGGCTTATCTCCAAAATATACAAAGAATGCAAGATACTAGTCAACAAAACACCACATAACACTATGAAAAATTGGGGTACAGAACTGAATAGCGAATTCCCAATAAAAGAATGCAAAATAGCAGAAAATTACATATGAACGCGGTCAACATTCTTAGCCATCATGGAAATGCAAATAAAAACAACTGTGAGGTACTATCTTAGTCCTGACTGAATGGCTAAAATTAGGTAATAACATTACAATTATTTCATTAAGGTGTTCTTTTCTTATTCTTCATTGAATGATGACTCATCCCTTTTACAACTAGATAAGGTGCATTTGATATGCATCTAATTTATAAACTGGGTGCTTATCGGAACTCAAAATTTAAACAAGTCTTTGTTACTTTGATTCTTTGTATTTTTTCCCTAAACTCTACTTTATTGATTTTAGTCCTCAAATTTTTAACTTCTTGACATCTATGTATCTAGAGTGAGCTTGCTTCATTTTGTTCTACGGCTTTCAGGTGTGCTGTTTGTTCTCTCATGTGACTATCCTCCATTAATTTCATATAGGCACTTAGTGCAATAAGCTTTCCTCATAGAACTGCTTTCAAGTTTTCCCATAAGTTTGATTATGTCGTGTCTTAATTCTATTGGAATTTAAGGAAATCTTTAATTTCTTTGTTTGTTTCTTCATTGACCCAGGGATGTTGCAATTGCACCTTTTTCAGTTTGTACAAGTTTGCTGTGTTACTGCGGTTTGTGTTGATGTTGAATTCCAACATTATACCATGGTGGTTCCATAAGATACAGGGGGCTATTCCACTTTTTGCATACTTTGAGCTATGTTATGTTGTCTAGTATGTGATCAATTTTAGAGAAGGTTCCATGTGGATCAGAGAAGAATGTATATTCTTTTGTATATTGATGGAATGTTCTTTTTTCTATTTTTTTTTAGTTTTGCAAGACAGGGTCTCTCTGTGTAACAGCATTGGCTGTCCAGGAACTCACTCTGTAGACCAGGTTGGCCTGGAACTCACAGAGATCCACCTGCCTCTGCCTCCCGAGAGCTGGGATTAAAGGCATGCACCACCACTGCCTGGCTGATGGAATGTTGTATAGATGTCTTTTAAACCTAATGGGGACATAACTTTTGTTTGTTCCTTTGTTTCTTTTTTAGGTTTCTGTGTGGTGGACCTGTCTAATGGTAAAACTGGCTTGTTTAAGTCTCCCACTATGATAGTGTGAGGTTTTATGAGACTTTTTGATTTTAGTAATGTTTCTTTTATTAATGTTGGTGCCTTTGTATTTGGGGCTTAGGTGTTCATAATTGAGATTTTGTATTGTATTGATTTGTTCTTCTCTTGTTAAAATATGATATGTCCTTTTTCATCTGTTTTAGTTCATCTTGGTTAGAAGACTTAAGTTGTGATATCTTAGGAAACTTACTCCTGCTTCCTTCTTAGGTCCATTTGATTGGAATATGTTTTCCCAACACTTTATCCTGAGAGAATATCTTTCTTTGAAGCTTAGATGTGTATCTTGAATGCAAGATAAGAATGATACTGTCTTTGAATCCATTTTGCTGGCCTGTGTCTTTTTATATGCAAGTTAGACCATTAATTTTGAGGGAAAATAAGGACCAGTCATTGTTAATTTTCTTTGTTTTAGATTTGTTTTTACCAGAAGTATTATGAGTATATTTGCCCTGCTTTTTATTTGGGGAGTGGTTGGTAAACAGGGATGATATTTTGCCTATGTATTTGTGAGCGCAGGTAACTTTTTGGGGTGGGAGATTTTCTTCCACATATTTCTGTAGGGCTGGAGTTGTGTATGAGTATTGTGTAACTCTGGCTTTGTCATTGAATATTTTGTATTCTACATCTATAGTATTTGAGAATTTCACTGGCATTTGTGAATTCTCATTATTTGTAGAACATCTATCTATGTCCTTCTGGCCTTAAGAGTTTCCATGACAAAGTCAGGTGTAATTTTGACATGTCTGATTTTATATGTTACCGGGGCTCTTTCCTTTGTTACCCTTAAAATTCTTAAATTTTTTCTTGCTCTTTATGTTAGGCGTTCTGATTATTATGTGGTGAGGGGATTACTTTTTTTTTGGTACCATCTAGTTTGTGTTTGGTGAGCTCCTTGTACTTTCATAGGTATGTCCTTCCTGAGAGTGGGAAAGTTTTCCTCAGTGAGTTTGTTGAAAATGTTTTGTGCACTTTTTACCTGGTATTGTTTGACTTCCTTTATGCCTATTTTTATTAGGTTTGTCCTTCCATGGTGTTCTGAATTTCCTGAATGTTTTGTGTGAAGTATTTGCTGGATTTAAAATTATTTATTCGATAAATTTATTTCTTCGAGCATATTTTCATTGCCTGGGATTGTCTATTTGATCTTGCTATTATGTTGGTTATGATTCCTTCTGTAGTTCCTGATTGTTTACCCAGTTTTTGTATTTCTAATATTGCATCAGTTTGTGTTTATTGCTTCTACTTCAGTTTTCAGGTCTGCAACTGTTTGAATTGTTTTCTTCATCTGTTTGATTTTGTTTTCTTGGCGTTTGTTAACTTCTTTAACAAATTAGTTCATTTCTTGCATATTTTGCTAATCATCTCTTATATAGTTTTCAGTATTTTTTTAATTTTTTTATATTTCTTTAAGTGAATTTTAATATCTTTATTGATGGACTCTATCATTTTTATGAAGTTATTTTTTTTAACTCATTCTATTCTAGTTCATATGCTTTGGTGTTTGCAGGCATTGTTGGGGATAGATTTCCTAGATTGTGGTGGTGTCATTCTTGTCTTTCTATTGTTTAGTGTTTTCTTGTATTGCCAACTTCCCGTCACTCCTTCCAGTTGTTGAATATGAAGTTTTCTCTCTCTCTCTACCCTAGTCTCCTGTCCAGAGCATTCTACTACACAGCCTTCATGAGAAACTACTTCGGAATCTTCTATTTCCTAAATAGTCCTAAGGACGCTCTCATACATAGGACATTTTGCATCTTATAGAGAAATCCACCTACCTGTGTTCTGGCATAGACAAAAGAGATTCAATTGATCTGGGGAAAAAGGTACTAGACAATTGTGTGAAAATACACAATTGTCAGTTGTCAGAACATGATGCTTAGAGCATATATCCTCTTGCATCCAGCACAGGGACTTTCCAGAAAATTCCAGGTGTCCCTAAATGATTACCTCATGGTGTCTTCATCCTTTCTTTTCAGGGTGCTGGACACATGTAAAAGAAGCAGGTGTCCATAGACACCTTGGGACACTACATCTATGTGCGTGTAAGAACTCCATCCCACACCAAAACAACTAAAACGGCACACAAAGGCCCCTCTTGACTTGTACCTGTCCGCTTTCTATCTACCTTCTCCAGTATATGTGTTGCCCTCTCTGGCTCCACATAAACTCCCATCTATGATATCCAGGGAAGCTAGGCATGTCTGTAACCAGATGATATACCATATTCAGTAGGGAAATGATTTTCAGTACACAATACAGAGCCAGTCTCCTATGAACACAAACAGACTACTGAGGACCAAATTCACACTCTTGATATCTTCTAAGATGACTGGTAGTTGAAGACAAATGTCCCAGCCTCCTGTAGACAACCATGTCTAATCTCTTCCAATCCTCAACCTTTACAAAGCTTCCTGATAACATCTGCTGTACGATTGCAATGCACCCTCTGTGGGTCTATTTGTTAGAGGTATGTGGGAAACTCTAAGCACTTAGAGTTGCCAGGCATTATATAGACACGCAAATTCTCTCTGTCTCTCTCTCTCTCTCTCTCTCTCTCTCTCTCTCTCTCTCTGTCTGTCTGTCTCTCTCTCCATCTCTATCTCAGGAGGGCATATTCCCCAAATGGCAGATACAGAGATCGTGTCCTGATGAGTCCAAGGTCCTAACTAGTGGAATTGTCATGATATGATGACAAAGCCAAGTGTGGAGTGTGGCAGTCACAGGGGTCACCTTGAAGCTCTTCTTCCACATCCAGACCTTCATGGTCTTCAAATATGAGAAGGACAAGAAACAGCACCAGAGGCACAAGCAGCATCATAATGGGTGCCAAGACAACACTTCTGGGGATGACATCAATGGGAGTGAGGAGCTGCTCTTTCTGGGCTCTGCCTGTGGAGGTACCTCCATCACTGCTACCAGAGTCCCAGCTGCTGTGGTAGAAGCCACCACAGTAGCCTCATCATGTCTGCAGTGACTTCGTTTTGTGTCATGTTGTCAACCCAACAGAGTTTATTAGACAAGATCGTCTGATCATCTGATTTTTAAATTATTGAATTGTTAAAATCGGTGGTGATTATGTCTGATGGGAGATGTTATTCTGTAAATATGTGTGTCATACTGGTTAATGAATAAAGCCCTGTGGCCAATAAGAAAGTAAGATAGGCGGGACTAGGAGACAAGGAGGAAAGAGGACGTAGGAAGGAGGAGTCAACATGTAGAGCATGGAGGAAGCAAGATGTGGCCGCCGCTTTGGCCGGTAAGGTGACCACGTGGAAAAACTTTGATAAGTATAAATAGGTTGATAATTAAGACAGAACTAGCCCATAAACAATAATAGTAACTGGCCAACAGGATTGTATCAAATACAGAGTCTCTGAGTGTTACGTGGCAGTGGGACTGGGAGGCCAGCAGGGAGGAACAAAGAGTGGGTCATGCAGCCAGTGGGAAAAACCTGCCTGTAACATATGTCCTTCATGGGTCAGTTTTGGTCCATGCTCTTGGGAACTGATGGTGTGAAACCGCCCAGTTTTTAATCTTATATAATCATTTAATTATTAAAATCCATTATTATTTAATCAGTAATCATTGGATCTGCCAGTGACCCTCACTCTCTGGTAGCTACTTTTGGCACCAATCATATGCTGTGTCCATCGCACTGCTGCCAAACCTCTCATCAACGATCCCATCATCATTGAAGTAACCAAAAAAGTAAATAATTGGATGGTCTTGCATATGCATTAAAGATGGAGCCAAATTCCAGTAATTGTCAAGGAAGTAATACTTAGATAATTAAATATTGCCACACAGTTATATCCCAGGAAGTACGGGCCATACTCCAGTCATGAAGCAGGCCATTATCATTGATTGAAATAATGAATATATAATAAAATAATTGAAAATGGGAATGTTGCATAATTAAATCACACATGGTGAAATCAGATTAAACTCTTCCTGGAGTAATTATTTATTTAAAAATTTAAACAAATAAGTAATTAGATGGCCTTCCTTATTGACTCCCAAAAGGTGGCATCAAACTCGAGGTATCATGCCTGATATAATGTTCTATTTCAATTACTAAATAATCAATTAATGAGATAATGTCACATCATCAACATACACACTCTGACTAAAAACTAACTTATGGTCCATAATGTTATTGTTGGTTTAAATAATTTAATTACATAATTAGATTATCTGGAATATATTATCTCACAATGATTTTACTCCAAATGTTTTTACAGATTTAGTTGAGTCCTCCTGGAAGCATCACACTACATGTAGACTGGGGGGGAATGGAAGGGGAGAGTGGTCAGGGGTGCATGGGAGTGGGGAGAGAGGGAGGGACAGAAGGAGGGAGAGTGAGGGAACAGTGATCTATATGTAAACTAAGAAAAAAAGAAAAGATTGGAAACTGGTAAGTGACAGATATAAAATTCACAATTACTTGTAGTGCTCAAAGCAATTGTCTGATAAAAAAGATAATGTTTAATAAATCTCTGAGCAATGTGAATGATAGAGGTAAAAAAAATTGTCTTTAAAATAAAAAAAGTTAATCAAAACATGTGAAGAAATTGCATAATCGATTCAGCAAGGTGGAGCTTAACTGCAGTCTTCATGGAATAGAGGATCATTTATTCAAATAATTACATAAATATTTAGATGATCTTGTATATTAACACATATCATCAATTTAAATAATTTAATTATGAAATAAGATGATCTGGCATATACTTGATCCCACAAGTTGATACCAAATGTCAGGTATAGTAGAAGACATAATCATTGTTTTATAAAACTAAATAATCAAACAACCAGAGATATCACATCATCTACTTCCCCAAGGTGGCTCCAAACCAGACTCACAAACAATTATGTCATCATTGATTTAAATAATTTAATTGCATAATTAAATAATTAGATGGTCTTGCAAAAATCCACTAATCATCAATTATCTAAAGTCATATTTTAATAATTAAATAATTACATAGTTAGTGGGTGACGCTGTCAGCTGTACTTGGCAACCAAAAGTTGTCTCTTACATGGCTACAAAAAGCTCATGCCAATCTGATTATTTAATCAGATTAGAGTAGTAAGATGTGTAATGATTAAATGTCATTTTGTATCCAAGGTTTAAGAGGATATTAGATAGGTGAAGTTGGGCAGCTGCCTCATTAAAGATGAACTGCTATCCAATTATCCCTTAGTCTAGTCTAAAAAACGGATCAACACCTTCCTGAAAGAAGTTAACAATGAAAAACTCACCTTTTTGTTGAATAAGTGTGAGTCTTTTTATCTTCTTAAACCACAGTTGTACTTCTTATGGAAGATGACATTCATCTACAAAAGTCTTTGAACTCTTTCTCCACAGAATGTAATCCCTGATATTAGGTAATCCTGAATTGGGTAATATTAATATTGGGATTTGCCTATGACTTGGTTAGGAGAATCAATTTCCACAAATGCTATTCTTAAAAGTTTAATGAGGTACTTATCTTGGGAGACTAAAATATCTAATCTAACTTGCTCTCTGGTTCTTGGTCTGTGATATAAGCATGTAGAATTCCAGCAGTGTTGCCAGGAAACATTTATGATTTAACATTCTGTCACATTCTAGTACACCTCCCACTTGCTAAAAAGCTCACCCACTAATGGACAAAAGTTATTGCCTCACTGATTTTCTCCCAAAATGCAAGGATCTATTTTGAGTTATACTTATTTTCAAGTCTATCAAACAGCATGCCTATAGTGATATACATGTGAAAACTGCATTAATGGATATTTAGTCATATATCCTATGTTCCAATATTCTTATTTCCAGGATACAAATGCCACTATTGGCCTCTGCCTTAATCCATTTCTTTTTACTGAAATGAATATAAGATTCTGTTTGTTCTCTTAACTTTAGAATAGCTTGGTCAAATGGTGTAGGTGCAAATGTGGGGAGAAATAGGTCAGCGAATAATTGTAGCAAAGCACAAAGGCACAGCAAGAAATACATACATACACACACACACACACACACACACACACACACACACACACACACAAGCCCATCACACCACATTAGACACAAAAATGACAGTCATGCTAAGAATCACCCATGTCCACAGAGCTTCCATGCAACAAGAACAAGTATCTTTCTCTGGACACCTGGCAAATGACTGTAAAAAAATCAGGAGCATCTCAAAAAGATACCTTTGCCCACAGACAAAAGGAATAAGTCTAGAGAATAAAACATCCATATTCATAAGATGTAGAATGGGTGGTTTTTATTTATTTGATAGTTATGGATGTTTGCCATCATTTATGGAGAATATAAGGTAAAAAGTATCATTAACTATAAATATTTTGCATTGGTATGGTCTAAAGTATAGTGATATAAATGTAAGGTTTTTTTTTCCTTTCCTGGATGTATGTTTCTATTCTTGTTGAAGTAATTTCACTTATGCAGCATATTAAAAATGAATGTGTAATTAAAATATGCAGGTAATTACTCATGTGTAATAATCAAACATGTAGTCATATCAGGCATATTCATGGTTAAACAGGTATATTTGGATGGAGATATGACCTTCAAACAATGCAAAAACCTCCAGAATATGGCATTTAAGCAGTTTAATAACCTTAGACTTTTCATGACATGACAGTGAGACATGCTTGCTCCTATCAGCACCAACATAATTCAGAAAAGGATGAGGGGCTTAGAAGAATCTCCATATGGACTTTATTTCATTGTGTCAATACTGGTCATTTGTGCTATATCTCTGAAGGTGTGGGTTTGTACGCGCCCAGCCTTTGCCACATCTCCATTTCTCCTCTCCCTTCCCACTCTGCCCCTTAGGGGATTGTTTCTTAACTCCTTTTATGAGGGATTGCAATTCTTCCTCAGCCCAGCATGCTACCCTGATGTCTCCCAAAACTGTGAACCAAGGTGCAATGGCATCACATTCGCTCAGGAATCTTTTTAGTGTGCTTTTCTTTATTTTAAGTTTCTTTGACAAAAGTAGCTCCTGGAGAGCCAGAAAAATTGTATGTGACTGGGAAGTCCCCATCTTAAAAATTTTACTTTCGGTTTGTTAAAACCTCTTGCTCAATGCCTGAGACTTTATTGCTACTCTTTTTCCCTGCGGTCTTTAATTTTGTCCCAATTTACCTGGGACTTTATAGCTCCTTACTGGAGACCTCATCGCCTCTTTACTGAGGGCCTTAAATTTGGTCCCAACTTATCTTGGGAAATTGCCAGTGCTGCCCTGACTGCAAGAAGTCCTGATCTGAAAAATTCCCAGTATGGGCCGCCATCTGTAAGCGCCTGACCCTCGCCAGCAAGGAAGACATAACTCTGGGTAGACCTTCTTCATGCAGTTTTAATAAGGATTCTTGAAACATGTTGCTTCTGGCCTGCACGTGAAAGAGAGCCGGGGGACCCCTGCACAGGCTTAAATACCTTGAGCTAACCAACCCCAGTGAGTCATGTGGAACCTGCAGATAGGCTACTGTAATGCGGAAGTAGAAAGGCTGAACACACTTAACCAATTAAGGGCTTGTTTACGCCAGAGAGCCTTCACCAATGGGAAGTTGTAAGGCAGAAGCCAATGCCACTTTAAGGTGTGGCACTTTGCGGCTCTCTACATGGGTTGACTTTCAGAATGTCATGGTTGGGCACATAGAGTTCAACAGTCATAATTTTTGCAAAAGTCTATGAGTTTGGTCCTGAGGCTCCTCCTCTATGGTCTATATTTGTATTAGCTTCCTGCAGACTTAGAGATTCTTAGAGGCATGCCTGTGAGTCACCGTATGCTCTCATTCACAGGACTGGCACATGAGTAGAAGCCAGGAATAAAGGGAGATACAGACAAAAAAGGAGGTAGATCTTTATGAAGCCAGATAGATATATGAATAAACAAAGTGATATTATACAATTTAGTTGATTTTATGTGGGATGGTATTTGTGTATGCTGTCCCTTTCTGTGTATACACACTTGTTTCCGTTCAATTTGTCTGGAGTGCTCAAGGGAAATTTGAAGTGATCTTGTGGTTTCCTGTGAGGATACAAGGAATTTGGTCAGAAGACTCTGAGGAAAATGGGAATGTATATGTGCTGTAGGCCTCCTGGTATGATGAGCTGGTTTGCTTATTTTCCCTCAATGTGTTACGGCAGGTTGTTCCCACCTGCTGCAGCGGGTCCTGCCGCCATGGTCCCGCTGCCACGTGTGCCCCAAATAACACTCAGAGACTCTGTATTTGATATAATCCTGTTGGCCAGTTACCATTATTGTTTATGGGCTAGCTCTGTCTTAATTATTAACCCATTTCTACTTATCTAAGTATTTCCACGTGGTCGTCTTATCGGGGAGCCCTGGCCGGCGTCTTCCTTCCTGCCTGGGCTACATCTCGACTCCACCCTACTACTTCCTCTTTCATCCTTCTGGTCTCCTAGCCCCACCTATCTTGTTTCCTATTGGCCACAGAGCTTTATTAACCAGTATGAGAAAGATATATACAGAATAACATCTCCCATCATCTCCTCTTTTCTGTCTAAAATAAAAGAAGGGGTTTAACCTTAACATAGCAAAATATAACATACAATAGTTATCAAATAAGAATCACAGTTAACAATATTTAGTCCATTAACATTTTGTAAGACTTAAAGAAAATATCATCTATCCTATCTTTGTGAGTCTAAAGTCCTATATAACTTATCTTTAATCCTAACTAAGGAAAACTATAATCAAAACTATCTGTCTTCAACTCCTTCAAAGACCACAGAAGGATAATATGTAAACTCTTGAAATGACAGAGACAATGCATTGCCTGGTAAGTCACCCGAAGTTCTTCTGTATTGTTCCATCTTTAGCCCATAGGCCATAATGTGTGTCCAGACTCCTCAACAAGGCAGGAAACTTTTCTCTGTGTCCTGTAGACTGTCTGGCTGTAAGGCAGCCTCTTCCATGAAGCAGGAATCCTGTAGCAATGTATATCTTGAATCAGCAGTCACCTTTTTGTGGGTCCTGCATGTCCAGTTTCTACAACATAAAGTCAAACAGTCCAGAAGAGCAGTACCTTGCCCAAATGGCTAGTCTTGCCATATTAGAAGCAAACTCCATAACGAGTTTCTTCAATGTCCATCTTCCTTTTTGATGCAGGTGGTGTTACCAGGAGCAGTTGTGCCTCATTGTCAAGAAAAACCCTAAACCATTTGAAATGCCATATTCTGTAGGTCTTTGAAAGGTTTGAAGAATGCCTATTTATCTCAAATATATCTCTGCATATCTAGAAATCCTAACTAACTTAATTCTAAGTTTTGATTATCATAGGTAACTCTCTAATCTGTACTAAATTATACATTACATTTCTAAATGAGCTATATAAACACAATACCTAAACAAGAGGAGAAATATGCATATTACAAAATTGACCTTAAATTGTATCAATAAAAGAAAATCCATTCCAAAGCAAAGTATTCATATCTATACCATAATTCCCTTTTTACCTTTAAAAAGATGGCTTATGGGTATAACTAAGCCCATTTAAATGAAAACAAACATTTATAAACAATATTTGGGAATTTGGGCGTTGTTCTTTCCAAACTACTTTCTGCTGGTAGAGGGCACTGTCATGGGGGTCCAAAGAACATGCAGAAATCTTGGCTGTGGTGTGCAAGGCTTTGTCTCAACTGCTTTGAATGTTGGATCACCTGGGGAGCTGTTTCAGGGGGTCTGGCTTGATCAAACCATATAAGTCTGGAAAGAATCCATAGCTTTTCATTTTCTGTGGAAACAAAAATAGAAATCCTTTTCCCCAGTAACTTGTCCTTAGGCTTAAATTTTGGAGTCAAAGCATTTTAAAAATATATAAATTAAATTAATCCAGCAGCATTTCTTTTATCAGTAGTTGTTATTTTCTCAGCAATCAAATAATTTAAAGACAACAGAATCACGTATAGTATCCAAAATTTCTCTGTGTTTTCCATCTTTACGTGGCTTTTTTATTACTCTATTTATTCTATTTCTATTTTTACATATTTTGCGACAGGGTTTCTCTGTGTAACTTTTATCTGTCCTGGAATTCATTGCATATCAGGTTTACTTTGAAATCACAGAGATCTGCTTGCATCTGTCTCCCTAGTGCTAGGATTAATGGCGTGCACCACCATAGCCATCCATTTAATTTCTTTTTTCTTTTTTAAACCATTGTATCCCGTTTCTTTTTCTCTCCCAAGCCAGCATATTTTTTAAAACACAGTGTAAACCTTCATTGCAGCTCTTGTACACACCAATGAATTATTAGCAGAGCTCTTTAAAATAAAGGCGGTTTTTCGCCGCTTATGCTAATTTTGGAAACCTCCCTTAAAGGAGCCGCGCAAATCTGTCTACAGCAAAACAAATCCAACTGAGAAAATGTTGCCACTAAGAAGTCTTGCTAATCTCTGTTCCCTTGTTTCTAAAAAGTATTTTTTAAGCTTTTATTAGTTTTAAATAAAAGTTCTTATAGCCATGTTGGGCGCCATCTGTAGCATGTATGTTTCCGCCAGCCCACCAGTCTGGGCCCACAGCCGCGCCAGCCCAAAATAACACTCAGAAACTCTGGATTTGATTCAATCCTGTTGGCCAGTTACCATTATTGTTTATGAGCTAGCTCTGCCTTAATTATTAACCCATTTCTACTTATCTAAGTATTTCCACGTGGTCGTCTTATCAGGGAGCCGTGGCAGGCGTCCTGCTTCTTCCCCGGGCTAAATCTCGACCCCCTCCCCCCTCTTTCTCTTTTCTCCTTGTCTCCTAGCCCCGCCTATCTTGCTATCTCATTGGCCACAGAGCTTTATTAACCAGTATGAGAAACATATATACAGAATAACATCTCCCATCAAAGGTTAAGGTTTCTGTTCAGGGTGAGGCTTATAGTTTAAGGTTCAGGTTTAGTGTGAGGGATCAGATTCATGTTTGGGGTGGGTGTTCACGTTCAAGTTCTGGATGAACATTTTGTTTCAGTGGCCTTCTTTAGATTAAGGAAGAGTATTCATGTTCAGATTCAGGATGAGTGTTCAGGTTCACGTGCAGATTCAGATTCAGTATGAGGGTCCAGTTTCAGGGTAAGGGTTCAGGTTCAGTTTCTGTGAGAGTATTCATGCCTGGGTTCAGGTTAAATTTGAAGTGAGGGTTTAGGTTCTGGATTCAGGTTCAGAGTCAGAGTGAGTGTTCATGTTCCTCAGTGAGACTTCAGTTTATATTCAGGCTTCAGGTTCAAATTCAAATTTAGGTTTCAAGATCAAGTTCAGTGTGATGATTGAGGTCATAGTTCAGGTTCAGTATGAGGGTTAAGGATCAGGTTCAGGGTGGCAGCTAAGGGAAATCACACCTCCTGCAAAAAGTGATCCCACCAACTCCTGAATCCTTCCACTCCATATCACCCCTGGCAGAAGCCATACTTAAACCAACACCAGCATACCCAGGGAAGCTGAGTTGTTGGGGGGAATCCATACTGGCTTCGGTATCTACAAAAAGAGTTTACAATGTTTGGTACCCTTGATCCAAACCCTTCCCCTCAAGTTGTGTATTTGTTGCTCATTTAGTCCTGTTACTCAGGATTCAGTAGCCAATCAGAGATTCAAGCATAGACACCAGTCATAGGGGAGGGTTCTTCCCAAGTCTTATATGCTGTGCTTTTGGTATAGAGTATGAAACCAGAAGGTTGAAAAGCATGCAGTGATGTCTCTCTTGCTCCTATTATCTCTTGTTCCTCTCCCTCTCTCACATGCTGTCTTGCGATTCTCTCTCTCTCTCTCTCTCTCTCTCTCTCTCTCTCTCTCTCTCGTTATAAATTATATCAGAAGGGCTGACCCATTTGTCATCTATCTTGTGTCTAGTGAACTTAATAAGACACAAACTAGACAAAAAAATTTGTTTATTGAAATTGAAGAAAAGTATGATGGCTCAAATCTTCACTAAATTGTTTGCATGATTTTGGCTTTCCCTTTCTTGAGTTCTTCCCTATCACTTCATATCAAGATGATAGAGAAAGGATGTCAGATATGTACAGGGTAGAGACACAGATGAGAAAAAATATGAAAAGTTCATTGCCGGGAACTACATAACAATTTTGAGAAAATACTGTAGTTCATGCTACAATAATAACTAATGGGTGAAGAGACACAAATCCATGTGATGGCATCACATAATGAAAATTAAATCAAATATCCATCCAAACATATTTTCATCTGTGAATATTTAATATTGTGAGCACTCATTTCTGTAACCCAGGTACTTAGGTGTTTAATGTCTTAACAGTTTTCTCCAATATGAATTGCTTTATGTAATACAAAGCTAATGTGTATTATTTGATTTAGAGAAATCAATAATCACAATGAGGCTTTCTATATTGTTAAAGAAGCGAGTGAAGACCCCCCCCTTCAACTGAAGAATGGATGAAAAGATTTGGCACATCTACAAAATGGAGTACCACTCTGCGTGGGGGGAGGGACAATGGAATCTTGAAATTCGTAGGCAAGTGGAGTGGCTGGGTCTTGACAAAACAAACCTGAATGAGATAACCCAGTCACAAAAATAGGAACATGGTATGTACTCTCATATATGAATTTTACACCTAGAGCAAAGGATCACAAGCCTAAAACTCACAACGAGAGAGGTACTAGGACACTAGGTGGATTCTAAGAGATTCATATAAGGTCCCTCATATAAGGGGGAAGGAATAAGTTCTCCAGAGCACATGTGTTGTTGGGGGGGCAGTGTGAGGAGAGGGAAGTAGGAGAAAGAGAAGGTGAGGAGAAGAAAGCACATGGGACTAGTTAGATTGACTCCAAGGAGGAATAGAAGACAGAAAAGAGAGAGAGGAAGAGGAAGAGAGAGAGAGAGAGCATAAAAGAGGGAGCCATTATAGGGTTGAAGAGAAAACTGAACCTAAAGAAATGTCCAGAAACATACAAGATTGTCTCTTACTAACAATTTCAGCACCGGTGTAAAGGCTACCATAAAAGCCCTTCCCTGATAATGAGATCAATGACTAACTTATCCACCATCATGGAGCCCACATCTCATACTTGTTGGAAACAGAAGCATATAACCACAACTAAACACTGAATCAAACTAGAATTCAGCTGCAAAAGAGAGGACAAGATCAGGTTGTAGAAACACATAGAGACAACTGACCTGAACAAGGAGGAGCTAATGGGCCCCCAGAGAGTGGGGAGTGCAGCATTAGAGCACGGAGACCCCCTAAACATGGTCTCAGTTAGAAGGCGTGGGCTGTCCAAGGGGCCTGTAACAGTGGAAGCAGAATGTATCAAGGGTGAACAAAAGATTTTGGGAGCTAGTTCCCCATGGAGAGATAATCCCTTAACATTGAGGCAGGAAGGAGTGCCTAGTCCCTACTCAGAAAGACTTCACAGATTTACATGATCCCTCGAGGAAGGCATCATCCTACATGGAATCAGGGTGGAGGTGGGGGTGGTGGAGTGGTGGTGTGAGGGTAGGAATGGGATGGTAAGGTGGTTGGGGGGCATGAGAGGGTAAAAGAGTTGGAGGGAGGGAAGGCCAGAGAGGGAACTGGGATCAATATTTAAAACAATAAAAATAAATTAGGAAAGAAATACAATTTCAAAAAGCATTTCAATTTGGGAATTATTTCTGACTTAAAAAATTAGAAAGGACACCTTGTAACAGCAACAAAAGCATATGTACGATGCATACACATTCATATATAGGGAAATCCTATAAAATGTTGAAGAAAAAAATTAATCCCTAATCCTGACATATATATGACATGTGACATCCTTTCTCTACAAGTTTAGTTTACAACTGGATAGTGGGGTACCTTTAATCATGATCTGTAGGTGGCCGCCCGCAGGACGCCATTACAAGATGGCAAACTTCCTCTTTCTTGTACCTTATTCGGGCATACGCCAGCTTGGCAGCTGCACTCCAGCGCGCCTGCTCGTTCCCTAGCCAATCCCGTGGCTCCAACACTGAGGCGAGGTCTTTTGAGCCTATGAGATCGTGACCCGTTGCCTAGTAGGATATATAAGCAGCTGTCCCTTCTTGCCCGGGGCCCCTCACCTTCAGCTCTCCCTTCAACCAAGAAGCGCTCCAATAAAGTGTGAACTGAGAAGAATCCTCGTGTGGTTGCCGTCTTTCCTGCGGGTCGAGCTTGGTGCGCCACAACTGGTGCCAAAACCCGGGACCGGGTGAGGGGTCAAAGAGGATTCAGAACTCAACACACGGAGCAGCGGTACCGGTAAGTTCCCTTCCTCTTTGAAATGTTTGCTTCTGGTCCGGGTTTGTCTGGCATTGCTCTATATGCTTTCTTGTTTGTTCTGCTAGTCATAGTAGTATGCCTAAAGGATGAGAAGGCTGAAGCCTTGATAGATCAAGGCCATAAAGTTTTATATGAGCATCAAGATAGTGTGTCGGAGGCCGACACTTATGAGGAGGAAGAGAGGGAACGGAATATAGAAAAGGAAAAGGAAAAGACGTCTGATAAAACTACATCTGTAACTTGGCCAAAAGAAAACCCAGGGACTCTAACGAGTCATCTACTAAAAGATTGGTGCCTTTGAGGAATAAAAAGCCTCAAAAGATGGGAGGTGTCATACCCAAAAGAGGGGGACTCCCACAGTTAAGGAAATACATAGAAAGAAAAACAAAAAAAAAGGAAGAAAAAGAAGGATAAAGAAGATAAAGGGGATTCCCTTTATCCAGTCCTCGAGGAATTTTCAGATTATGATTATCAGGTGATTAATCCTCGAGTGATGGATCCTCAGGTGAGGAGCTTTCAGAACTAAGTTCCCAAGAGTAGGAGGAATTAGAACAAGCTGCAGCTGAATATCAAGGAGAAAGGTACGGATGGCAACGGCCTCCTGCCTATAATGTTTCCATGGGAAAAGCCGATGTCCCCATTGCACCCCAGGAAACTTGGCCTCCCTCTGCACCTCCTTCCTATGCTCAAACGGGAGGAAGCTGCCATTTTATAAAAAGGGATACAAGGAGGCACCTGGCCTCCGCATTCCCTGGTTTTTGTTTTGAGAACTCTCAATGATTTTCAACAGCTGTTGGGAGATATTAGCTAATGCCCTTCTGCTGGCATTGCCATGGCCCAATCTGTTCAAACGGCAACACCCTTTGGCAGTTAGCTCAATTAGGTTGTGAATGGAAATACCCCGGGTTATGTATTACTAGTGTGCCCTTTCGTAATGCTTCCCGTGCTGCTGAATTATCTCGAGATTTATCCCAGTATTTAGCAGGAACCTGGTCAGAAGAATTTGACACATTGGACCAACAACTAAGATCGTGATGATCAACGCCACCCGTGTGGACCTGTCTTTTGCAGGAGAATTTGCGTCCTGGCTTTCCTCAGCCCTCTCCTACTTCAAGGAATGGGTGGGAATAATGTTTGGCATTTTTTGCCTGGCCGGGTGTTGTTTATGTCTCTGGCTCATTTGTAGAGACAAAGCCCAGCATACCAGGGATCGAAAATTAGTTACGTGGGCCCTTATGGCCATGGATGCTGGAGTGTCTCCACAGGCTTGGCTCGCTGCCCTTAAAGAATAGATCCTCTAGTCCACAGCCATTGCACCCCTAGAGCCTTAATAAGGCTCATTGCACCAGGGATGGTGTGGACAGAGATTGTCAGTCTCTAAGAGTAATTAGGACCCCTCCACATGGCCTTTGCACCCCCTGGGGAAATTACGTTGCCCCATTGCACTAGGGAAGGCATGTGCGAGATCTCGATAGCACAGCCTTTGCACCTCCCAGGAACAAAATAAAGGTTCCATTGCACGGGAGAAGGTGTGTTATCAATAGCAGGCATCCTTCGATTTGTCCACACATCATGAGGTGGGGGCCTGAACAGGAGTAAGACCACCAATATTGCTCTGGTCATATTATAATAAAAAGGGGGAACTGTAGGTGGCTGCCCGCAGGACACCATTACAAGATGGCAAACTTCCTCTTTCTTGTACCTTATTCGGGCATACGCCAGCTTGGCAGCTGCACTCCAGCGCGCCTGCTCGTTCCTAGCCAATCCCGTGGCTCCAACACTGAGGCGAGGTCTTTTGAGCCTATGAGACCGTGACCCGTTGCCTAGTAGGATATATAAGCAGCTGTCCCTTCCTGCCCGGGGCCCCTCACCTTCAGCTCTCCCTTCAATCAAGAAGCGCTCCAATAAAGTGTGATCTGAGAAGAATCCTCGTGTGGTTGCCGTCTTTCCTGCGGGTCGGGCTTGACGCAACGCAATGATCCAGCAAGGCCATCTACTGCAGAGATTGACATAGTAATGTAGGCTACTTTATACCCAGGAGTTCCAGACCAGCCATGAGATCAACACAAGAGCTAAAAGAAAATTTAAAATTCAGTTCAGCACTTTGAATGTCGGTCAGGCAAAGAGTTGAATCCCCATACCTTCCTTCTACTCACAATTGTCTTCTGTGAATGACAGATAAATTAGAGAAATATGTTGCCAACTTTACTTAAATTCAGTGATATCTACTAAGTTATCTTGAGCGTGGTTAGGGTGGGAATCTCAACATAATGTTGTTTTCTTGATTCAATGTTAAGATAAACCTGAAAGGTGGTCCTGCATTGAGGTCATGGCAAATTCCATGGAAAAAGAGGGTGACCAAAGCAGGTTAAAAACATGCCAGGAACCCAGATCTTCAGTGAGAAGTTTTATTAGGAAGGTGAATGGTAGGGAATCAAACAGAAAAAAAAAAGAAAAAGAGAAACAGAGACACAGAGAAATAACAGCAGAGAAGAGACAGGAGAAGAAAGAGAGGAGAGAGGAGAAAATAGAAATATCAGCAAGAGAGCAAAGAACTTGAAACAGAGCAGAGGAAGGAAGTAAAAGTAGTTGGGGTCTGTCTTTAACAGGGTCCTTTGTACCTGTGTGCAGACTAGTACACATAGAACCCTGGGCTGACCAGAGAATATTCCTGAGAGCACTCTGCCTGGTGACAGTGGCAGAATACCATAATGCCTGAGTCTTTCATGTTGATTAGAGACTAACAAGCTGTTTCATCTAGAAAAGAAAACTAGCCGTTCCTTTTTCAGAGGTGCAATGACCACAAGTCAAACACCAAAGCGGCTGCAAATAGGTATAAACTTAATTCCTAAACTGACAGCAGTAACTGCTGAGTCAGGAGATTATTCAGTCAGCTGGGTCCCCTTTTGCTAACAGTAAGAGAGATGCTGAAAGACCCTCAGAACATCGGCCCTCACGCCCCTACTCAGGAAAGGCGCCTACCCCAAATCACTCATGAGAAGTGGATTTGATGCAAAAGCATGAGGTCGTTTATATTCCAAGTACACTGGGGTCCACAGCCATCTGTCACGTAGGGGTAGAGGACTGGGGACACTGAGTACAGTATTGAGCCAGCCCTGTTGGCTTCTCTGAGTATACAAATGGTGGGATTATTTGGTTGCCTTGTTCCAAATCCCACTCTCAAGTAGCTGTGTATCTTTTGCTCACGTAATCCTGTCACTTCCGCTTTAAGAACAAATCAGAGCATTTCCTGGATACTCCATTTGGAGGAGATGCTTCTTGTGAATCTAAGATTTCTGCTCAAATCATCTCATGAAGAAGTCAGAAGTTATTTCTTATGCATTGCATTTGGTTCTGTGTACATGAACAGAAGGTGGAGAATCCTGGGATAGACTCTCTCTCTCTTTGCCAATCTCTTGGTACCTCTCTCACTCCCCTTCCCTCTATCTCTTACTCCCTTTCCATCTCTCTTTCTCTCATTTCTATCTTCCATGTTGCAGATCAAATCAGAAAGGCAGGGACTGCATCCTGCTGAGCTGGAACACCTCTGCAGGTCTGTATTATTATCTGTGTAAGTTGTTCCCCAATACAATACTCATTTATCATTTGTCTTTGGTCTACTGAACTTATTAATACACTGTTTCTACATGAAAAATATTATTTATTAAGAATACAGTAAGTATGATATGACATTTTAACAAAATTGTTTACATGATATGGGTTTTCTCTTCCATGATTTCTTTCCTATTACCTGGTATCAAGTTGATTAAACTGGTTTAAAATATGTACAGGGTTAGAGATATGGATGAACAAAATTATAAAAAGTTCATTGCCACAACCTATGTCAGTTTTCTGAGAAAATACTGTATTTCCTCTTACAGGAATACTCAAGGGTGTAACCTTCTTGAGAAAAACCATGAACATTCACAAACTCACACACTGACATCACATAATTAAAATTAAATCTCTAATCAGATTTGCATATGTGAATATTTTCTCTTATGAGCACACAATCCTGGAACCCATGTATTAAGGGTCTTAAAGTCTTCAAAGATTCCTACAACATGAATTGCTTCATGTAAAAGAAAGAAAGCATGAAGGATTGGGCTTAGAGAAAACAATCCATCTGAAGGAGGTTTTTGTGTATATAAAGACAAGTGTTACAATGAAACAGGGTTCCCTTATCAGTGAATTACTAGGACTTTGTGCACATGAGTTTGCATGAGAGAACAAAGCAGAGACATTCTAATGCTTGAACTAATTGTTTACACGTATCCGATATTTTTCTCTCCAAAATACACAAGAGTTTTCTTAGGCCCTCAGAGATTATTGTGATAAGCAATGTGCACAATTTTACCACAATGCTTACATGTATAGGGTTTCTATGCACTATAATATTTTTGTGATGATAAAGGCTAATGATATAGAGAGAGGCATTACCACATGTGATACATTCAGAATCGTCCAAGTAAGCATTCTTTTATGACTTAAGAGATTATTGAGATGTGCAAAGGTTTTACCACATTGATGGCATTCAGAAGATTTCTGTCTGGTATGCATTCTTATATGACTTTTAAGCACATCATGTGTTGGGAAAGCTTTACTACACTGATTACATCCTTAGGATCTCTCCCCAGAATGTGTTCTTTTATGACGTACCAGATTGCTGTGTTGTGTAAAAGCTTTACCACATTGATTACATCCATAGGGTTTCTCTC
This sequence comes from Cricetiscus sungorus, assembly GCA_030556225.1. Taxonomy (NCBI): domain Eukaryota; kingdom Metazoa; phylum Chordata; class Mammalia; order Rodentia; family Cricetidae; genus Cricetiscus; species Cricetiscus sungorus. Next base: position 94,464 of record JANBXA010000672.1, read on the forward strand.
CAGTATGTATTCTATGATGAGATTGAAGACTAGTGACCTGTGAAAATGCTCTACCACATTGATTACATACATAGGGTTTCTCTCCAGTATGTGTTCTTATATGTATTTTAACCTGACCATTATTTGAAAATGTTTTACCACATTGATTACATGCATAGGGTTTGTCTCCAGTATGTGTTCTATGATGAGACTGGAGATGACTGACACGTGCAAACGCTCTACCACATTGATTACATACATAGGGTTTCTCGCCAGTATGTGTTCTATGATGAGGTTGGAGATGACTGACATGTGAAAATGTTCTGCCACATTGATCACATCCATAAGGTTTCTTTCCCGTATGTGTTCGTTTATGATGTACCAGATGGCTGTGTTGTGTAAAAGCTTTACCACATTGTTTACATCCATAGGGTTTCTCTCTCTCCAGTATGTATTCTATGATGAGATTAAAGACTAGTGACCTGTGAAAATGCTCTACCACATTGATTACATACATAGTGTTTCTCTCCAGTATGTGTTCTGTGATGAGATTGGAGATGAATGACACGTGAAAATGCTCTACCACATTGACTACATATATAGGGTTTCTCTCCAGTATGTGTTCTTATATGTGTTTTAAGCTGATCATTACTTGGAAATGTTTTACCACATTGATTACATCCATGAGATTTCTCTTCAGTATGTGTTCTTATATGACTTTTAAGCACATTATGGGTTGCGAAAGCTTTACTACATTGATTGTATTCATAGGGTCTCTCTCCATTATCTGTTCTTTTAGGTTTTTTGAGATGATTGCATAGTGAAATCATTTTTCCATAATGATTATAGTCTTGCATTTTCTCTCCATTATGTGTTGTAATATGGCTTTTAAGCATAGTATGTCTTGCAAATGTTTTAACACATTGACTACATTCATATGTTTTCCCTAACATATGTGTTCTTTCACAGAGTTGGAGGAAACTGTGACATGCAAAGACTTTACCATACTGAAGACTTCTATATGGTTTCTCTCCAGTATGAATTTTTTCAAGCATTTGAAGATGCCTGTAACATACAAAGTTATTCACACATTCATTGTGTATATTCATAGGATCTTGTCTTAAATGGCTTCTTTCATTCCTGCAAAGAAAATTAGCATATATAAAAACTTTATCACATACATGGTACTAAAGTAACTTAGTACATGTATAAAATAAATTTGTAATCTGGCCTAATTGTAAACAAGAATCCCATCTTGAGTTTTATATACATAATGCTTCCCTCATGAGTTATAGTTTTGTTTTCATTGAAGGCACCTGTGATTCACAGTAAGTGCCTTTATTTCATAGGCCACATTTATGGCATCTATTTCCATGAGATTTCCCACATAATTGAAAAGAACTGGAACAACTCAGAGCTTTGCCATATTTATTGCATATACCAGTTTTTCCAGCATATAACTCATGCTACATTGGCCAAATGTACCAGTACAAATTGAAGCATTCACACATTCCAATGGTCATAGGGATTTACTGCAGTGTGAGTTTGCTGATATCTTTCAGATGACTTTGGAATACTGATAAATTTTCAACTTATGACACACTCAACAAATATCCTCAAAGTGGGGACTACTAAATATCTTTCATTTATTCTCACTGTCCTAAGAGAGAGGTACATTGCTTTTTTTCCAAATTCTAAATTATAATGGCTTGCATTTAGAGTAACGTATATATTCTTTTATTTTCTAGTTTTCTGAAACAGAATATCTCTGTGTACACCTGTCTAGCCTGGAATTCACTTTGTAGACCAGATTGGTCCCAAACTTAAGGGATCCTCCTTTCTCTTCATCATTAATGCTGGAATTAAAGCCATGGGCCACATTTTCCTGACTGAACATATGATGCAATTATTAAAGTAAGAATAACAAAGAAAAGGATTCCACATTGCATTCACACATTTGACTTTCTTTTCCTCACACACATGTGTTATAGGGATTAAGCTTTCTTCACAACAACTTTCTTGACACTCATAAACTGACCCTTATAATATACATAGAAAAGTCACAAATACATAAGTAATGCCTGATTAACTATACAGACATTTTTCTTAGAACATCTTGGACATCTATTTTCATCTATGCAACATGTATATTGCTTAAAATATTTGAATAATATGAAACTCAACAGACTGGCATGTCAAGAGCATAGATCTTCAGGCGCTATAATTCAAAGGGTGGTATCTGTTAAGGATTGTATCCTTCTCTTTTTACATGAATGCCTTGCAAACACAGAAGAGCTAGCTTTCACCGAGGTACAAGGTTTTATGAGATAATGAGAACCATCACTATACTTTAATTTGCACTTATTTTCACTGTTGCTCTTCTTAATTTTTTTAAAATTTTTTATGTGTGGCTCTTCAATAAAATTCCTAGAATACATTAAAATATTTTCAGAGTCAAATCTGAATAAATTTACACATGAAAATTCACCGTCTATGACTTCTAGAAGTTTGACATTGATCTTCCATATTATGATCATCCCAAATGTAGCCTGAAATAACAGAAAATATGTGATATATTATTGAAAATCTTACAAAATTTAATGTAATAATTTCAATAGGCATTAGAACCATGCCTCAGTCACCCAAATTTTTCTTTTTTCAATCAAAATGCAGAATAGTATCAATAACCAAGAAATAATTGGTCCCTTATATTACAAAATAAAGAAAAATTCAGTTTTACCTGTAGTAGTTAGGTTCCTGTAGGTGTCCATCATCACATCTATGTAGAGACATTTCTGAGAAGGATTTAGCAAATCCCACTCTTCCTGAGTGAAGTGGATATACACATCATCATAGATAACTGCGTCCTACAATAAACCATACATGTGTAACAAACAAGTATAATATTCATGTTGTAAATGTAAACACCTTGACAATGTAATCATATAAGTCTGGAGTCTCACACACTTACTTCATGACATGGGCATTATAATATATTTACTAAATGCATTTAGAAAGAAACGGAAGAGGAGGTTCACATACACCAATTTTTGGCCCTTTACGTAGCATATAGCCCTGAGAAAGAAACCCTACAAAACAGACAGAAAAGGAGAGGCAAGCTACCAGAACAACAATACTGAGTCCACATCAAAAGAAATTAAAAAATAGGCATAGCCTATCATAGAAATACCACAGGCCCTGGAAACAACATCTGTCTTTTTAGGTTTTCCTTGTGTTAAGGGACACCATGGACCAAGAAATCATTTAATTGATTTAATTAAATTTTCAGAGGTTCAGTAGTTAATTATTGCTATGGCAGGGGGCATGCCAGCATGCAGTTTGCTGTGTACCTCGAGGTTAGAGAATTTACAGCATGACTCTGAGGCAACAGGGAGCCTTGTGGAGAACACCTAACACTAGACCCCAAGGCTGTTATTGGCTCTGCTAAGCACTTTCCTGGGTTTGAGAAGGACCCACGTTACTTCTTGATGTGTGAGGACCTAGTTTGAAAGTTCTCTTGCTTAGAATAGCCCACAACACATCACTGTTTTCCTTTTTAAACAGTTGTCCACTGGGCTCATTTTGTCCATATGACAGAGCCATGATTTTCTCCAGAAGAACACTGGATATCTATGGTACACCAGGACTTAATGTTCATTGTGACCCAGTAATGCTCTTCTAACAGGTTGTAAAAGTTCTACTCTGTTGTGAAATTTAAGTACTTGTCCATTACAGCTCTCTTCATCCGCACTCAGATGTAGAATTTCGATGCAAACAAGGTTGAGCAAACAAGGCTGTTATCAAAGCTTTCAGGTGTGCAGTTCAGGTGTACCTTGACTCCAGGTATAGGTGGTGCATTACTTCCTCCTATGCTTAGGCCATCCCCTGGCTTCAGTATATAAGACCATTACTCTCTGTAATAAAGAGTGGCATCAGATTCTTCTCAACTTGTCATGGTGGTCTGTTAAGGATTTAAATCCTGACACCCTCCACCAATCTCTGTACTGTGGCAGTGCTATTGGAGAACTACTCAATGGGATTTTTAAATCAGTGAATTCTCCATTGCCATGGTGTGGATACAAATGTCTGGACTACCCTGGGGAATAAGTGTCTATGTTAGCATCCTACTCTCTATCATGCCTGGTTAGCATCATATTCATCTTCATTTTATTTTCCTAGGGGCAGCACTCACTCAGCTAAATTCTATTTTGAGTGACTATTCACCCAGAATTGGTAAACCCTTTATATCAACACAGACTTCAAAACTCAAATTAAGTCAACTAAAAGTGACCCTTCAACTGACACCACAGCAGACCTAGTCTTAGTACTCTACACTCACCATGGTATGGCTTATGTTCTTCCTTGAACTTCCCTAGATCAGAAGGAGAAGAGAAACCTAGAAAGAAGCTGCAAGCTACCTGCCACCACAACTCCTGATTGCTAAGCATTCTCAGAGTTCCTCATTGTCTGGAATCACTTAGCTGGGTCTAGAATATTAGCAATCATGCTACCAGGTGATCAGAGATTAAATGACACAGCAACATCTTTGTAGCTCAGCAGAGAGCAGCCTAGTAAAGAAATTTTATATTTTAGTAGATATTCTTCTGGTCTCCTCCAATACATCATGCTCTTCATACAAAGTACAGGGTCTTTTGAATACACATTCCATTATATAATTTATGTGCTGTGTCAGCAATCCTTGGCCTCATATCTGGAAAATACTGCAGCCAAATGTATGTCACATTCATCACATTCAACCAGTAACTGGTCTAAGTGCTGTTTAAATAAAACAGGCCATGAATTACCAAACAATGAGGACTCATGTTAGAACTTGGCAGGAGGAAAGAGAATATGGATATGACATAGTAATGATTCAAAGAAAAATATTTTGTGAAGTTAGAAGGAGCTTCATGGCTCTGTGCTCCTAAGACTATAAATTTCTACCAGAGCACATCAAGAATATCTCAAACCTTTTTTCCCAGAATGTACATACAAAAAATAATGTTTCCCATTAGTCAGGCCACAAAAGTTTACCTAGATCTATTTTATCTCATGTACTATAACTATAGCAATTGTTTATACAATAAGGTCAGCCTACTATCCAGATTCTTGATTGCTAATATCTGTGAACCCCAAGAATTGGCCAATTATGGGTCATCTAAGATTAATTACCAAATTCCACATTGCTGTTTAATGAGCCTCTATCTTGCCTTTCCCTTTCTGCACTATGACTCCTCCAATATCAAAGTTTTTCATGAACTCAATCCTTGCACAGATCACTCTTCACTAATAAGTCCCCCCAAAAAGAGAGAGCTTGGGGATCACTCACTAACTGATCTATCTTTCCTTCTAACTGACCCAACCAGGTTCAGATAGGAAGGAGGTGTAGGACTGTCTTCCAGTCCTGGGCAGGAAAAGTAGGATATGGTGTTGACAGCAATTCTTAATTACACAGCATGAGGCAAGCCTATGCTACAAATTACTTCACTCTACACAGATATCAATAATCAACATTACTTGACAGAAAAGGAATGAAACTAGTTAAAACCTGGAAAGATCACAGAGCAAAACAAATAGAGAAAAAAGGAGACATACACTTAAATAAGATATTTAAATGATATTAATAAGTGATTTTTGACAAAGAAAAACAATGTATTTTTAATACTTTTAAAAGCTTAGCTATGTTGACATAAAAAGGCCACTGCCTTAGAGAAAACATTATTTGCAGCACAAGTTATAATATGTCTTTTTAAAAAATACGCAGAGTCAGTTAACAGGGTGAACCTGAAGGATCACAGAAGCCTAATGGCCAGCCACTACAGTTATTATCTCTACATGCACAGACCAAAGGGGAGATCCAGTCCTCACACTGCCTCTTCATACTGAATGTTGTCTCTATGAATCCCTAGACAAAATGCTCAGATTGACACCTCTCACTACATGCCCCCTCACCTTATATTCCTCTCTGTGTCTAGCCAGGTCACTGCTGTCTCCATTTGTATAGTGCTGAGGTTAAAGGTGTTTGACCCCAAGTGCTGGGATCACCTTTGTGTGAGCTATTTAGCTTTCAGAGTGACTCTCTCTCTCTCTCTCTCTCTCTCTCTCTCTATTTCTCTCTCCATATGTCTCTCTCTCATAGCCAATGTTTCCTTCAAGTGACAAAGATCCATCTGCCTCTGATATCTAAGTGTTATGGTGAATATCGTGAACCATACTGCCTGGTCACTGATGACCTGGAGTAGATGATCTCCTGCCTCTATGGCTAACTAGTGAATTACTGTGTGTGGCTGACTAGTGACTTACTGTGTGTGTTTAACTAGTGACTGTGTGGCTACCTTGTCATTTTGGTGTGTTGCTAACTAGTTATTTAAGTGTGTGGCTCTCTACTGGGTGTGTCTAGCTATTGGCTTAGCATTTAAAAAGGAGTATAGCTAACTATTTAATCAGCTCTGCAAATTCATCTTCAGGCAATCCTTATTTGTTAGATCACAAACAAAATATCACCACCATCAATGAGAGATAAACAGATGCTTCCCATTTGCAGATGTTGTTTGCTGACCACAGATCTGTCACATACAGTCAGTGACCTGCTCCTCTAAATTCTGAGCTGACATAGCTATGTCAGGCAGAATTTAAATATTTGCACTGGAGAGTTACCTAATTGTAAGTTCAATACTTTTTGACTCAAGAAAACCTAACAAAACTACATCCACACACTCGGGTCTGTTTCCATGCTCATGCCATGAATTAAAACATGCTGAAAAACTACAAAATTACTCTCCCTAACACAGGGTGGTCAATTTTCATAATGGTGATTCTAGCAGGTGATTGCTCACCTTGAATCTTTCTGCATCTAAACTGTGCCACCCATGCTTGTCTGAAGGAGACGGAATGCTGAACATAGGGATATTTTACCCATGCAAACATTTCACAGTCAAATACATGATGCAAATGGACAATTATAAATTACTGAGGAGGTGCAATCATTGAATAATTTTAAAGTGTCCTATAGATGACAGCAAGATCACTGACCTGCAAGGAACTGATTGCAATCAAAGCTACCTGATTCAACATGAGAGAGCTGGTCTCAAAAACATTTTTCTAACAGGATAGAAATGCTACTGTTCTAGCATTAACATGCCTTTCCAAGGAGATATCATTTCCTGCAATGAGATTAGTAAATAAAAATGCATATAATGTAAACATACATCCATCTCTGTAAAATACTCAAAGGTGACCCAACCAAGACACATTTTACATTTCCTAGATACTGTCATTCCTAAGTGTCTTTTAGGTTCATGCTCCTATTTGCACTTTGAACAATTTAAACAGAGACAGGAGGCAGAATGTCCATTTAATTTAACAGATGGCAAACATCCACAGCAATAATGTTCCCCCATTGTTTTTTAGGGGTAGGATGTTTGAAACCTAGTTTCTCTTCTACTTTTGAGCCTGTCCTTGAACTAGCTCTTGTAGACCAGGCTTGGAACGCATAGAGATCCACAATTCTCTGCCTCCCTAGTGCTGGGATAAAATGCATGAACCACCACTGCCCAGCTCCAGAATTGTTTCTTAAGTACACCAGAGACTTGAAAGAGCAGGAACTTCTTTGCTGAACAAATCTTGAGGTGAAATTGTTGGGGATCAGAAAGGTAGGAAATGTAGAAAGTAGAAAAAGAAAACAAACAAATTCACTGGGATGGGGAGATCTTGCACAAGTTATGTGCCATGCCAAATAAACTTCTTAAGAAGCATACGATATTGTATACTACTTCCAGTGGAAATTAAAGGAAGAGGAGACTTCTATGAAGTCAGGAGTAACTGTCATTCAATGGGATAAACTCAGGTAGGAGGCTAATCAACAATGCTGCACTAGGGGAACACAGGGTAATTCAGGATCATTACAGACTAAGCCTTAAGAACCAATAGTTCAAGGGTTCCTTGCCCTGGAACCAATAGTCATATAGCTCCATGTAGTGGAATGAATTTTATCCTGCAGATCTGAAGCAATTCCTCCACAATAACTTTGTTCCCAATCATTACCAGCTCTCTCAGTGAAATTTCTTGTATTAGACAAGTCTCTCTGTTTTTTTTTGTTTGTTTGTTTTGTTTTGTCATTACAACATGACTTTAGGGGAAGCACCTAAGCCTAGGTCCCAGGTTGTTACAAGATTTCTCCTAAAATGTTTGTACTCCTTGTCTGATGGCCTATGTGAGAGCATTGACTGATCAGGCCAGTCCACAACACAATAGTGTTCCACTTTTCAAATAGTTCACATCTGGTGTCCTATCACCCATCTGGCTGAACTAAGATTTTCTCAAGATGATACCTGTAAGTATATGGCCCACAAAGCCTTCATATTCCCTGTGACCAAGTAGGGGGCTTCTAGGAAGTCAACAGGAGTAATTCTTCCTTGAGCAACTTCTTACAGGTCTGGTCTTTGGAATGGGGTTGGGCATAGAGGCTGATTGTAAATAATCGATGGCTCATTTGTAAAGATTTGGACCCAAATGCCTGGACAATCCTGATAAGTTAATGCCTGTCCTAGCATCATAATTCTAACAGCACTGATTAGCAAAACCTTATCTTTGGGTGATTTAGAGGCAGTCCTCCCTCCGGTAAATTCTCCTTTTACAGACTTATTATCTCCTAAGCATTTGTAAATTTTTCCTGTTACCAATTTCATCTTCTACATCATAGCTTAGTAGTAGAATGCTACCCAACACATGAGATGCCTTTTACAACCCCCACAAAATTAGCAATAATTGAATCTTAATGAAAAGTGCTGGCCATCTTGATGTTACTGAAGAAATGAGGATTCTTTAGATTTGCTGAGCTGCTTTCCTTGGGTGAGACAAATGCATGCTAATGTCGACAACAAAGAAGTTTCTACAAACAGCTCCATACCCCCAATGCAGAAGACAGAGGCTGCCAATAGATCGAAGTCATTCAGAGGCCTGGCTCTGGGCCAATGGCATTTCAAGGCCTTCCAGGAAACTCAGGGGTTTATTAATATGGCTGCAGCTTTGTATGCAGATCCAAAGAATACCAATCACAGTGGATCTAGCACCTCATCTTCAGCAACTCCCCATCTGGAAATGGCAAGCCATCACACACTATGATGTCCATTTCCAGCTTGAGCTTGCTCAAAGCACAACATACCTAACCCCTGGCACTAGATTCTCTTAGAAGCCAAGCCTTAAACCAGGGGCAGGAATGGCCCTGCACCACTTGTGTCTGTCAGGTCATCTAGAGCCCTGATTGCCTAGTATGGCCTGAGTGACAGTAGCACCTCCTAGCTTTTCATCCAGGTAAAAATGTTCTTGAACAATGTTACATAGCTAACCATGATTTTATGTGTTCAGAACTTAAATACACAGACTCTAACACAATTAACTCAAAAGGACAACTTATCTGTTATGCTTCTGACCATCCAACTACTGATATTTGTTCCAAACAGAGACACTGCATAGTCTAGAACTCTCTATACAAATGTAGGTAATCTCCTGATATGGTAAAGAGAATTATATTTGAATTTAATGAACAGTGTTACAAATTAATGAGTTGATTATTAAAAATATCCAAAAAAATTATTGTTATCCACAAATAAAAATGTTTAAGATACGTGCTCCACAAAAACACACTGAGGTCATACAGTCAATTTAAGAAGGGGTAATCAAGAGGATCAGAAAAACACTGCCCAGAGAGTAAACAAATAAATAAAAAATATCTTTGTACTGACAAATAGCATTGATTTCCTGTTAATGCTTATAGAGGAGAGAACCTACAACAGATGGTTATTTTTGTTGTTATTGTTTTTTTTAAGCAGAGTTTCTCTGTGTAGTAAATAACCTTAGTTGTCCTAGGTATATCTCTGTAGACAATGCTGAGCTTGAACTCACATCAATGCACTTGCCTGTGCCTCCTGAGTGCTGTGATAAAAGTTGAGGACCACCACAACCTGGCTCTTAAAACAGATCTTGCATTCCACATATGTTGCCATCTTTATGTTCTTTCAATTTCTGACACGAGCAGAATACTTGATAAATTTAAATAGTGACAGGATATTACAAATTGGGCCAGTAAGGCAAGATAAGCCTTCAACAGAAAAGATAGCACCAAAATTATTTCATAGTACAGGAGTAACATAAACAGAAGGTCACTTTACTGACAGGTCCTGAGGAAGGAGTGCCAGAAGATGACAAAAATAGGGGAGGAAGAACAATGATAAGATGAAAGCTTGGTCAGGGAGGTTTTCTTGAAGCTGTGTCTTATTCTAAGTAAGCTTATTATGAGGAATAGTGTCTTTTATACTACTTCCAAGGGGAAATGGAAGGAAGTAGTGGAATTGTAGGAATGCAACAGGAGTTACCATTTGGCCCTGATACCAATGGGCCAAACTCAGTAGAAGGCTACACAAATAGTGAAATACAGGAGGAACACAGGAAATCCCAATAACATTACTGACTAAGCCCTCAGTGGTCATGGGCCTAATAATCACAGCTCCATGTGGTGGAAAGAGTTGTGTTCTTGGGATCTTAAGCAACACCTCCACAAAGGCCCTGACCACAAACAATTGCCTTCTCTCCCAAACATCTTACTTGTTTCAAAGGACTACCTCTATTTTATTTTTAATAACTTTCCATCAAGAATTGTTAAATCATTATATCAACGATTACATTATTCCCCAAAACAGCTCAGTGATGGAGTGTGGTCCAACAAAAGAACATCATTTATACATGTCTTGATTGACTCTTGCCTTTAACCTAGCACTTGGGAGGCAGATACAGGCAGACATCGATGAGATTGGGTCTAGCCTGCACTACAGAGAAAATTCTAAGGCTGCAAACCTACACAGAGAAAATCTGTTTCCAAAAATTACATACATACATAAATACAGATACATATATGTACATATATACATACATATATATGTATGTATATATATACATACATATACATACACGTATATATATATATATATTTAAAAAAAATAAATTAAAGAATGTAATTTAGAGCACGCACAAAATTAACTCGAAATGTAGATACGCCCTTAGTGTAGGGCCAAAACTCAAATGACTGGACAGATTTTGATGATTCCACCTGGAAGAGCTCAGCTTCCCTGAGGAATGTATGGGGGTCAGAAAGGGGAGGGCGCCGGGGTGAATGAAAGGAGAGGGAGAAAAAAATCTATTGTAAGATCTTATTTAGTTTGCTTCAAAAATAGAAGAAAAACTATTTTAGTGGCAAAAAGGCAATAACTCCACATAGATCTGCCCCCTAAATGTTATATGTGAAGGGCAGAACTTCTACAAGGCACTGGACAAACTTAAGGTGTTCTTATTTTGCAAATTGCTATTCCTGGGCACCAAAATCATAATGGACTTTACCAGAAAAATTTCTACACAATTCTCCATGATCAAAATCCTTTCCTCAGAAGCAGCCCACTAGGTTAAGTATTAATAGCCCACACCCTGGTCAAGGGAGCTGCTAGAACCACAATGGGCCAAACAAAACACTGAACATGGCAGCACATTCCAGCCCAGCCTCCTCCTGGAGAGTCTGCCAAACAGACTTTCATGACTCCCCATCCCACCATCCCCATTCCCTCACTCACCATGCTGCAGCTTCTGTGCTCATCCATGCTCCCCTCAGAATTCCCCACAGCAGCACTCACAGAGCAGCAATCATCCTCTGGTGCCTGTTCTGATATGAAACCAAGCCTGCAGCATGGCTCCAGGAAGTCTCCTTCCAAACCTGAGACTGGCGGGTTGGCTCAGTGTTCATGATTGGCTAGTGAGGCTTGAGTGACAGGAGCGCTTAGTCAAGGGTTAGAGTGTGCTTAAAGACACAGCAAGCCCTGCACCTCCTTTAGCCCTGGATTCTACTCCAAACCTAGACTCTCAGAGATCTGCAAAACAGGAACTACATATGTGTTCATACTTGTTCACATGTGCATGGAGAAACCACGACCATGCCAGATGGCGATTCTCACCCGCCCCGCCCCTAGCCCCAGCCCCGACCTGGGCCCGCCCCTGCCAACCCCAGATGGTCCGCCCAACCGGGCCCCTCCTGGCCATGACCACCTCATCCATCCCTGCCCATTCCATTTCAACTCTGGCCCCAAGGACTCATGCCACCATCTGAGGTCCATGAAGAGGTCAGGGCTGTTAATCAGGGCCCAGGGGTGGGACTTTTGGCATCAGGCATCAGTCAGGGATCTGGGGGCAAAACTTCTTGCCTGAGGTACGGGGGTGTCACTTCCTGTCACAACCATCAGTCAGGGCCCTGGGGCGGGACTTGCTGTGAATTTTCGTTTCCAGCAGAAGAAATGTCAGTCAAAGCTTCAGAGCAGGACTTCTGTGAAAATGGTTAAGTCTTTAGTCCTGGCGACTGTCAATCACTGGCCATGGGGCGGGACTTCCTGCCTCCTGTGTCAATTAATGAGTATGTGGTGGGTCGTCCTGGTAAACATGTGTAGTCATTGTGGACCTGTCCATCATTTTATAGGGGGCGGGACTTCTGCCCACGCTTTGAATCATGGTGCAACCGAGCGTCAATCACCTAGCGGGAGTTCCGCTCAGGAGGATAGGGCGATACTTCCTGCCGGACCTGCCAGTCACACCTGTGGGGGCGGGAACTCCAGGATGAGCAAAAGCTGAAGGCAGGAGAAGGAAGTACCCGCCCCGGTGCAGTGAGTGACAGGCTGTACCGGAATTTCCAGGATGAACAAGAAGTTCTCTCCTGTAGCCCAGTGAATGACAGGCAAACCAGAAGCTCCCGCCCTTGGAACCGTGATTGACAGGAGCGACCGGAAGTTCCCGTTCCCCCCAGGGATACCCAGCTTGTGGGGTGAAGTCTTTTGTTCATGTGTGTTCTGTGGGTCATGACGGTGGTTCATGTAGGTTTGCGTGTGTTCGTATGTGTGGGTGATGCTGCCTTCTTGCATAAGTGGGAATGGCGTGCACGCATGTGAATGTGTGTGAGCATGAGGGTTGTGTACATGCATACATCCATACGTGCTTGCGTGTGAACACGTGTGTGTACATACACAGTGGCAGGCATGTGGATCGGTGTGGTTGTGAATGCATATATGCATGCGTGCACATGCATGCTCACACATACAGACATACATGCTTGCACACATATACATACACAGAGCCATGAACTCCCACATATAGACGCATTGTAAAGATGGAAAAATTTACTCTAACCCCCCACAAACAAAACACATGTAATTAAAAATTCATTTAAATAAGGAGCAGTAGAGCTAGGTCACAGGCAAAGAGTGCTCACTGCTATTGTCAAATACCTGTGTTCATTTCCCCGTACCCATGTCTAGTGGCTTGTAACAGCCTATAACTCCAGCTCTATGTAATCCAGTGCTTTTATATGGCTACTATAGACAGTGACATGCATTTTATACATTCATACAGACACAATTCACATAGAAAGCAAATATTTGTATTAAAAATTTATTTAAGAATAAACTCAACAAAGGATCAACGTACAATCACTCCAGATTAAAAAGGGTAATGGGAATAAAACCATTTTCAGGCTGATTTATTATAGAGGTCTAGAGGACCTGAATAAAATGTCTGAGTTCCATGTTGGAGAGAACAGTCACCAAAAGTTGTCTTCTGGTCTACACACACAAACACACACACACACACACACACACACACACACACACACACACTGTAGGAATGTGGATAGAACCAATAGGCTGAGAAAGCCTTGAATGATGCTTATTAAAGTTCAATAACACTGTGTACAGGAAATACTCTTTGGTGGAGAAAAGAATAACCAGTTAGGAAAGATTAAAAACCCATACCAACATTATTGTACATGTCACACACATAGGAAACATTTTTTTTTTCACTAGTAAAAATTGCAAAAGAGTTTCCTTAAGGCAAGGCTTGAAGTGTAGGAGACAATTAGGACACATGAGGTATTTTATTTATCATTTTGTGGGATAAATACAAACTTTTTTGCTGCAAGGGTCTTTTGTTTGCTTTTCCAAAATTTTTTTTGCACTGTGATTCCCAGGCTGTCCTGGAAATTATTTTGTATATCCAATTATCCTCAAGTAGAAAGAATTCCCTCTGCTTCCTAAGTGCTGGAATTAAAAAGCACGTGTCACCACACTTACAGCTAGTGTCCTTTATAAATTTTCATAATATGAATGCTTTTTAATTAACAAGGGAAATAATTGCACACAGAAAATTATGGGATACTTTAGAATAATAATTGGTTCATTGGATTCTCGCTCCCCCTAGGCAATCTGGCCCTGTTCCTACTCCCTAATTCCAAACACTCCTCTTCCTGCTGACTGTAACTCCACACAATTCCTCTCCAGGGCCTGTGTCTTCTTCTTAGGTAACCTTTCCAGGCCACAGGTTCCTTCCATGTCCTGGAATCAGTCTTCTCTGCTTTATAAAGGTAACCTTCTTTTCCTTCCTCAATCTGTCTTACAGAGATGATCCCTCTACACTGACATCTCAAAGGCTATCAAAGTTTGGATGGATAAGCCATGTATTCATTAAGTGACTCCGTAAAGACTGTGCATGCAGAGGCCACAAGGAGCTGGGCAAATGAAACCTGCATGACTCCACTTTCAAAGGCCCCAGCTATAGAGTCTGTTTCTAAACTGCTCCCTTTCTCTTTATAAGCAAGCAACTCCTGCCAGTTTTCTCTGTCTTTCTATTTCTGCCACAATTGGTTAACATCTACACCTTCCTTCACTCCCTTTCCCAATAAACTCCTATATGTTTGTTGAGTTTGTTGGATTCAGTTTCATCACTTGAAGCGGCAGCAAAGAAAGACAAGAACAATTAATAATAATAATAATAATAATAATAATCTGTAGAAAAACTAACTGTAAGTAGTCAGTCTGTTGGACTAACAAGATAGTTCATCTTTAGAGAGCTTCTTTTTCCTCCACAGGACTGAAGTTCTATTTCTAGCCCCCAAAACTAGTGTCTCAAAACCACCTGTAAATATAGCTCCTAGAGTTGATGATCATTTCTGATCTGCACGGACACTTGGATATATATATATATATATATGAACATATGTATACATGATTCAGGGTAAGACACACAAATACACACACACACACACACACACACACAGAGTTTCTCTTTGTAGCCCTTGATGTTCTTCAACTCAGAGATACAACCACCTGTGTCCACAGTACTGAGTTAAAAGGCTTGAAACATCATTAGTTGGCTACATTCACTTTTGTGCCGTAACATAATGGTGTCAGAAGCGGGATTGAGAACTTTCGCTTTTAAAACTTAACAAAAGCTTAAAAAACAGTTTTTAGAAACAAGGGAACAGAGACTAGCAAGACTTCTTGGTAGCAGCATTTTCTCGGTTGGATTTGTTTTGTTGTAGACAGAGATTTGCACGGCTTCTTTAAGAGAGGTTTCCAAAATTAGTATAAGCGGCAAAAACCGCCTTGCTTTTAAAGAGCTCTGCTAACAATTCATTGGTGTGTACAAGAGCTGCAATGAAGGTTTACACTGTGTCTTAAAAAATACGCTGGCTTGGGAAAGAAAAAGAAACGGGATACAATGGTTTAAAAAGAAAAAAGGAATTAAATGGATGGATGTAATGGCACACGCCATTAATCCCAGCACTCGGCAGACAGAGGCAAGCAGATCTCTGTGATTTCAAAGTAAACCTGGTATGCAGTGAATTCCAGGACAGATAAAAGTTACACAGAGAAACCCTGTCTCAAAATATGTAAAAATAGAAGTAGAAGAAATAGAATAATAAAAAAGCCACGTAAAGATGGAAAACACAGAGAAATTTTGGATACTATACTGCTTCTGTTGTCTTTAAATTATTTGATTGCTGAGAAAACAACTACTAATAAAAGAAATGCTGCTAGATTAATTCAATTTATATATTTTAAAAATGCTTTGACTCAAAAATTCAAGCCTAAGGATAAGTTACTGGGGAAAAGGATTTCTATTTTTATTTCCACAGAAAATGAAAAGCTATGGATTCTTTCCAGACTTATGTGGTTTGATCAAGCCAGACCCCCTGAAACAACTCCCCAGGTGATCCAACATTCAAAGCAGTTGAGACAAAGCCTTGCAGACTACTTCCAAGATTTCTGCGTCTTCTTTGGACCCCCATGACAGCGCCCTCTACCAGCAGGAAGTAGTTTGGAAAGAACGACGACCAAATTCCCAAATATTGTTTATAAATGTTTGTTTTCATTTATATGGGCTTGGTTATAAATGGTTAATGACACAAGCAATCCTTGTAAAGGTAAAAAAGGGAATTAAGGTATAGATATGAATACTTTGCTTTGAAATGGATTTTCTTTTATTGATACAATTTAAGGTCAATTTTATGATATGTATATTTCTCCTCTTGTTTAGGTATTGTGTTTATATAGCTCATTGGAAAATGTAATGTATAATTTAGTACAGATTATAGAGAGTTACCTATGATAGTTAAAACTTATAGTTAAGTTAGTTAGGATTTCTAGATATACAGAGATGTATTTGAAATGGATAGGCATTCTTCAAACCTTTCAAAGACCTACAGAATATGGCATTTAAAATGGTTTAGGGTTTTTCTTGAGAGGGAGGCACAACTGCTCCTGGTAACACCACCTGCATCAAAAAGGAAGATGGACATTGAAGAAACTCGTTATGAAGTTTGCTTCTAATATGGCAAGACTAGCCATTTGAGCAAGGTACTTCTCTTGTCTAGACTGTTTGACTTTATGTTGTAGAAACTGGACATGCAGGACCCACAAAAAGATGACTGCTGATGCAAGATAGACATTGCTACAGGATTCCTGCTTCATGGAAGAGGCTGCCAGACAGCCAGACAGTCTACAGGACACAGAGAAAAATGACTGACACACTGTCAATACAGGTGGACAGTTTAAAGTTTCCTGCTTTGTTGAGGAGTCTGGACACACACTATGGCCTATGGGCTGAAGATGGAACATTTCAGAAGAACTTCAGGTGACTGAGCAGGCAATGAATTGTCTCTGTCATTTCTAGAGTTTATATATTATCCTTCTGTGGTCTTTGAAGGGATTGAAGACAGATAGTTATAGTTATAGTTTTCCTTAGTTAGGATTAAAGATAAGTTACATATAGGACATTAGACTCGCAAAGATAGGATAGATGTTATTTTCTTAAAGTCTTACAAAATGTTAATGGACTAAATATTGTTTACTATGATTCTTATTTGATAACTATTGTATGTTATATTTTGCTATGTTAAGGTTAAACCCTTTCTTTTACTTTAGACAGAAAAGAGGAGATGATGGCAGATGTTATTATGTATATATGTTTCTCATACTGGTCAATAAAGCACTGTGGCCAATAGAAAACTAGATAGGCAGGGCTAGGCGACTAGGAGGAGGAAAGAGGAAGTAGAAGGCGTAGTCGAGATGTAGCCCGGGAAGAAGCAGGAAGCCTGCCGCTCGGCTCCCCGATAAGATGACCACGTGGAAATACTTAGATAAATAGAAATGGGTTAATAATTATGGCAGAGCTAGCCCATTAACAATAATGGTAATTGGCCAACAGGATTGTATCAAATACAGAGTCTCTGAGTGTTATTTGTGGCACACGTGGTTGCAGGACAATGGCGGCAGAACCAGCGGCAGCCGGCGGGGAAACCTGCCGTAACATGTTGTTTCTGGTTTATTACACATAGTATCTCTGTGGCATTGGACCCAGTCCAGAAATTCTCTCTGTGTAGGCCAGGCTGGCCTCAAACTGGCAGAGACCCAACTGCCTCTATCTCCCAAGTGCTGGGATTCAAGGTGAGGTAGCAATGCCTGGCTCCTAAGTTCTTTTTATTTTTTAACTAATTTGATATCGTGATGATTAAAACAGAATTTCCCAATAAAGTAGCTTCAGTAAAGTTCCAGAAGGCAAGTGGTAAGCATTTTTGTCTAGACTAGAGGTCAATGCCACACTTGGGCTGTGATGCCTAGTTTAAAAACATGGTCATGTGTGGAGTCTGGTAGATCCAGCTTGAATTTTCTGTAATTCCAGGACTCAATGCATGTGACTGCCTGCAGAAGCCATATAAGAGCACTGGAGTACATGGAGCTGGAGTTATAGGCTGTTATAAGCCACTAGAAATGGGTACTGGGAAATGAACACAGGTATTTGACAATAGCAGTGAGCATTCTTTGCCTCTGCCCTAGCTGTATGCTCCTAATTTAAATGTGTTTACTTAAAGTTTTTTCTTGTGTATTTTTAATTCCATGTGTTTTTTTTTTTGGGGGGTGAGGGTTAGTGTTGAGTTCATGCGTATGCATGTATGCCTTGTGTGACACGCATGTATGTCTGTATGTGTGAGTATAAGCTTGTGGATGGTGCCTGTCTATGCATGATGCATGTATGTTGTTGTATGTATGTATGTGTGAGCAGGCCTGCGTGTACACATCAAGTAGCACGAAGTGCAAGCATGTATGTCCACACATGTGTTCACATGCAAGCACATATATATGTACCCATGTATGCATGTGCACAGCCCTCATGCTCACACACACGCACTCGCGTGCACGCCACTACCACTTATCCAAGAAGGCAGCTGCGCCCACACACACAAACAACATGCAAACATACATGCAACCCCGTCCCCGACCTACACCACACGCTTGAACATATACTGCAACCCACAAACAGGGTATCCCAAGAGGGATGGAGAACTTCTGGTTGCTCCTGTCAATCACGGTTCCAGGGGCAGGCACTTCTGGTGTGCCTGTCACTCACGGAGCTACAGGAGGGAACTTCCTCTTCATTCTGGAACTTTCGGTACTGCCTGTCACTCACGGGACCGGGCGGGCACTTCCTTCTTCTGCCTTCAGTTCTTGCTCATCCCAGAGGTCCCGCCCCAGCCAGTGTGACTGGAGGTCCGGCAGGAAGTCACTCCCCTTCTGAGGTTAACGCTAGGTGATTGAGGCATGGGTGCACCAGGATTCAAAGCATGACAGAAGTCCCGCCCCTCCACACTGTACGATGATGGAAGGCACGTTTTCCAGGAAGTTCCGCCCCATACTCACTGATTGACGTCGGAGGCAGGAAGTCCCACCCCTTGGGCAGTGATTGACCATCGCCGTTTTCCCGGAAGTCCTGCTCTGCAGCTTTGACTGATATTTCTTCTGACTGAAACGAAGATTTACAGGAAGTCCTGCCCCGGGGCCCTGACTGACGCTTGAGACAGGAAGTGCCACCCCCGGAGCCGTGACTGACACCTCAGGCAGGAAGTCTCGACCCCAGATCCCTGACTGATGCCTGATGCCAAAAGTCCCGCCTCTGGGCCCTGATTGACAGTCCTGAACTCTTAGATGGACCTCAGATGCTGGGGTGAGTCCTTGGGCCCAGAGGTGAAATGGAATGGGAGGTGCATGGTCGTGGTGGTTCTGGCCAGGAGGGGCCCGGTTTGGCGGGATCATCTGGGGCATGGGCAGGGGCGGGCCCAGGTCGGGGCTGGGGCTGGGAGCCGGGCGGGTGAGGATGACCGGCAGCATTGTCTGTGGTTTCTCTGTGCACGTGTGAACAGTATGAACACATATGTAGTTTCTGTTTTTGCAGATCTCTGAAAGTCTAGGTTTGGAGTAGAAGCAAGGACTAAAGGAGGTGCAGGGCTTGCTGTGTCTTTACGCACACTCTATCCCTTGAGGAAGCACTCCTGTCACTCAAGCCTCACTAGCCAATCAGAGACACTGAGCCAACCTGCTAGTCTCAGTTCTGGAAGGAGACTTCCTGGAGCCAGGCTGCATGGTTGGTTTCATATCAGAATAGGCACCAGAAGATTGATTGCTGCTCTGTGAGTGCTGCTCTGGGGAATTGTGAGGGGAGCATGGATGAGCACAGAAGCTGCAGCATGGTGAGTGAGGGGATGGGAATGGTGGGATGGGGAGTTATGAAAGTTTGGCAGGCCCTCCAGTAGGAGGCTAGGCTGAAATGTGCTGACATGTTCAGTGTTTTCTTTGGCCCATTGTGGTCCTAGCAGCTCCCCTGACCAGGGTGCGGGCTATTAATACTTCACATAGTGGGCTGCTTCTGAGGAAAGGATTTTGATCATGGAGAATTGTGTAGAAATTTTTCTAGTAAGGTCCATTATGATTTTGGTGCCCAGGAATAGCAATTTGCAGAACAGGAAAGCTTAAGTTTGTCCAGTGCCTTCTAGAAGTTCTGCCCTTCACATCTAACATTTAGGGGGCAGATCTATGTGGAGTTATTGTCTTTTTTGCCACTAAAATAGTTTTCTTCTATTTTTGAAGCAAACTAAATAAGATCTTACTTTATATCTTGATCCCAGTTCCCTCTCCCTCTCCTTTCATTTACCCTGGCGCCCTCCACTTTCTGACCCCCATACATTCCTCAGGGAAGCTGAGCTATTACAGGAGGGATCATCAAAATCTGTCAAGTCATTTAAATTTTGTCCCTAGACTAAGGGCGTATCTACATTTCGAGTTAATTTTGTGCGTGCTCTAAATTACATTCTTTAATTTGTTTTTCTTTAAATATATATATATATATATATATATACATATATATGTATGTATATATGTATGTATATATATATGTATATATATGTATATGTATTTATGTATGTATGTAATTTTTGGAAACAGATTTTCTCTGTGTAGGTTTGCAGCCTTAGAATTTTCTTTGTAATGCAGGCTAGACCTAATCTCATCGATGTCTGCCTGTATCTGCCTCCCAAGTGCTAGGTTAAAGGCAAGAGTCAATCACGACATGTATAAATGATGTTCTTTTGTTGGACCACACTCCACCATTGAGCTGTTTTGGGGAATAGTGTAATCGTTGATACAATGATTTAACAATTCTTGGTGGAAAGTTATTGAAAATAAAGTAGAGATAATCCTTTGAAACAAGTAAGATGTTTGGGAGAGAAGGCAATTGTTTGTGGTTAGGGCCTTTGTGGAGGTGTTGCTTAAGATCCCAAGAACACAACTCTTTCCACCATATGGAGCTGTGATTATTGGGCCCATGACCACTGAGGGCTTAGTCAGTAATGTTATTGGGATTTCCTGTGTTCCTCCTGTATTGAACTATTTGTGTAGCCTTCTCCTGAGTTTGGCCCATTGAATGGTAACTCCTGTTGCGTTCCTACAAGCCCACTACTTTCTTCCATTTCTCCTTGGAAGTAGTATAAAAGACACTATTCCTCATAAGGAGCTTACTTAGTATAAGACACAGCTTAAAGAAAACCTCCCTGACCAAGCTTTCATCTTATCTTAGTTCTGCCTTCCCTATTTTACGCATCTTTGGCACTTCTTTCTCAGAAACTTTTAGTAAAGTGTGAGCTTTTGTTTTATGTTACTCCTGTACTATGGAATAATTATGGTGCTATCTTTTCTGTTGAAGGCTTATATTGCCTTACTGGCCCACCTTGTAATATCCTGTCACTATTTAAATTTATCAAATTTTCTGCTGCCGTCAGACATTGAAAGAACATAAAAATGGCAACATATGTGGAATGCAAAATCTGTTTTCGTAGGCAGGTTGTTTTGGTCCACACCTTTGATCACAGCACTCAGGAGGCATAGGCAAGTGTGTCGATGTGAGTTCAAGCTCAGCATGATCAACACAGTTATACCTAGGACAACTAAGGTTATTTATTACACAGAGAAACTCTGCTCAAAAAATACAACAATAATAACAAAAATAATCATCTCTTGTAGGTTCTCTCCTCGATGAGCATTACCTGGAAATTAATGCAATTTGTCATTACAAATATATTTTTTTATTTATTTGTTAACTCTCTGGTCCTCTTGATTACCCCTTCTTAAACTAAGTGACTGTAAGACCTCAGTGGGTTTTTGAGGAGCACGTATCTTAAACATTTTTATTTGTGGATACCAATCATTTTTATGGATATATTTAATAATCAGAACTCCTTAATTTGTAACACTGTTCATTAAATTAAAATATAGTTCTCTTTACCATATCAGAAGATTTTCCACATTTGTATAGAGCTCTAGACTATGGAGTGTCTCTGTTTGGAACAAATATCAGTAGTTGGACGGTCAGAAGCATAACAGTTTAGTTATCCTTTTGAGTTAATTTTGTTGGAGTCTGTTTAATTAAGTTCTGAACTCATACAATCATGGTTAGCTATGTAACATTGTTCAAGATCTCTGTTTATCTGGATAAGAAGCTAGGAAATGCTCCTGTCACTCAGGCTGTACTAGGCAATCAGGGCTCTAGATGACCTGCCAGTCACAAGGGGTGCAGTGCCCTTCCTGCCCCTGGCTTCAGGCTTGGCTTCTCAGAGAATCTAGTGCCAGGGGTTAGGTGTGTCATTCTTTGAGCAAGCTCAAGCTAGAAAAGGACATCATACTGAGTGAGGGGTTGCCATTTCCAGATCGGGAGTTGCAGCTGATGAGGTGCTAGATCCACTGTGATGGGTATTCCCTGGATCAGCATTCAGAGCTGCAGCCATATTTATACATCCCTGAGTTTCCTGGAAGGCCTTGAAATGCCATTGGCCCAGAGCCAGGTCTTTGAATAACTTCGATCAATTGGCAGCCTCTGCCCCGAGCATTGGGAGTAGGAAGCTATTTGTAGACACTTCTTTGTTGTCGACATTAGCATGCATTTGGTGCATCCATGGAAAGCAGGTCAGCAAACCTGAAGAAGCCTCATTTCTTCAGTAACTTCAAGATGGTCAGCACTTTGCATTTAAGCTTTACATGTAAGATTCAATTATTGGTAATTTTGTGAGGAATATAAATGGCATCTCATGTTTTTGGGTAGCATTTCACTACTAAGCTGTGATGTAGAAGATGAAATTGGTAACAGGAATGATTTACAAACACGTAGGAGATAGTAATTCTCTCAAAGGAGAATTTACCTGAGGGAGAACTGCCTCTAAATCACCCAAAGTTAAGGTTTTGCTAACCAATTCTGTTAGAAATTAGGATGCTAGGACAGGCATTATCTTACAATGATTGTCCATATATTTGGCTCCAAACAATTACAAATTAGACACCCCTTATTTACAATCAGCCTCTATTCCCAATCCCATTTCAAAAACCACAACTGAAAGAAGCTGCTCAAGGAAGCATTATAAAGTCACAAGCAAAATTAAGGCTTTGTGTGCCATATAGTTCCAGTTAATCTGGTTAAGAAAATCTTAGTTCAGCCAGATGGTTGATAGGAAACCAGGTGTAAACTATTTGAAAAGCAAAACAATATTATGTTATGTACTGGCCTGATCAATCAAGGCTCTCACGTAGGCCATCAGGCAAGGAGTAGTAACATTCTTGGGGAATCTTGTAACCACCTGGGACTTAGGTCTTGGGTGCTTCCCCTAAATGCCTGATGTAATAAAATAGAGAGCCTTGTCTAATATCAGGAATTTCCTAGGGAGTGCTGGTAATAATCTGGAACAAAGTTTTGTGGATGGATTGCTTCAGATCTTCAGGATGACATTCATCCCACTACATCGAGCTATAACTATTGGTCCCATGGCAAATTCGGGCTTAGTCTGTAATGATGCTGAGATAACTTGTGTTCCCCTAGTACAGTATTATTGGAATAGCCTTCCACCTGAGTTTATCCCATTAAATGAGTGTTGCTCCTGCCTTTTAGAAGTTTCCTTTTTCTTTAAATTCCACTGGAAGTAGTATACAACATTGTATTCTCCTTAAGAAATTTATTTGGCATGACATATAACTTGTTCAAGATCTCCCCAACTGAGTTTGTTTGTTTTCCTTTTCTATGTTCTACATTTCCTATCTTTCTGATCCCCAACAACTTCACCTCAAGATTTGTTCAGCAAAGGAGTTCCTCCTGTTTTAGGTCTCTGATGCACTTAAGAAACAATTCTGGTGCTGGGCAGTGGTGGTTCATGCATTTTATCCCAGCACTTGGGAGGCAGAGAATTCTGGATCTCTATGAGTTCCAAGCCTGGTAAACAATAGCTAGTTCCAGGTCAACCTCAAAAGTAGCAGTGAAACTCAATTTTCCAATATCCTACCCATAAATATAAAAAAAACAAAATAATCTGGGAACATTATTGCTGTGGAAGTCTGATATTTGTTAAAGTAGCTGGACACTCTGTCTCCTGTCGCTGCTTGAATTGTTCAAAGTGTAAATGGGAGCATGAACCTAAATGTAGCATGTATGTTTCCGCCAGCCTGCCAGTCTGGGCCCACAGACGCGCCAGCCCCAAGTAACACACTGAGACTCTGTATTTGATACAATCCTGTTGGCCTGTTACCATTATTGTTTATGGGCTAGCTCTGTCTTAATTATTAACCCATTTCTACTTATCTAAGTATTTCCACGTGGCTCATCTTATCCAGGAGCCACAGCTAGCGTCTTGCTTCTTCCATGCTCTACATCTGAACTCCTCCTTACCACTTCTTCTTTCCTCTTTGTGGTCTCCTAACCCTGCCTATCTTGTTTCTAATTGGCCATAGTGCTTTATTAATCAGTATGAAAACATATATACAGAATAAAATCTCCCATCATCTCCTCTTTTCTGTCTAAAGTAAAAGAAGGGGTTTAGTGTTAACATAGCAAAATATATCATACAGCAGTTATCAAATAAGAATCACAGTAAACAATATTTAGTCCATTGACATTTTGTAAGACTTAAAGAAAATATCATCTATCCTATCTTTGTGCCTCTAAAGTCCTATATGTAACTTATCTTTAATCCCTAAGGAAAACTGTAACCATAGCTATCTGTCTTCAACTCCTTCAAAGACCACAGAAGGATAATATATAAACTCTAGAAATTACAAAGACAACTCACTGCCTGGTCAGTTACCTGACGTTCTTCTGTAATGTTCTATCTTCAGCCCATAGGCTATAGTGTGTGTCCAGACTCCTCCACAAAGCAGGAAACTTTAACTGTCCACTGTATTGGCATTTGTTCACTTTTCTCTGTGACCTGTAGACTGTCTGGCTGTCTGGCAGCCTCTTCCATGAAGCAGGAATCCTGTAGTAATGTCCATCTTGCATCAGCAGTCACCTTTTTGTGGGTCCTGCATGTCCAGTTTCTACAACATAAAGTCAAACAGTCCAGAAAGAGCAGTACCTTTACAAATTGTCAGTCTTGCCATATTAGAAGCAAACTCCATAATGTGTTTCTTCTATGTCCATCTTCCTTTCTGATGCACGTGGTGTTATCAGGAGCAGTTGTGCCTCATTGTCAAGAAAATCCCTAAACCATTTTAAATGCCATATTCTGTAGGTCTTTGAAAGGTTTGAAGAATGCCTATTCATCTCAAATACGTCTCTGCATATCTAGAAATCCTAACTAACTTAACTCCACATTTTAACTATCATAGGTAACTCTCTATAATCTGTACTAAATTATACATTACATTTTCCAATGAGCTATATAAACACAATACCTAAACAAGAGGAGAAATATACATATCACAAATGTGACCTTAAATTGTATCAATAAAAATAAAATCTATTCCAAAGCAAAGTATTCATATCTGTACCATAATTCCCTTTTTACCTTTAAAAAGATAACTTATGTCATTAACCATTTATAACCAAGCCCATTTAAATGAAAACAAATATTTAAAAACAATATTTGGGAATTTGGGCGTCGTTCTTTCCAAACTACTTCATGCTAGTAGAGGGCGCTGTCATGGGTGTCCAAAGAAGATCCAGAAATCCTGGTGGTAGTGTTCTGTAAGGTTGCAATGTCCCATTGACATTGCTTCAGGGGGTCTTGCTTGATCAAACCATATTAATCTGGAAGAAATCCATAGCTTTTCATTTTCTGTGGAAACAAAAATAGAATACCTTTTCCCCAGTAACTTGTCCTTAGGCTTAAATTTTGGAGTCAAAGCATTTTTAAAATATATAAATTGAATTAATCCAGCAGCGTTTCTTTTATTAGTAGTTGTTATTTTCTGAGCAATCAAATAATTTAAAGACAACAGAATTGCGTTTAGTATCCAAAATTTCTTTGTGCTTTTCATTTTTATGTGGCTTTTTTATTACTCTATTTCATCGATCCATTCTACTTCCTTTTTACTTTTTTAAACCATTGTATCCTGTTTCTTTTTCTCTTCCAAGCCAGCGTATTTTTTAAAACACAGTGTAAACCTTCATTGCAGCTCTCCTACACACAAATGAATTGTTAGCAGAACTCTTTAAAAGCAAGGCTGTTTTTTGCCACTTATGCTAATTTTGGAAACCTCCCTTAAAGGACCACGCAAATCTCTGTCTAAGCAAAACAAATCCAGCCGAGAAAATGTTGCTACCAAGAAGTCTTGCTAGTCTCTATTCCTTTGTTTCTAAAATCCCTTTTTAAGCTTTTATTAGTTTTAAGTAAAAGTTCTTATAGCCATCTGTAGAATGTTTGTTTCCACCAGCCCGCCAGCCTGCCAGTCTGGGCCCACAGCCGAGCCAGGCCCAAGTAACACTCTGAGACTCTGTATTTGATACAATCCTATTGGCCAGTTACCATTATTGTTTATGGGCTAGCTCTGTCTTAATTATTAACCTATTTCTACTTATCTAAGTATTTCCACATCGCTCATCTTATCCTGGAGCTGTGGCTGGCGTCTTGCTTCCTCCATGCTCTACATCTTTACTCCTCCTTACCACTTCCTCTTTCCTCCTTGTGGTCTCCTAGTCCCACCTATCTTGTTTATTATTGGCCATAGTGCTTTATTAATCAGTATGAGAAACATATATACAGAATAACATCTCCCATCACCTAAAAGACACTTAGGAATGACAGAAGCTATGGAATGTAAAATGTGTCTTGGTTGCATCATCTTAGAGTATTTGACAGAGATGTATGTATGTTTTTATTATATGTATTTTTCTTTACTAATCTGAGTGCAGGAAATGACAATCCCTGGGAAGACATGTTAATGCTAGAACAGTAGCATTTCTATCCTGTTATAAATATGTTTTTGAGACCACCTCCCTAAGTTTGAATCAGGTAGCTTTGAGTGCAATCAGTTCCTTGCAGGTCTGTGACCTTGCTGTCATATGTAGGACACATTTAAAATTATTCAATGGCTGTATGTCCTCAGAAATTTATAAATGTTCATTTTCATCATGTGTTTGACTGGGCAATTGTTGCATGGGAAAAAGATTTCCATGTTCAGCATTGTGTCTGCCTTCAGATGAGCATGTGCAGCCCAATTTAGATGCAGAAGGATTCAAGGTAAGCAATCAGCTTCTGGGGTCAAAATTATGAAAATTGAGCTGACTGTGTTACCAAGAGTGATTTTGTAGTTTCTCAGCATGTTTCTATTCATGGCATGTGCACAGAAAGAGACCCAAGTGTGTGCGTGTAGTTTTGATAGGTTGTCTTGAGTCAAAATGTATTTAACTTACAATGAACTCTCTTGTGCAAATATATAAATCCTGCCTGACACAGGTATTTCAGCTCAGAGTTTAGAAGAGCATGTCACAGACTGTATGTGACAGATCACAGTGCTCAGCAAACAACATCTGCAAATGGCAAGCATCTATTTATCTCTCATTTTTGGTGGTGATATTTTGTTTGTGATCTAACAAATAAGGATTGCCTGAAGATCAGTTTGCAGAGATGAGTCAATAGTTAGTTACACTTATGGTTAAATGCTAAGCCACTAGTTAGACACACAGCTAACCAAGTAGATAGCCACACACCTAAGTTACTAGTTAGCAACACACCAAAATAACTAGTTAGCCACACACCAAGTCACTAGTTAAGCATACACAATAAGTCAGTAGTCATAGAGGCAGTAGATCAACTACTCAAGGTCATCAGTGACAAGGCCGTATGGTTCACATAAGTGACTTAGAAGTCACTTAAGACCATAGCACTTAGAAGTCAGAGGTGGATGGATGTTTGTGAACTGAAGGACACAATTTGCTATGAGAGAGAGACAGATGGACAGAGATAAAGGGAAATAAGAGAGAGAGAGAGAGAGAGAGAGAGAGAGAGAGAGAGAGAGAGAGAAGAAGGAAGAAAGGGAGGTAGGGAGGGAAAATCAGTTTGAAAGAAAAATAGCTTACACAAAGGTGATCTCAGCACTTGGGGTCAAACATCTTTATGCTCAGCACTAAAGAGATGGAGACAGTAGTGACATGGCTAGAGAGAGAGAGAATATAATGTGTGGGGGGTGCATGTATTGAGAGTTTTCAATCTGAGCATTTTGTCATGGAGACAGCAGTCAGTATGAGGAGGCAGTGGGAGGACAGGATCTCCCCTTTGGTCTGTGCATCGGTAGAAATAAGAACTGTAGTAGTTGGCGATTAGGCTTATGTGATCCTTCAGGTTTCACCCTGTTAACTGACACTGAGTATTTTTTTAATAGGATATATTAGAACTTGTGCTATACATAGTGTTTTCTCTAAGGTGTGGCCTTTTTGATGTCATCATAGCTAAGCTTTTAAAAATATTAAAAATACTTTATTTTTCTTTTTCAAAAATCACTTATTAATATCATTTAAATGTCTTATTTAAGTGTATGACTGATTTTTTTTCTATTTGTTTTGCTCTGTGTTCTCTCTAGGTTTTAACTAGTTTCATTCCTTTTCTCTCAAGTAATGTTGATTATTGATATCTGTGTAGAGTGAAGTACTTTGTAGCATAGGCTTGCCTCATGCTGTGTAATTAAGAATTGCTATCAACACCAAATCCTGCTTTTCCTGCCCAGGACTGGAAGACAGTCCTACACCTCCTTCCTCTCTGGACCTCGTTGGGTCAGTTAGAAGGAAAGACAGATCAGTTAGTGAGTGATCCTCTAGCTCTCTCATTTTGTGGGGACTCATTAGGGAAATTGATCTCTGCAAGGATTGAGTTCATGAACAACTTTGATATTGGAGGAATCACAGTGCAGAAAGGGAAAGGCAAGATGGAGGCTCCTTAAACAGCAATGTGTAATTTGGTAATCAATCTTAGATGGTCCATAATTGGCCAATTCTTGGGGTTCATAGATATGGGCAAACACGAATCTGGATAGAAGACAGACCTTATTGTATAAACAATTGCTATAGGTATAGTACTTGAGACAAAATAGGTATAGGTAAACTGTTGTGGCCTGAGTAATAGGAAACACTCTATTTTGTATGTACAGTCTGGGAAAAAAGGTTTGATATCTTCTTGATGTGCTCTGGTAGAAATCCATAGTCTCAGGAGCACAGAGCCATGAAGCTCCTTCTAACTTCACATAATATTTTTTTGGATCATAACTATGTCATGTCCATATTCTCATTCCTGCTGCCAAGTTCTAACATGACTCCTCATTGTTTGGTAATTCATGACCTGTTTGACATAAACAGCATTCAGACCAGTTACTTGTTGAATGTGACATACATTTGGTTGCAGTATTTTCCAGATATGAGGCCAAGGATTGCTGACACTGCACATAGAGTATATAATGGATTGTGTATACAAAGGACCCTGTGCTTTGTATGAGGAGCATGATGTATTGGAGGAGACCAGAAGAATATCTACTAAAATATAAAATTTCTTGACTAGGCCAGTCTCTGCTGGGCTGGTAAGACAGAGATACAAGGACTTTGCTGTGTCATTTTATCTCTGATCACCTGTTAGGGTGATTGCTAATAATCTAGACCCAGCTGGATGGTTCCAGCCAATGAAAAAACTCTGAGAATGCTTAGCAATCAGGAGTGGTGGTGGCAGGTAGTTTGCAGTTTCTTTACAGGTTTCTCTTCTCCTTTTCTTATAGGGAGTTGCATGGAAGAACATAAGCCATATCATGTTGAATGTGGGATGCAAAGAGTAGGTCTGCTGTGGTGGCATTTCTGCTGGGATTTGTAGGGCCCATGAGACAGACTGTGGTTCTCTTCATCAATGTGTCTGGCTCTTCCTTTACATCAATTTCTTGGAAAGTGAGAGACTCTGTAGCCCTTCCATGGGAGGGTATGCTGCTTGTTACATCACTGTCCAGTGTGCAACACACAGGCACTGTTTCTGTGTGCTCTGACAGCAGAGATTGAAAAACTGATATTTTTTTGAAGTTCTGAATATTCCAATCCACTTTCAGGTTTGCCTTATAAATATTTTAGAAAGGGGTAGAACAATGGTGATGTGGATTTTCTCTCAGCAATACAAGATTAAAATGGTTTAAACTATCTGGTGGTACCAGTCACAATAGTGTGATTCAATTAAGTATAATTCAAGAGGAAAGAGGAGTTTCTAGTCTGCAGAGATTTCTCAGGTATGTATGGTTTAGGGAGGGAATTAGGGCAGGGTCCTCATCTTGTGCCATAATCCATGGGGCAGGAAGCAGATTTTCATTTATTTTTTCATATTGTTTTGGGAGTCGGCATCAGTGGGGTTTCTTTTACCTGAAACCATAAAAACTCATAATGGGATGCAGAGTCATAGGAGTAGATCACCTCCTTTTGCAGAGAGAGCTGTAGAGCAGGTATTTTCTGTCTTTGTGAGAAATATCATTAGCTGGAGGGTTAAAACAGTTGAAGGATCACTTTTAGTTGATTTAATTTGAATTTTGAAGTCTGTGTTGAAATAAAGGGTTTACCAATTCTTGGGGGATAGTTAGTCACTCAAAATAGAATTTAGCTGAGGGAGTGCTGCCCGTAGGAAAATAAAATGAAGATGATTATGATGCTAACTGGGCATGTTAGAGCGTAGGATGGTAAAATAGACACTTATCCCCCAGGTTATTCCAGACATGTTGATCCAAACCATGGTGATGGAGAATTCACTGATTTACAAACAGCCCCAAATATCATTGACTAGTGCTGCCCTTTCACATCTATAGTACAGAGATTGGCAGAGGGTGTCAGGATTAAATTCCTTAACAGACCACTATGAGAAGTTGAGAAAAAGTTGCTACCACACTTTATTACAGAGAGTAATGGGCTTTTATACCCAAGCCAGGGGATGGGCTAAGCATAGAAGGAAGTAATGCACCACCTACACCTGGAGTCAAGGTACACTTGCACTGCTCACCTGAAAGTTTTGAAAACAACCTTGTTTGCTCAACCTGGTTTGCATGGAAATTCTACATGTGGATGGGGAGGAAGAGAGCTGTAATGGACAATTAATTAAATTTGCCATCAGAGTAGGTCTTTTACAAGCTGTTAGAAGGAGCATTACTGGGTCACAATGAACATTAGGTCCCGGTATGCCTTAGATATCCAATGTTCTTCTAGAGAAAATCATGGCTCTGTAATATGGGCATTATGAGCCCATGGAACAACTGTTTAAAAAGGAAAACATTGATGTGTTGTGGGCAATACTGAGCAAGGAAAACGTTCAAATTAGTTCCTCAGACATGGAGAAATAAAAAAGGTCCTTATGAAACACAGGAGAGTGCTTTGCAGAGCCAATAACAGCCTGGGGTTCTAGTGTTAGGTGTTCTCCATCAGGCTCAGAGCTATTAGAATAAAAAAGAACTCTTCATTTAAAAGAAGAAATGTGCTTTGGAGAAAATGCATTTGTCTGGGGCCAGAGTCTTTGTGGTGGTGTTGTGTCACATTCTGAGAACAAAACCCTTCCCACCAAATGGAGCTGTGGTTGTTGGGCAATGGACATTGTGGGCTTAGTCATTAATGTTCCTGGGATTCCATGTGTTCCCCTGTTTGAGTAGCCTTCTCTTGAATTTGTCCCCTTGAATGCTTACTCCTGCTAATGTCCTAGAAGTTACCCATTTCCTTCCATTTTTCCATGGAAGTAGTATACAAGATGCAATTCCTCATAAGAAGCTTACTTAGAATAAGACATAGTTTAAGCAATGATTTCCATCCCCAGGTTTCATCTTTTCTTTGTTCTGCCTTCCCTATCTTTCTCCTCTTCTGACACTTCTCCCTCAGGACCTGCCAGTATAGTATGACTTGCTGTTTCATGTTACACCTGTACTATGAAATGAGTATGGTGCTCTCTTTTCTATTGAAAGCTCATATTGCCTAACTGGCCCAACTTGCAGTATCCTGTTGCTATTTAAATTGATCCTCAAAGTATAAGCTAGAGTCCGATATTGGAAGAATTTATAGCATCTATGTGGAATGCAAAATCTCTTTTAGGAGCCAGGTTGTGGTGGTCAACACCTTTTAACCCAGAGCTCAGGAAGCACGGGCAAGTAGACCAAAATAAGATGAAGAGCAGCATGGTCTACCAAGATATTCCTAAGACAACTAAGACTCAAAAAAAAACATTAACAAAAAAATCCATCTATTGTAGTGTCTCTTCTCTTTGAGCATTAGCCAGAAATGAAAGCAATTTGTCGTTGCAGTAGTTTTTCTTTATTTCTTAAGTCTGTGGGCAATGTCCTTCTGTCCTCTTGATTACCACTTCTTAAACTAAGTGAATGTATGTACTCAGTGGTTTTTTTTTTTGGGGGGGGGGGGAGGGGACCAAGATTCTTAACATCTTTATTTGTGGATAGCAATTATTTTTAGGGATATATTTAATAAACAGTATTCATGAATTTGTAACACTGTTTATTAAATTAAAATAAAATTATCTGAGTGATACAAGGATGTTACCACCCATTTGTGTAGAGAGCTCTATAAAAATATCATTAGCTAGAGGGTAGAAGCAGAACAGTTTAAGCATCCTTTTGTGTTAATTTGTTTGTCTGTGTATTTAAGTTCTGAACTCATATAATCATGGTTAGCTGGTTAACATTTATCTAGATCTCAGTTTACCTGGATCAGTTTCTTTTGTTTTTTGTTTTGTTTTGTTTTTTTTGAAAAAAGTACTTACCTCTTATTTTTGTTTTCTTTTTCTCTTCCTCCCCTTTTTTCTTTCCCAAATATTGTACACCTCTAGATTATTGGGTGTTTGTTGTAGGTATAGAAGCCATGCTGTGTCAGTATATCTACTATGTTTTTCATAATCTTTTTGAAATTCTAAATGTTTTCCATTTGCATGATTCTTTGGAATTGGATATCTTTTTTTTTTTTGCTTGCTGTGGGGAAGCAAGCTTTTTTTATTTTTAAACATTTATTTATTTTATGCTGGACATAATTATACATGCCTTTTTTTAAATGAAAACAAACATTTATAAACAATATTTGGGAATATGGGTGTCGTTCTTTCCAAACTGCTTCCTGCTGGTAGGGGGCGCTGTCATGGGGGAATCCTAAGAAGACACAGAAATCTTGGCAATTGTCTGCTAGGCTGCATTTTCCCATTGACGTTGCGTCAGGAGATCTTGCTCGATCAAACCACATTAGTCTGGCAAACATCCACAATTTTTCATTTTCTGTGGAACCAAAATTAGAAATCCTTTTCCCCAGTAACTTTTCCTTAGGCTTAAATTTTGAAGTCAAAGCATTATATATGTATGTGTGTATGTATGTATGTATGTATGTATATATATATATATATATATATATATATATATATATATATGTCAAGCAGCATTTTCTTTTTCTTTTTTTATTAATAATGTAATTTAAGAATTTTACATGTGGATCCCAGTTTCCTCCCCCTTCCTCTCTCCAACCCTCTTTCCCTCCCTCTTACCCTCTTTCCCCTGTGACATGCACCTTGGTCACTCTCCCATCTGATCCCCCAACCACCATTCCACTTGTAGGGCTATGCTGTACAGGTTGAGTCATATAAATATGTCAAGTCATTTGAAGTAGGGACTAGAACTACTCTCCTCTCTCTAGGTTAAGGGGTATCCCCCCCCATGGGGCATGTGCCCAAAAGTTCCTTTTGTGCATGAGAAATAGATCCTATTTCTACTGTCTAAGGTCCCCCAGAATATTCAGTCCTTCTAGCTGAGACCCATATTCAGGGGGTATGAGTTAGTCCCTTGCTGGGTGACTTGCCATCAATCTGAGGGGCCCAAGCTCCTCCTTATTTAGGTCAGCTGTCTTTGAGTGTTTCTGCAGCCTGGTCTTGTCCCCACTCTCTTCATCTGTATTATAGTTCGACTCAGTGTTTGGTTATGGGTGTTTGCATCTGTTTCCAACAGTTACTAGATGAGAGCTCCATGATGTTGGATAATTTAGTTGATGATATCACTATCAGGGAAGGGCACTTATGGTAGCCTTTCCATGGTTGCTTGAATTATTACTTTATAAGGTGTCAGGAATTTAGTTGCACTGTATTTGATTCATGTTGCAAATTTATCTTATATAGTATATGCACACTAAGGCACCAAGTTCTCCTTGATTAATTGTTTACTTTTTTATTCATGTACTATCTTTTATTCTTGTTGTTTTCAATCTGGAAATCATATTTACTGTTTTGCCTAAACAGAATATGGGTCTTGGAAAGTGGTTCAGCACATATTCTACATTGGGATGACCCGAGTTCAGATCCCAAAACCCAAAATTCTAGGCTCAATACAACCTCATTTCCAGATGCAGGGTTTCTGACAAACTCTACTATGGTATGTAACAAGTACATATGGGAAATGACTCTCACAAAAATCTGAATATAAAAAAACTGGGAATCAATTGTTTTTGAAATACTTGTTACTGAAACAACAATGAGATCAAAACCAGTAACTTTGAATGCATGATTTTAATAATAAGTTATGAGGATGTATTGCCTACCACCGCATTCACTGCCAGTCTGGTCCCGGCATCACATCAACCCCCAATAACATGCAGTGATTATGTATTTGATACAAGCTGTAGACCAGTTATTCTTATTGTTTATCGGCTAGCTCTGTCTTAATGATTAACCCATTACTATTACTCTAAGTATTTCCATGTGGCTCATCATACAGGAGAGTGTCGGGCCAGCATCTTGCTTTCTCTATGCTCTACACACTCCTAACTACTTCCTCTTTCCTCCTTGTCTCTTAGTTCTGCCTATCTTGCTTTCCCCTTGGACCAACAGTGCTTTATTCATTAACCAGTATGAGAAACATATTTACAGAATACTATCTCCCATCAATAATATATTGTTTCTTTTTTAATTTCCTATAAAATTTTAGTTTTTATTTTACATACCAACCCCAGGTTCCCCCCTCCCCAAAATCATCCCCAACATCCCTCCCTTCTTTTCCCTCCTTCAATAGTCATAGAGGCTCAAGCCCTCATTCAGGAGTCAATAAAATCTGGCATACAAAGATCATGAAGGACCAAGCCACTCTATCCTTTATCAAAACTGAGAAAGGTATCCCACCATAGGGTGTGGGCTCCAAAAAACACAGTTCAAGCAACTGGAATGGGTCCTGGTTTCACTGCCAGGGTCCCCATAACAGATCAATTCACGTGAGTGTCAACCACATTCAGAGGGTCTAGTTTGGTGCTAGAAAGTACTCCCAGCTGTCAGTCCATACTCTGTGAATTCTGACTAGTGATAGTAGATGAGGTTTGGTTATGTTGGAGTGGAATTTACCCTGTTAGAGGAAGTACATCACTGTAGGGTCATTGAGGTTTCTTATTCTCAATATTTTGCCCAGTGTGTCAGACAACTCCCTCTTCCCTCTGAGTCATGCTCTAAGGACTCTAACCTTGAGTACTGCAGCAGCCTACATGATGACATGCCCCCCTGCCATAAGGATGATTAACTGAACCTCTGAAATTTTAAGTGTGACACCTCAATTAAATGTTTTCTTTGTAAGTAATTCCCTGGTCCATGGTGTCTCTTAACAGCAATGAAAACCTTACAAAAAGAGATGTTGTTTCCAGGGTCTGGGGTATATCTGTGATTGACTTTCTCTATTGTACAATTTATTTCTGATGTGTTCTCAGTAGTGGTGTTCTGGTAGCTTACCTCGCTATTTATGGCTATTTATTGAGATTTCTTTCTCATGGCTATCTCCTACTTAAATGGCTAAGAAATGGTGCATGTTGACATATTCAGTTTATTTCTAATGTGACTGCTTGAAGGCTTTATAATGTTCATGTATAAAATAAGTGAGGGAAGCACCAGAATTATAAGACAATATTATCAAAGAAGTTTATATTTACAATGTGATTATTATACTTCTTTGTCTCACATGTATGTGTTGTTTTAGAATGCAGTGACTTATGATGATGTGTATATCCACTTCACTCAGGAAGAGTGGGCTTTGCTAAATCCTTCACAGAAAAGTCTCTACATAGATGTGATGCTGGATACGTACAGGAACCTCACTGCTACAGGTAAGACTCAATTTTCCATCGTGTTTTAAAATACGGGACAAAATGTTTCTTGGTTATTGATACCATTCACTAATTTTGGTTGAGAAAAGGGAAACTTGGGTGACTGAGGCATGATTCTAAGGTTCATTGAAGTTATTACCTTAAATTTTGTACAATTTGCAATAATACATCATGCATTTTCTATTATTGCAGGCTACATTTGGGATTACCATGATATAGAAGATCATTGTCAAACTGCTAGAAGACATAGAAGGTAATTTTTCATGCAAATTTGTCACTGAAGTTATTTTAATGTGTTCTGGAAATTTTATTGAAGAGCCACACATAAAAAATTAAAATGTAAGAAGAAAGGTAGCTCTTCTGTGTTTGCATGGCATTCATCTAAAACTAAAAGTAAACAATGCCTTAACATATACCATGCTTTGAATTTTAGCACCTGGAGATCTATGTTGTAGATATGACAGCCTGTTGAGTTTCATACTATTCAGATATTTTAAACAATATACATGTTGCATAGGTGACAAGGATATGTCCAAGACCTTCTAAGAAAAAAAGAAAATCAGGCATTACTTATATTTTTGTGACTTTGCTATGTATATTGAAAGGGTCAGTTTATATGTGTTGAGAAGGTTGTTGTTGTGAAGTAAGCTTAATGCCTGTAACACATGTCTGTGAGGAAAAGAAAAGCCAAAGTTTGTGAATGCAATGTGGAAACCTTTTCTTTGTTATTCATACTTTAATAAGTATATCATATGTTGAGTCAGGTAATTGTGAACCATGCCTTTAATTCCAGCATTCGTTACGAAGAGCGAGGTGTATCCCTCAAGTTTGTGACCAGCCTGGTCTACATTGTGAGGTCCAGGCTATCCAGGTTTACACAGAGATATTATTTATCAGAAAACCTAGAAAATAAAAGAATATAGTATACTATAAATGCAAGTCATGTGAATTTAGAATATGGAAAGTAGTAATGTACTTCTCTGTGCTAGGTCAGTGAGAAGCAATGAAAGATATTGAGGAGTCCACACTTTGGGGATATTTGTTGAGTGTGAAACAAGTTTAAAATTTATCAGTATTTCCAACATTATCTGAAATTACTCACACTGCAGTAAATCACTGTGACCATTGAACTGTGTCAATGCTTCCATTTGTACTGGAATATTTGGCCAATGTAGTATAATTTATACTATGGAAAAACTGATAAATGCAATAAATATGGCAAAGTTCTGAGTTAGTCATTTTCTTTTCAATTTCCTGGGAAATCTCATGTAAATAGATGCCATAAATATGTGCCATGTAATAAATCTCTTACACTAAATCACATGTATCTTCAATAAAAACAAAACAATATTTTATGAGGGAAGCATTATAAATGTAAGCTCAAGATTTGATTCTTGTGTAAAGTTAGGCCAATTTATAAATTTATTTTATACATGTACTAAGTATATTTATTATCATGCATGTGACAACGTTTTACATATGCTAATTATCTTTGCATCAATAAAAGAAGCCATAAGTGTGCGGATCATGGGAATATATTCAATGAATGTATGAAAACCTTTGTGTGTTACAGGCATCTTCAAAGCCATGTAAAAATTTATACTGGAGAGAAATCATACAGAAGTCTTCAATATGCTGAAGACTTTGCATGTCAGAGTTTCTTCCAACTCCGTGAAAGTACACACATGGTAGAAAAATCCTATGAATGTAGTCAAGGTGGTAAAGGATTTGTAAGAAATACTATGCTTAAAAGACATATTAGAACTCATACTGGAGAGAAAACACAAGACTTTAATCATCTCAAAAAACATAAAAGAACAATCATGCAATCATCTCAAAAAACATAAAAGAACACATACTAGAGAGAAACCCTATGAATGCAGTGAGTGTGGTAAAGCTTTTTTACAACACTGGTGTCCCTTCATTCATAAAAGAACACATACTGGAAAGAATCCCTGTGAATTTAATCAATGTGGTAAAGCTTTTGCAAGAAATAGTCATCTTAAAAGACATATAAGAACACATACTGGGGAGAAACCCTATGAATGTATTCAATGTGGTAAAGCATTTGCAAGTAATGGTGATCTTAAAAGACATATAAGAATACATACAGGAGAGAAACCCTATGTTTGTAATCAATGTGGTAAAGCATATGCAAGGAATGGTGATCTTAAAAGACATATAAGTTTACATACTGGAAAGAGACCCTATGAATGTAATCAATGTGGTAAAGCATTTTCAGGTAATGGTAGCCTTAAAATACATATAAGAACACATACTGGGGAAAAACCCTATGAATGTAATCAATGTGGTAGAGCATTTGCACGTAATGGTGACCTTACAAGACATATAAGAATACATACTGGAGAGAAACCCTATGTATGTAATCAATGTGGTAAAGCATTTGCAAGGAATGTTCATCTTAAAAACCATATAAGAACACATACTTGAGAGAAACCCTATGTATGTAGTCAATGTGGTAGAGCATTTTCACATGTTAGTACTCTCAAGTCTCATAATAGAACACATACTGGAGAGAAACCATATGTATATAATCAATGTGCTAATGCTTTTTCATGACACAGCCATCTGGTATTCCATAAAAGAACACATACTGGAGAGAGACCCTGTGAATGCAATCATTATAATAGAGCTTTCACAACACATGATTGGCTTAAAAGTCATATAAGAACGCATACTGGAGAGAAACACTATGCATGCCATCAATGTGGTAAAGCCTTTGCACATCCCAGCACTCTCTTAAGTCATAAACTAATGGATACTTGAAAGACTGTGAATGTGTCCCATGTGGTAAAACCTCTCTACATATCATTAGTCTTTATAAGCACAAAAAAAATCATAGTGCAAAGAAACCCTATACATGTAAGCATCGTTGTAAACTTGTGCACTTTGCCTATCTCAATAAGATTTGAGAACCTAAGAACTCTTATAGAAAGGATCTTACCAGAAAAGATGTGGTATGATCTTCTGCCAACAAACATTGAATTACATAGGGTACAGGAGAGAAAATATAGGACAAGTGACAACAATCAGTTCAAGCATTACTTTGTTTCTGTTTTGTTCTCCTATGCAAACACATGTGCACAAAAGTCCTAGGAATTCACTGATAAGGAAACCCTGTTTCATCGTAAAACATTTTTTACTTAAATAAATAACTCGTTCAGATGGATTGTTTTCTCTAAGTCTACTTCTTCATGCTTGCTTTCTTTTACATGAAGCAATTCATATAGCAGGAAAACTTTGAATACTTTAAGACTGTCAACACATGGGTTACAAGAATGACTGCTCATAACAGAAAATATTCACATATGAGAATGTGTTTAGAGATTTGATTTAATTTTAGTTATATGATGTCAGTGTGTGAGTTTGTGACTCTTCATCATTTTCACAATAAGGTTACTCCCTTGGAAATGTCTCTAGGAGGAACTACAGTATGTTCTCAGAAAACTGACATAGGTCATGGCAATGAACATTTTATACTTTTGTTCATCTGTATCTCTAACCCTGTATATATTTTAAATCATTTTTATTATCTTGATATTAGGTAATAGGGATGAAATAATGGAAGAGAAAACCCACATCATGTAAAAAAATTTGTGAATATGTTAGACTTTGTACTTGACTTAATCTTAATGAATAAAATTGATTCATGTGGATATGATGTGTTAATAAGTTCACTAGACCCAAGACAAATGATAAATGAGTATATTATTGGGGAACAATGTACACAGATGATAATAAAGACCTTCAGAGTGGTTCCAGCTCAGAAGGATGCAATACTTGCTCTTCTGATTTTTTCTGCAACATGAGAGAAGTGACAGACAGTGAAATGGAAAGTGAATGAGAGATAGAGGGAAGGGGAGTGAGAGAATTACAGAAATATTGAGAATGAAAAAGGTACACCCCAGTGTTCTCTATCTACTCCTCAT
The DNA here is from genome assembly GCA_030556225.1 of Cricetiscus sungorus. Classification (NCBI taxonomy): domain Eukaryota; kingdom Metazoa; phylum Chordata; class Mammalia; order Rodentia; family Cricetidae; genus Cricetiscus; species Cricetiscus sungorus. The sequence continues at coordinate 134,450 of JANBXA010000672.1, forward strand.
GTACACAGAACAAAAGACACTGTCTAAGAATTAACTTCTAACTTCTTCATGAGATGATCTGAGAAGAAAGCCTGGATTCACAAGAACACCCCTCTAAATGGTGTGTCCACTAAAGGCTCTGATTGGGTCCTACAGCCTAAATGACGGGAACAGGATTTGGAACACGGCAAGTAAATAATCCCACCATTTGTATATACATATAAGCCAGCAGGGTTTTCATCTAAACAACCCTGATTACCTGGGTGTGGGGGCATTGGTCTGACTTCTTCCTACTGTCAAAGGACAATGAGTGCTGGGGGAGTTAGGTGTCGGTGGACTCTGAAGGCGGTGTAGGTGGAGACGTTTTCTCTTATCTGCCAATCTGGAGACCTCAGGTTTCTGTTCCTGGAGTAGATGGAGAAGGAATGTTGAGTAAAGCTTTAGCCAAAACAGTGATATGCTGGGAGCAACATTTCATTCCCCAACCTCAGGGTATCTAAAGACAGCCCTCCTCTGAATTCAACTTAGTTCAGACTCTGCCCTTAAAAAGCTGCTATTAGAGGCTCGACCTGGGTGTTGGCCAGATGCAAAAGCATTGACTTTTACATTCAACATCTGATCCCTTGTTTTTATTCTCTGAGGAGCACCCAGGACTGTTGTGCACAGATTAAATATGAATTCATTATTTCAGTATTATTGAAGCATTGAATTGAAAGCCCTGGGTTTCCATTTCCTTTCCACTCACCAGGACTTTTAAGTGAACAGGGAGGCTTTGCTCTTGTGCTTGTGCCAATACTGCAGAACCAGGACAGAATTCCTGTTGCTCCCTGGATTCTTTGACCTCACATTGCACTCAAATCAAGTAGGAGATGGGGTTTTGATGGTTCTGATTTGTTTTCTCACTTCTTTCAACTAGACACTCAATTTATCCTGCTATAAACAGCATACACCTTTGGAGGTGCCTACCTGCCTTCAATTATTTTCCACTATAATTCTCTGGAACACACTCTCAGACCCTGCTTTGAAGCACTTTGTCAAAGTCATTCATAATGTACGAGTGAGCTGCTGAGTCAGATGATTGATTTCAGCTTGCATCTCTCTCACTGTTAGCAAAAAGAGGCCAAGATGACTGAATGAACTTCCAACAAAGCAGCTGCTGCTGTCAGCTTAGGAATTAAGTTCATACATATTTTGCAGCCACTTTGGTGTTTGACTTGGGGTTGTTACATCTCCAAAAAAGCAATTGCTAGTTTTCTTTTCTAGATGCAACAACTTGTTAGCCTCTAATCAACCTGTAAGACTCAGGCATTATGTTGCCTGACTCTGATACATGGGAGAATGCACTGAAGCATTTTTTCTGTCAAGTCCAGGTTTCCAGGAATGCTAGTATGCACATAGGAGCAAAAAAAGTCTCTTTAAAAGACAGACCTCACCCATTTACACTCCCTCCTCTTCTCTCTTTCAGGTCTTTGTTGTCTTGCTGTTATTTCTGCTCTCTCCTGTCTCATCTCTTTGTGCTCTGTTTTCCCTCTTTTCTCTTGTTACAGATACGAAGACAATATAATACTGTACATTATACAGATTTTCTCTGTGCTTTTTATCTTTATGTGGCCTTTTTATTACTCTATTCTACTTCTCTTTTTCATTCTTTGAGATAAGGTTTCTTTTTGTAAATTTCATCTGTTATGGAATTAACTCTGCATACAAAATTTACTTTAAAATCACAGAGATCTGCTTGCTTTTGTCTCCTGAGTGCTAGAGTTAAAGGTGTATACCACCACACCCAGCTACTCTCTTTCTTTTTCAAACAATTTTATTCTTTTTCCCTCCTAAGCCTATGTATATTTTAAAATGCACTGTAACCCTTTAATGGTTTTCTTAATGTGAATGTGTCTTTTCTCTAAATCTTTATCTTTTTTGTGGGCATGAGTACATTATCTGGCAAACCACAACATTGCTAAAATGAAAGCCACAGTTTTATCATCCATTGCCTATCGAAGATGGCTGCTAGTAATTTCACCGCCAGAACTGGTAGCTGTACTCACTGCCTTGGTCTCTGCTGGCATCCAGCAGCATGTTGCCAACTTGGAGATGTGTTCATTGCCATTGCCACTTGTCATACTTACCATTCAGTTGTTAGCAGAGTTCTTTAAAAATCCTTGCGTTTTTTTTTTTTTTTTGACGAAACATACCTTAAAGGAGCTGAACAAGTCTCTGTTGATCAAAACAGAGCCAAACTGAGAAAAATGCTATTTTTATAAAGACTTGTTTGTCTCATTTGTGTTTCTAAAACCCTTTATAAAGCTGTTGTTAAATTTTATGTGGAAGTTCTTATTAGTCATGATGAAGGTGCTGCTTTGTTAATAGTATGTTTTTCCACTGGTATGGCCTCATAGTTGCACCAGCCGCAAATAACACACTGAGACTCTGTATTTGATATAAAGCTGTTGGCCAGTTACTATTTATTTATTGGCTAGCTCTGTCGTAAATATTAACCCATTTCTATTAATCTAATTATTTCCACGTGGTCTCGTCTTACTGGAGAGAGGGGCCGGTATTGTGCTATTTATCCCCCATGTTGAATTTCATCCCTACTACTTCCTCTCTCCTCCTCCTATTCTCCTAGTCTCACCTATCTGGCTTTCTTTTTGGCCAAGAGTGCTTTATTCACTAACCAATAAAGAATCATATTTACAGAATGACTTATCACATCAAGGGGTTATAATATGTGAAAAAAGTTCAGAACTTTTGTTGATAAATGTCATCTTACCTAAGAAGTAAAATTGTGAATTAAGAAGATAAACAACTTACAATTATTCAACAAATGTTGAATTTTGCATTGTTAACTTCCTTTAGGATTTTGTTAATCCATTTGTTTGAATGCACTGAGAGATAATTGGATAGCAGTTTATCTGCAATGAAGCTGCTGACCAACATCAACTATCTGATATCCTCTTAAACTCTGCATACACAATGACATTTAATCATTTACCCATTTTAATACTAAAATCTGTGAATAAATAATCAATGTTCTGTAGATTTTGGCACAATCTTATGGGAGTCAAGTAAGAGGCAACATGTAGGTGTTGAGTATGGCAGACCATCTAATTTTCTGATTATGTAATTATTTAATTATGATCAGTGGATTTTTGCACCACAATGTGGGAGTCAAGTACGCAAGACCATCTAATTATTTAATTACATAATTAAATTATTAAATAAATCATGATAACATTGTTCATGAGTCTGGTTTTTAAGTCACCTTGGGAAAGTGGATCATGTGATTTCAATTTGTGACATCAGAGACGGTGATGCCTGGTCCTGCAGTGCATGCTGGGAGTCATAGTCCATGGCAGAGGTGGAAAAAAAACAGCCACCATTATCTTAAAAGCAGAGGGTGACTGCATAGGCCTTTCACATAAGAGAGAGACACACTCCTGCCCGCCTTGCACGCTGGGAGTCATAGTCCCCGGTATCGGCAGTGTGAAGGACAACAGCCGACATGGCCATAGAAGCAGAGGGAGATGATGCCGGCCTTTGATGTCACTATGAGGAATGACCCAATCTGGGCCCACATTAATTTCTGGGAGTCGTAGTGTGCACCATCCGCACCAGGAACAGAGACTTAATGAGAAAAGCTGAGGACTTAGAAGGAAACTGACAATTGCTGGTACTGCCCCGTGACTCCACACGGAGCGGCCTCAACCCCCATGGGTGCGTGCAGCCTGCCAGGATTCATAGTCCCTGCCTGCTGTGACCTGATGTCCGCCATCTTTGTAGGAAATAGATGGATACTCCTTGACATCACAAAAATCGACTTCTGTCGCTGGCCCAGTGGCTGCGGGGAGTCGTAGTTCCCAACCGCTGAGCCCTGAAATCTGCCATCTTTGTAGGAAACTAATGGACAAACAGCGACCACTCTTGCCAGCCTTGTTGCTGTTGGGAGTCGTAAGGAGATGGAGTCAGTGAGCGCTGGTCAGTTAAGTCCCCCTGAGAGCCCGCCAGCCGCGGGGCTTCCCGGAAATTGTAGTTCCGTCCAGCACCCCTGTCATCGGTCATGCAGGGAGAAGAGATGGATGGGACTGTACACGATAATGATGTCACAGGGCGCCCATATCCGCAGGGCATCCCGGGAATTGTAGTTTTCAACCCCTAAGCCATCCCCGAAGTTAGCCAAGCAGGTTAACACATGAGCCCCTGCACTCAGCACAGGACTCTATGAATGGACTAAACATGCGACCGACAGGCGTTATGCATGTTCACTTCCCAGTGCCCATGTTTAAACATATGTCCACCACTCCCCATCCACACCACAATCCCATGTGTGCAAATTGAAACCATGTGACCTGTCTCCATGTGACATGTTTGTTTCCACATTCCAGGGTGGGGGGGAATAAATAATATGTGTGTTACATGTGTGCACTCACTCCATATGTGTGATACGCATGTTTGTTCATTTTAGATCATTTTTTTTCTCTGTTTGTGACATGAGGGTGGGGCAGGGCAGGAGTCAGAGAAATCGAGGAGTAGGGAAAAAAAACATAAAAACGGGAAAAAAACACACCAAGCGAAAACGGTGGAGATGAAATAACAACAACAACAATAATAATAATAAAAGGAAACGGAAACAGAAGCAGGAAAAGCTCAGCGTGAGGGACAAAGAAGACCTTGAAGGAAAGAGGATGAAAGCGGAAAAAAAGGAAAAGAAAATGAAATTAATTAAAGAAATTTAAAACAAAATTAAATAACAAAAGGGGAAAAATTTAAAAAAGCCAAACCTGGGAAATGAAACTAAAATTAAGCAAAACAGAAACTGAAAATGAAATACAAATTAAAATATCGGAATAAAACGAAATAATGAAATTTAAAATAAAACAAAACTAGAGAATGAAATAAAATTAAAAACAAAACAGAATGAAACGTAGTTTAAAATACTTTGAAAAATTCTAAGGGAAAAAATGTGAAAATTAGAATTATGGGAAAATAATAGCACACACATGGGCATGACATTGGAAGCTCAAGAGAAAACTGAGCGGCTCAAAATGAAACACGCATGACGGGGAAAATGAAAAAAAATTAAATAGAAGATAATTAGAAACCGCACACGGAGATGGAAAGCAAAAAATCTGCAGGAAAAAGAGAGAAAGAAAAATACACACATGATGGGAAACACGGGAGGAGGCAGGACCAGAAAACAAAGTGGGGGGGGGGGAAGGGAAGAACAGAAAAAAATGAAATTGTGAGGACAAAAATTTGCAAAGACACGCAAAGTCACTGCAGAAGCAGGAGTTACTTGTGTGTTCAGGGGTCACACATGTGTCGGTGACTGCGGCCATGATGTGAACACTGAGAGAGTGAGTTTTGCTCGGGTCGTGTGTCGGTTCACATACACATGTCAGAGTTCACATGCGTGTGTCCTGGGATTCACAAGTGTGGATCTTGGGGTTCCCACATGCATGTTCAGTTTATGCATGTCGGGGTCACACATTTGTGATCCTTCATGTCAATATGTTGGGAGCCAAACTTGAGTTACATTCTCTTGCAGAATTGCTTACACCTTAGAACTCTAATTGAGCCTTATCTTGGTATACAGGAACCTGCTTAACAGGTCGTCTCTTCCACTCATTCCAGGTACTGAGTGCCCGGAACTGAGATGGGCCTGGCCCAGGAACTAAGATAAGCAGACGTTTATTGTTTGATGTTTATTGTCTGGGATAATTACCAGGACCCCAGAGTTACAGAAGCTATCCTCCCCATTTCCTTCCTGCCTTCTACCCCTCCCCATTTCCTCCCTGCCTGCTACCCCTCCCCATTTCCTCCCAGCTTTACTTTAAAAACTCCTTTTTACATCAATAAAGTTAGACCTTGACAAATGCACTGCTTGGTCTCCTTCCTTCTTTCTCTCGCATTATTTTCAGGTTCTAGCCCACCTCGACCCACGAATAACTAGGCCCCGCGGGTCGGGGCATCAATACTGAGCAGGTAGCGGGTTTTGCGAAGCACACGTGTGTGTGTGTGTGTGTGTGTGTGTGTGTGTGTGTGTGTGTGTGTGCTCGCGTGTGTGCACCCTTCACATGTGCTGAGTGCAGGGCACGTGTCCTTCATGTGTTTCTAAGAACAATGAATAAGCTGGCTTCATGGCTTCAAGTTTACTTAGTGAGACGTTACAATGATGGGATAAATAACATGAATAATTACACTTAACTATATAAGAATTCTCTTATTTCTGAGAACATGGCTTTCACCATCAGCAGGATTAGACAGAGCTCTTCCAAGGCCCTTCGATGAGTTATAACAGACTAAATGATAAGGAAAATAATATTTCCCACAGTTGGAAGACAATGGACTTTGAGGCAGAAAAGCTGCATTTGTTGGGACCCATCTGGAGTTAGGACCAGGCCTGTTCTGGCTACATTAACCAACCAGGCTCAGTCATTCATCCTAAGTAGCTATCATTAATGAAAGGAAGACAGAGACATAATATAATGCCAGCAGGCAGATTCTGTCAATACTGAAATCTCCATTTTACCCATACAACAAACTTAAGTAGTCAAACAAATGTGGACAATAGAAGGAAACTTCTATTAATATGTACAAAGGTAAAACAGAAATTGCTGCCCCTAATGCTAAAGGCACTCCATAATTGCACAAACTCTCTCCCTTCTGGCTCCTCATAGCTGCACTTACTCCCTTCCTTCAGGGTGTGTAAACCTGTCTAGGCCAAATCTATTGTTATTTAAAAAGGACACATACTTCAACAAAGCAGAGGCATCCTGTAGCAGGAAAAATAATGTCTTAAGGACAATAGGAGTTACTGGAGATCTCTGAACTCATAAAGAGTAGAAATAGATACCCATATCTGGTTTGAGAAAAGTCAGACTGGCAGAATAAATTCCAGGACTATTGAAGTCACACAGAAGCCTGCCCTGACCAGCAGGGCCTAGTTATTCATGGGTCGAGGTGGGCTAGAACCTGAAAATAATGCGAGAGAAATAAGGAAGGAGACCAAGCAGTGCATTTGTCAAGGTCTAACTTTATTGATGTAAAAAGGAGTTTTTAAAACGAAGCTGGGAGGAAATGGGGAGGGGTAGCAGGCAGGGAGGAAATGGGGAGGGGTAGCTTCTGCTAACTCTGAGGTCCTGGTAATTATCCAAGACAATAAACATCAGACAATAAACATCTGCTTAATTTAGTTCCTGGGACAGGCCCATCTCAGTTCTGGCATTTGTGGAAGAGACAACCTGTTAAGCAGGTCCCTGTATACCAAGATAAGGCTCAATTAGAGTTCTAAGGTGTAAGCAATTCTGCAAGAGAATGTGACTAAAGGTTGGCTCCCAACATCTCCCCCTAATTTATTATATTTTATGGAGGGTCTGTCTTAGGCTATGCAATGGGCTCCCACAATCGGGACCCTGAGGATAGGCTTGTCACTATGTGACAAATGGGTGGGTAGGACCTCTGTCTTAGGCTACATAGGGTACATCTGCCCTCACCACTCAAGGACACAGTCAAAAATCAGGCAAGAAACTCCTGCAAGAAGAGTGGGCTCCTGAGAGACGGACCTATGCTACTTCCGTCATTGAGGGACCTACAGCCATATAAGAGGGTCTGCGTCTGATCTGTGGCACCACGATATTCCCGTCATTGACATCTCCATATATGTGAGAACCAGGTCTGTTTTTTGAGTCCTGTGAAAACAAGTCTTTTCCTGGGGGGTTAGAATCGGCATTGTCACCATTCTCAGAGCTCTGTTCCTTTTCTAAAAGCTGATGGTAATGTACAGAAACAGGTTTTTCGAGTATGGAATCAATTTGGGTTTTGATCAATTGAGTTAATTTCTGGAATGCCCAAGGTCCAAAAGTTAGCAGCAGTAATAACCCCACCAATGGTCCCAGGAGGGAAGGAAGGAGTGTATAAATAGTTGAATTGTCTAATTCAAGGATCAGTTCGGCAAAGGAAGGATGTCCAGGGGTAAGGTGGGTTGAAAGGCTCCTGTGACCTCCACAGAGGGAGAGAAAGTTCTAGCAGAGGGTCTAGCAGGAGACCTATAAGGGACATTTTCCTTCTGAAGTCACTGGACATCTTCATTGATAGTTGAGCGTAGTTCAGAATACCTCTTGCTGGATAGAAAAAGGGAGAAAATGCCTGTCCCCACTCCAGTGCACTAAGACAGAGGAGAGAGATGGTAAAGACAGAATTATGCTCTCTGTGCTGCCTAGGTAGGGGAGAGACGTCCCTTTCCTCCTGTAAGGGAAGGAAGTCTTTGGAGTGATAGTAAAGCAGAAGAGGCAAAATCTTGATTAAAATACAAAAGGCAGATCTGGCCAGGCAGAGGATGAATACCTGCCTGCCAAGCATGGTTGGGAGGGACAATGTGTGAGGTAAGTCAGGAGAACCGGTTCTGTTACAAAGATGGATATATTGAGGAGCTTCAGAAGTAGAAATGCATAGCCCTAGGCCAGAGACCTGAGTAACAGAGATTCCATGAGTGGAATCTGTATGCCATCTGCAATGACCAGAATTTTGTCTCCCAAAATGGCTATCCCTTCATAAGAAAGGCCAAGAATAATAGCATAGGCAAAAATCTTCCATGAACTCTGGGAAGGTCATTGTCTGGTCTCTGGACCTCCTGGTGTTCTACATTATAGGTCACTGAAGGTGAGCAGGATGCCTGCTAAGGGGAAATGCAGGTAGAGATAAGCAGGTTGTTAGCAGGGGAAGAGGTCTCAGGAGTTGCTAATTACCTGTATAAGGAGTGTAAGCCCTAAATTCTACTTCTCAGGAAGTTGGTGAGAAGGTAGATCAGGACTGAAAGTTGCTATCTTTTAACTCTATGGGCTATTCTAAGTTAAAGTTGGCTATCTCTAAGGCTTATGCCATGAACATTTCTGGCAATTCCTCCATTTTTTTTAAAGTAAGAAGGTGGTCTATTGACACTATGTCACCATGAGTGGGAGCAGGGATCCTGGTCTTCCTAGATAGTTATGTGACATGTATCCTGAAAAAAGCAGGCTAACACAGCCTTCGCAGGCGAGATTGTTCAGGCCCTCCATGATGTCTTTTTGAGGAGAAAAAGGCTTTTTTACATCAACATTTATGCAACCAGGTATACTCCCATGAAGCCCAGGCAGGGTAGGTGCCTTTGGTGGCTTCTTTATTGCACTCATAGTTGCACCTCGGAGATGTTTTATTTTGTCAATAGCAGAAGGAGGCTTCCCTGGGAAGTGGCCCCCTAGGTCGTGGTGGGTTGTCACCTTCTAAAGGCTCACCATGACCACATACATTAAGGTCAAGCCTATGACTTGGATAGGCTTTGTTATCAGGGAGTCTGTTGGCAGATAAAGCCAGTTAACCTCTTAATGGCCAAAGGCAAGTAGAATTAAGAAGCCAGCAAGAGATAAGGCAGTAGGGTGGTACCCAGCCTGGTTCCTGTTTTCGCTGCTGCTGTATAGAAGCAACATTCCTTTCTTGAGTGTTGCACAAATTTCTCCTTGTTCTAAAGTATGACCCCTGAGAGAGACTGAGAGAGAGGAGATTATACTCCCTAGATCTCAGGTCTGTTTTTTTTCTGTTTCACACATATCACAAAGTGGCCTGGCAGCCATAGGGCCTTATTTTCTTCCTGTAAGAAAACACAAACATGCCCTCGACCTCACTCAATCCCCTGATAGGACAGGGTTGGGTCCTTTCCATAGTCTAGTGCATGGATCATTCCATTTGACTTGAGTAAAAGTCTCTTGAGTTCCATCATATCAGAATGTGCACAGATGATGGCATCCACATTTAATTTTTTTTTTAAATGAAGATGCTTGATGTAATGCATCATGTGGAGATTGGGGACACAACTCCTTTCTCCTTAAAGTTGTATTTTTAAGGAGCTATGAGCATGCTCCACAATTCTTTGTCCTTGAGGATTATAAGGAATGCCTGTTATATGTTTAATTTTTTATTGTGCAAAAAATGTTGAAATGCTTTACTAGTATATCCAGATCCATTGTTTGTCTTTTTGGAACTCCCATGTAAGCAAGACATTTTAAACAGTGGCTTATCACAAGCTTCATGGCTTCTCCAGTTTGTTCAGTGACCATTAAGAAGCCTGAATACATATCAACTATCATATGCCCATACTTTAATCTGCCAAATTTTGCAATATGAGCAACATCGATTTCCTAACATAAATTAGGAAGCAGGCCTGAGTTACCTGTAATTCCAATATTAGTTACAGGTAAATATTGTGGGCACACATCACATTGTTTGACAATATGTTGAGCAGTCTCCGTAGTTAAACCAAACTGCTTTTTTAGACTATTACTATTTTGATGATGAAAGCTGTATGACTGCTGAGCTAATTTTTCTATCAGCTGACTCATTACCTTTAGCCAGTGGGTTGGGAAAGTTTGAATGAGCTCTTATATGACCCACAAAGCACAGTGGCTCTCTTTAAAATGAATGGCACTTTGAATTTGCTCAAACAGCATTTTAACCTGATTGTTACTAGTTCCAATGTATGGAACTATCTCTAAAACTTGAAGAATTCTGAAAACATAATGACTATCTGTATATAAGTTAAATGAATCATTCATTAAAAGCTGAAAAACTATTACAACAGCTTGTAACTCAACTATCTGAGCTGAAGATGAATCTGACTGTACTACATATTCTTTTCCAACAATAACATAAGCTGCTTTTCTGTTAGAAAAACCATCAGGAGAAAATAACAACATTTTTTACAGAATTACCTCTTACAATTTTAGGGAATACAAAAGGAAGTACTAGCACAAATTGTAATAGTCTATAAACTGGAAACTAATTATCAATTTTTTCCAAAAACTTAGCAAATGCTGATGAACCAAAAATTATAATTAAAAAAAGCTTGAAAACTTAGGCCCTGAATCTATACAGAAAAAGTGAACTTCTAATGATAAAAGAAAGTTAACTCCTTAAGTCAGGAGTGCCTCACCATCTGAGTAAACATCCCTTTCCATGTTAATTCCTGGTACTAAAGGTTTAAAATAATCATTAATTTACTATTTGGTATAGGAAATATGTGTTATGCTTGGTTCTCTGGCAAAATATCTCTTAGACTCCATACAGCATTTTGTACCATACAAGCTACTGTTTTAAAATAATGTTTTAACATTTTGGTTGAGGAAACAAAAGAAAAGTAAATGTAACCAAAACAAAAGTCTCCTTGCTGTAAGAAAGTCAGACTATGTTATGTAGAAAGCACATAAATCTCCCATGGTTTAGCATACTCAATATAGCATATCTGTTGATGCTGGATTGCATTCTCCAATTGTAGAAGAATTTGTCTCCCCTCTTTAGTTAGCTGTCTGGGTGACTGGGGATCACTATTTCCTTTAAGGATATCGCTTAAAGGCTTTAAATTGCCAGTAGATGCTTTTGAAAAGGATATAACCATTGAATATTTCCCAATAATTTCTGAAAATCATTTAATGATCACAAGCTATCTCTAATTTTTACTATTTGAAGCCTAATTTCTTTAGGATGTAACATAAGTCCCAAATACTTTTGAAAAATTTTTCTAGTCTGACCCTTAAAGCTCTCTTTAGTTGACAAGGTCTCATTTGCATTTTCACTGACACCTTTCTAGGCAGGGAGCCTGACAGGGCTGCAGTTTCCTGAGGCTTTTTCCCAATAGCTTCTCGCCGATCTTACATTAACCTCCATTCTTTCAATTTCTCTTTTAACCATCAAAATTTAGGAAGATTTCTGTATTCTCTACTCTGCTAAACTTTTTGGAACCATCCATAGAGATTTCTCTGGCTCTCAGGCCATTTTGGATTTGGATATTTCCTGTGGAATGCTGTGAATCTGATGTCTCTTTTTGCCATATCTCAAGCAATTCAAATAGTATTTTTTGTTAGGATTTACGCATTCATAATCACACTCCATACATGCATTTGTGTGGCCACACCATACATACAGAACTACATACATACATACATACATACATACATGCATACATACATCTTTTAGCCCTCTTTTTTCTAGGTGAAGATTAGTTTGTTGAAATAAAACATCCTTAACTGAAATCTCTTATAATGCGGCTATTATCTATATTCTTTACATGAAACTCAACTTCCTCTTTCTCGAAAGGAGTACTTTAAGTCCCTAATGAACCTTTTCCTCCTTGACAAGGATTAACCCATAATTATTGAATGGAAAGCAGGGGGAAACTCACCAGGAATCTTGGGCTCATGAGCGATGAGGATGGATTTCTACCTGCCTTGCTGCAGCTCTCATGTCTAGCCTACAGGTCCGTCTCTCTTCTCGGTGTGCGCTACCGATGATTCTTCTTCAGGGATGGGGAGTCCGTTCTGGTAGAAGCCCTCCCTCGGGCCCCACGTTGGGCACCACTTGCCCCGACCCACAGGGCCTAGTTATTCATGGGTCGAGGTGGGCTAGAACCTGAAAATAATGGGAGAGAAAGAAGGAAGGAGACCAAGCAATGCATTTGTCAAGGTCTAAGTTTATTGATGTAAAATGGAGTTTTTAAAGCAAAGCTGGGAGGAAATGGGGAGGGGAAGCAGGCAGGGAGGAAATGGGGATGGGTAGAAGGCAGGAAGGAAATGGGGAGGGGTAGCTTCTGCTAACTCTGGGGTCCTGGTAATTATCCCAGACAATAAACATCAGACAATAAACATCTGCTTAATTTAGTTCCTGGGCCATGCCCATCTCAGTTCCTGCATTTGTGGAAGAGACGACCTGTTAAGCAGGTTCCTGTATACCAAGATAAGGCTCAATTAGAGTTCTAAGGTGTAAGCAATTCTGCAAGAGAATGTAACTCAAGGTCCAACAGAAGCCCAACAGAAGCCTTGTATAGAAATAGATGATGAGATCTACCTTTAACTGCTTGGAGGCAGTGAATATGTTTAATCCCAGGACAAAGGGGGCTGCTTGAATTTCTGAGGTTGAGGCCAGTCAGGTCCACAGAGTGAGTTCCAGAGCTGCACAGATAAACCCTGTTTTGAAAAAAAAATCATATAACAGAAGAATCAGATCCATCTTCTGGTGGTAGCCTGCATGTATAAAGGGTATTGAAGGAGGAAGCTCTCCAGCTTTGGCTACTTGCTCTAGCTCTGACTACCAAGTTTATTCCTTTACTATCATTATAGCCTACGTCTTTGGAATTTTAGTATATAATGGCCAGCTGAACCATCCATCTTAATAAACTAAATAACTGCTGTGCTCTTCAGATTCCCAATTGGTAGACAATCATTGTTGTACTAACTAGATCACAGATTGTGAGACAGTCTAATAAATCCATGTTCTACATACATGGTGAGATTCATCCTACATTCCTTTTCATGTAGAGAATATTGAATAATTCATTTGGTTTTTTTTTTTTTTTTGTTTTGGTTTTTATCTGCTCACTGAAGATGTATTGGCTAAAAAATAGTGCTCACAAATACATACTTCCTAGTTCAATTCCTCTCTAAATATTCCATTTTCCATAAAGACTACTCTTCTCATTATTGTGCATTTGCCAAGTGTTTGCTCTGAGTTTCAGAGAAAAAAATCTACATCCATAAAGCCATCATCAAGCTTTCTGACAGAAGAAAGACCTATTATCTTTTTTTTTTTTTTTGAGATCTGGTTCCTGCTTTTCATTTCTGATTGTCTGAAGTTCCTGGGACCAGCAGGTAAAAATCAAATTTATTTCACCTAAACTCAGTGTTAAACCAAATAAGAAATATCACTTTTGGTATCCCTAAATCTCTGTGTCATAATTAATAATTATTCTGAGCTCTCTTCCAACATTTTAACCAAGACTCACTCAATCCATTGAAGCAAGTATAGGTAGCTAGCCACTCTGTGTCTAGGAGCAAGGAAGGAAAATGCCTGTGGAGTGTAGGAAGATAGCAGGGGTCAGCTATAGGACAAGATCTATAGGCATACATATCTGTGCTAATGTAGAAAAGTCTTTGTCTGGGGTAGAAGGCAATCTGGAACCATTGTCATGTGTCCTTAAGCACTCTGCAACCATCTGGGAGGTGCTCTTATCACTCAGGCCTTACTAGCCAATTAGGCCCCTAGGTGACCTGTCTGTCAGAAGAAGTGCCGGACCCTTCTAGCATAGATTTGAAGAGGAACTGGAGCCAGTGGTTTTTTGTGCTATGGTTTGAGAAAGGGCAAACTGGAAAACCACAGCATGGTGAGTGAGAGGCTGCTGTCCTCAAATGGGTAGTGGAAGATGGTGAGGTGCTGTGTGGGTACTCCCTCAATCTGGGTGGGAAGGGAAGCTGCAGCCAGACTAGCTGTCCCCTGTATTGTCATGCAGTCCTTGAAATTCCCAGAAGGGAGAGGCAGGCCTCTAAATAACTGCATTGTGGGCTCTATGTACTCTGGGCACTGGAAGCAGGGAGGTATGTATAGAAATATTTTTTAGTCAACAACTTCTACATAATTCAGGGGCACCCACTGAAGGCATGGCAACAAAATTCTAGAGGCATTTTAGTTCAGCAACTTTTAGAGGCTCAGTACTTTGCATTTAAATTTTATGTGTAAGATCCAATTATTTTTAATTTTGTGAAAGTTGTAAAAGGCATCTCATGTATAGGGTAGCAATCCATGTACTGTTAATTTTTGTGCAGATTGTAAAAGGCCTCTCATGAGCAGTGATGTAGAAGAGTAGAATTGGTAACACAAAGGATTTAAAAATGCTTTGGAGATAGTATGTCTCACAAAGTAGAATTTAGCTGAGATAGGACTGCCTCTAAAACACACAATGATAAGTGTATGCTGACCAGTCCTGTTAGAATTTTGAGTTCCAGATACACATTTGTTCACCATGATTTTCCAGACGTTTGACTCCAAACCATTACAAAGAAGCCACTTCTGTTTTACAACAGTATCTAGTCCCTGACCCATATCAAAGAACTGGACCACAACAAGTTGCTCACAGAGATATCCCAGGGTCACAAGAAACCTTCTAGCCTATTATGCCATATAGTTGTAGATTTCTTCTCCAGAAAAGAATAGTTATACCAGATTGGCAATGGGACACCAGATAATGTATGTGTGGCCTGATGAAGCAAAGTTTTCATTTAGGCTCTCAGGCAGAGATGATGCGTAATCTTTGAAGAGATAGTAACAGCATGGGGCCTAGGCCTTGGGAGCATTTTCTAAGGGTCTTGTGTATTGAAAATAACACAGAAAACCTTGGCTAAAACTAGGTATTTGCTTGGGAGAGCTGGAAATTGCCTGAAACAAAGCCTTTGTGGAGAGGTGGCTTCATATCTGTAGATCTAAACTACATAGAGCTGTGGATCTCAGTCACAAGGCCACTGTGGGCTTAGTCAGCAATAATCATAAGATATTCTGTGTTCGCTCGCACTGCATTGCTTTAGTGGTTTTCTCCTGAGTTTGTCCCATTGAAGGAGTTAGTACTGACTTCTTGGAAGTCTCCTTCCTTCCATTTCCTCCGTGGAAGTAGTATACAAGAGTCTATTCTCTTTAAGAAGCTTACTTATCATGGGACAATTATCCCCACCCCAGCTTTTTTAAAAACATTTTCTACCTTCAAAATTTCCTATCTATCTCATGCCCCATCACCTTAACCTCAGCATCCTATATGTGAAGCAGGTCCTTCAGTTTCAGGTACCTGGTGCCCTTAAGGAACAGTACTGGGAACATATTTGCTGTGTAATCCTCCTATATCCCTATGTAGCTATACATGCTGTCTCCAGTCTCTACTGAAATTGTTCAATGTATAAAATGGAGCTTAAACTTAAAAACCATATAAGATAGATAGCATATATGAAATGCAAAATATGTCTAGGCTGGCTCATCTTTGAGTATTTTTCCAGAGATGGATACATGTTATGTTAGAGTCAGGTATTCAACAGTGCACTCACAGTAAAATAATTCACATGTGGAGCATTGCCTCTGCTTTCAGACCAGAATATGGAAAATTGTTTACACTGATGGAGGATTCAGGATAAGAAACCAGCTGCTGAAGTCACCACTTCAGTCGTAGGGGGAGTTTTTTTTTTGTAATTTCCCAGCATGTTTTAATCTATGTCATGTGTATTAACATAGACCAGAGTATGTGGATGTACAGTTTTGGAAGCATATTCTGAGCCAATGAATATTGAATTTTCCATTAGGTGCAGACATGTTCAATCCTGTGTGACACAATTATGTCAGCTCAAGAGTTTTGAGAAGCAGGTCATTGGCCATAACTATGTATCAGATTACACAGCTCAATACAAAATGTTGACATTATTCAGCATCAGTCGATCTCTTCTTAATTGCTGTAGTGATATTTTCTTATCTAACAAATAAATCTTTCCTGAAGATCAGCGTGTTGGAAACAAGCAGTCTACTGACCCTACCCCCTAATGATAGGTGGGATATGTATGGCCATAGCATCGCTATAACACTGATTAGTCACTCATTATGGGGCTTGCTAGGGATCTCAGTAATGTGCAAATTTCCCTTTGTAAGCAAGCATGCTCCCCTCTCTCTTCAGCTTTCTTCCCCTATGCCTCTCCCTCTCTCGGCTTTTGCTCCCAGTGCCTCTGTCTCTTCCCTTCTCCCTCACTCCCCTTTCTAAATAAACTCATTTAAATTCTGACTGATGTGTTATTACCTCCAGCATTTTTCACCCTCACCTTGTATGGAACCTGCTGTGCTCTCCCATGTAGTCCCTTACCTTGGGACTCCACTCACATGAAGTCCACACCTGGAACCACCTCTGCCCCCTTCTCCAGCTTTTATTCTTATAACTGTAACCAAAGCACAACCCTGAGTACTAAGCTGAGTCACTAGCTACTTGGTTAAGTGTAAGTCACTAGTTAGTCACACGACTAGCCCACTAGTTAGCCATACACACTAACTCACTATTTACCCACACATACTACATCTCCTGTTAGACACTCACCTAATTCATTAGCCACACGCATGAATTCACTCATTAGCTACACACATAGCACAATAGTCTGTCACATATTTAAGTCACTAGTTAGTCAAAAACAGTAATTCACAATTCTACCACACGAAAACTCCAGTACTTAGCCACACACACTAAGACAGTATTTAGCTACACACCTAAGTCGCTACTCAGCTACACACCTGTCCCACTAGTTAACCACATTAACTAAGTCACTATTTAGCCGCAAACTTAAATCACTAATTAGCCACAAACCTAAGTTACTAGTTAGCCACAATCACTATGTCACTAGTCAACCACACTCCTAATTCACTAGTTAGCCACAAACACTAAGTCACTAGTCACACACACTAAAATAGTAGTTAGTCATACATATAAGTCACTAGTCAGCTATACACCTAATTAACTTGTTAGGCATACACAATAAGTCACTAGTTACACACATTTAAGCCACTAGTTAGCTCCACACATTTAGTCACTACTAGGCCAAACACCTAAGTCACTAGTTTGCCAAACACACTAAGTTACTAGTTAGCCTCACAATGTAACTCACAGGTAAGACACACACACTAACTCACTAGTTTGGTACAGTCACTAACATATTAACCACACACCTACTATTAGTTAGCCACACACCTAAGAAACTAGTCACCCACACACAAGTTAACTAGTTAGTCACACTCACTAAGTTACTAGTTACCAGCACATACTAAGTCACTAGTCAGCCACACCTAAGTCACTTGTTAACCCCACACAAAGTCACTAGTAAACCACACACCTACATCACTAGTTTTCCATACACACTAAATTAGTAGCTAGCAACACACTCTTACATGTTTGCCACACAGAGTAACTCACTAGTAAGCTACAGTCACTAACATACTAACCACACACCTAAAGTACTAGTTAGCCACATACCTAAGGAACTGGGTCAACTAAACACACCAAGTCACTAGTTAGCCACACACACTAAGTCGGTAGTTAGCCGTACACACTAAGTTACTAGTTAGACATATTCACTAAGTCACTAGTCAGCCACATACACTAAGTCACTAATCAGTCACAAACCTAACTCACTAGCTAGCCACACACCTTAGCCACTAATCGCCATAGAGGCTAGAGATCAATTACTCAGCTCTTCTCTTACAGGGCAGGGGTTGGACACAACTTTCATACTAGCATAAGGGAGGTAAATGCAGAAGGAATTCTGTGAGAAAAAGGCCACACTGGGCTATTACAGAGAGAGGGGGGAGTGAGAACGAGGGAGAAAGAATCTGTCTGTAAGAAAAACAGTTCATATTAAGGTGATCCCAGCACTTTGGATTTCAGGACTGTAATCACAGAGGTAGAGATTTGACAATAGGAGTGACATAGCTGGACACAGAGAGAGGAAGATAAGGTGGGAGGAGACAGAAAAGTATGCAGTGAGAGGATTTAGTTTGAGCAGTCAATCTGAGAGTCAGTCTGAGAATGCAGTGTGGGTACTGGATCACCTTTATAGTTGAGGAATGGGTAGAGATAAAAACTCTAGGGGCCAGATGCTTTGAATCTGTGTTCCTTCTGCTTTCACCCTCCCCTCCACTCCCTGACAGCTTACTCTGACTTTTTATTACTAAGAGCTGTTAGAACTTGTGCTGTAAATGATGTTCTCTCTGGGAAAGTGTTTCTCAAAACAATAAAGCTAAGACTTTTTAAAATATTAAAACATGTTAACTTCATTTTTTTTCTTAAAAAAATGGCATTGGTATAATTTTTCTAGCTTTCTTTATATATATATATTTGACCGATTTCTTTGTGGCATGGGAGCCTGTCCCAGAACTAGATCTTATAGGAAAGGCAGGTCTTGAACTCACAGAGATAGGCTTGCCTCTGCCTCATGAGTGCTGGCATTAAAGCTATGTGCCACCACCAACCAGCTATGGGTATTTTTAAAAATGTTTTCTTTAAATTTTTCTATTTTTCTGCTCTACTATGAATATAGGATTTTACTCATTTCATTGCTTTTCCCTCACGTGATGCTTATTATGATTTTTAAGTAGAGCAAAGTCTCCTATAACTTTGGCTTGTCATATGCTGTGTTATCCAAAATTGCTTTGAACTCCTAATCCTGCTTCTCCTGCCCAGTGCTAGGAAGAAAATCTTGCACCTCCTTTCAGGCTGGCCCTTTAGTTGTCGGGGAGAACGGAAATAAATCAGGTAATGAGTGAAATCCAAGGTCTCTGATTATTGTGGGGACTAGTAAATGAAGAGGGACCTGTGCAAGGACTGAGTTCATGACCAACTCTGATAATGGTGGAGTCACCATACAGAAAGCAAGATGCAAGATGCAGGCTGAGATTTTCTCCTTCAACAATAGTTGAGATGAGCAATGTGGAATTAGGTAACCATTCCTAGATAATTTGTAATTGTCCTGGTGGGCAGTTTTTTGGAATCCACGGATGAGGGCTATCAAGAATCTGGATACAGAAGAGAACTTATCATGAATAAAAATTGCTATAGTTACCGTATTCAGCCAAATCAGGTCTTGGTAAACTGTTGTGGACTTTCTAATAGGACTGTTATTTTGGGGGTTTTGTATGTCCAATCTGAGAAAAACAAAGCTTAAGAAATCCTTTGTGTGCTCTAACAGAAATATTTAGAATCTGGAATACATGGCCATGAAGCTCTTTTAAAATATTTTTTTTAGATCATAACTACATCATATCCAGAAACACTTTCCTGCCCCCAAACACTACCATGATTCCTCACTGTTTTCTAATTCGCAGCATGCTTATCTTAAACAGGATTTACACACTAAAAACAGTGAAGTTTTGAAGGTGACATACATTTGGCTGAAGTATTTCCTAGTTATGATGGCAATAGTTACAGGCCATGAACAAAGAGTGTGTAATGGAATGTTTACACAAAGGACACTGTGATTTGCATGATGAGCAGGGTATGTTCCAGGACAGTAGAAGAATGTATACTAAAACACAAACGTTTTCATCTAAGCCCCTTTCTTCTGGGCTGGTAGTGCAGAGTGGCAAGGTCTATGCTATCTGAGTTACTGACCTCTGATCACCTGATAGGAAGGCTTCTAATATTGCAAGCTCAGCTGTGTGGTCCCACACAATGAGGGACTCTGGGAAGGCTTACGTCCAGGGTACTCTTCTTCTTCTGCTCTAGTGAGTTGTAAGGAAGAGCACAGGCTACATCATGGTGAGTGTAGGGTCTTCAAAGCAGGTCTGCTGAGCTGCCATTACTGCACGAATTTCTATGGCCAATGAGACAGACTATGGTTGCCTTGGTCCATGTGTTGATCTGGGAAGTTATGCTTGTCTTCTGAGCCTCCCTGTACATCTATTTTGGAAAGGTGAAGACTGCAGCCCTGCCATTGTAGGGTGATGCTTATTATATCACTGTCAAGTGTGCAAACACAGGCACTGCGTTTGGTGTGCACTGGCCACAGAAATTGGGAAACAGACGGTCAGTTTTCTTGAAGTTCTGAATATACGATTCCACTTTCAGGTTTGCCTTATAAATATTTTAGAAAGTACTAAAATAATGGTGCTGTGCATGTCTCTCAGGTATACAAGATTATAGTGTTTTAAACTCTCTGTTACCACCAATTACAATACTGTGTTAAGTGAAGTTGAATTCCAGGAGACAAAAGGAGTCTCTGTTCTGCAAAGATTTCTCAGGTCAGGGTCCTCATCTTGGGTCACATTCCATGTGGCAGGAAGCAGATTTTAAATTATTCTTCCATGTTATTTGAAGAATGAACATCTGTAGGGCTGGCTTTACCTGAAATCATAAAGGGGCATAAAGGGCTGCAGACCCTTAGCAGAATATCAGCTTCTTTTGCATAGAGAGTTGTAGAGAAAGGGCCACCTGTCTTTGGAATAGATATCCATAGCGAGGGGGTAATGAAGGGTAATGTTGAGTTGATTTATTTGGGGTTTTCATGTCTGTGTTTATTTAATATCTGTACACATGAATTCATAGGTATTTGCATAACATTGGTCAAAATCACACAATTTCTGGATAACATTCTTTTGTGTTTCAGATTAATAGTTGATATTTTATGGCCATTTTTCTTGTGTTTTTTCTCTATCTTTTTTAATCTTTTACAATTATTATACATATTTTGATTGTTGTATCTTTGTGGTAAGTATAAAATTCATAATTATGTCAATGTGTGTACTGTATTTTCATAATTCCATTGAGCATTATTAATATTCCCACCCAAAAAAATGTTAATGTGCCTTTGTAATCAGCATTTTCTTATACATTTACTTCATTGTCATTGGATTATATTCATTTTATGTTGCATCTCAAGTGCTGTAATTAAAGGCATGTGTCACCACCACCTGGCAGGCTTCATTTGCTAAAGCACCAACAAAATACAACAACACTTGGAGAACACCTTTACAGTCCCCACAAATTTAACACCATGTGGATCCTCCTGAGTCTATCCCTTTACAGATTTAAATCATATTTCTTCGAAATACTCCTGTATACAGAAGACCAGCCGAGACATCCACACCCATAAACCAAACAAATACCGAATTCTTCAAATTTCAATTGGTCGGCACCATGTTTGAACTTGCTGGCCCAGAGCCTGTGAGACATTCCAATAAAACCACTATCTACAGACACAGAGACATACATTCTACCATGCCTATTTGAACAGAGAGCATTGAATAATGCAGCTGTTTCTTCATCTTTCTACTGAGGAACATGTGCTGGTTCCCCATATTGCTCAAAGATAGAAGCATTTTTCCCAGCCCCACTCTCTCTGATATTCAGCTTACCATGGAGATGACACTTTTTATTATTATTTATATCTCAAGAATTTGACATGAATTTCAGGAATAAAACCACAATACAATGGTCCTATCACACAGACGTTCTGGCAGTTACATGTAATTCTTCTATCAATCAAGGTTGAACAAATATTCTTGAAGAATAATTGTGTTACTATTTGGTTATATGGCCCAAGACTACTAATGCTGAGTCTTCAGGTAGATTTCTTCTGAATTTTTTGTCAAACTGATGTATCGATTTCCAGTGTGGCTGTACAACTTTGTACTCCCACCAGGAATCCAGAAGTGTCCCTCTTAGTCTAATCCTCTCCAGCATACGCTCTTAACAGTGTTTTTATTGTTAAACATTGTGATAGGTGTAGAATGGAATCTCAGATATATTTTCATTCATAAACTGTCTAATATGTTTGGCAATTCCTCAAGTGTCTATCAGGCATTTGGATTTCTTCTGTAGAAAATTAGAGGTTGAGATATGTACCCCATTTTCATTTGGTTTTTGATATTTCAGTGCATAGATTTTAGAGTTACTAATTTATTTTTGATATGACTCCTCTGATGTGTTGTTGATGAAAACATTCAGGTAGTCTCTTGAAAATTTAGAATACTTGCTTATTGTGATGACTCTGCCAGCAAGTACACTAGAACAGGATATAATTGTCATGAACAATTTTTTCAAATTGCAAAGTAACAATCATTATATTTGAATCAATCACTATTTTCCTAATATCCTGTGTCTTAAACACAAAATATATCTATCTTATGACTTAACAAATGCATATTAACATATTTAATGATGTATAAGTAAATGTGTATACATAACATATATATATATACATATACACATACACATACACACACACACACATATATATATATATATATATATATGTATATATATATATATATATATATATATATATATATATATATATATGTTATTAGCAGGTTTTTCCCTGCCAGTCACCCTTCCACCATGCCAGCAGAGACTCTGTATTTGATATAATTCTGTTGGCCAGTTACTAAGTCATTACCGGCTAGCTCTGTCATAATTATTAAGCCATTTCTAATATTCTAATTATTTTCACGTGGTCTCATCTTACCGGCCAGAGCAGCTGGTGTTCTACCTCTTCAGTCCCTCCATGTTGACTCCTCCTTCCCACTTCCTCTTTCCTCCTTGTCTCCTAGCTCTGCCTATCTTGCTTTCTCATTGGCCAACTGTGATTTGTTTATTAACCAGTATGAGAAACATATTTACAAAATAACATTTCCCTTCAATATATATATATATATATATATATATATATATATAATTTTATTATTTTATATATTGATCCCTATTCCATCTTCCTGGCTCTCCCGCATCTCCCTGACACTCCCTCCAATCCCATTCCCACGACACTCCTCAGGGATAGTGAAGCCTTCCTTAGAGTGGTCATTAAATCTGTCAAGTCATTCAGAGTAGAATTTTGGTCCTCCCTCCTGCCTGTAGGCTAAGTATCCCTTCATGGGAATACTTGTGATCCCAAGGTCCTTGAATACACTAAGAATACATACTGGTTCCGCAGTCAGAGGTCCTTTAGATAGCTCATGCCATCTAACTGAACCCTGACTTCATGGAGTTTTAGTAGATACAATGCTGGTTTCCCAGCTATCATTGTAGGGCTCCATGACCTAATTTTTCTGGTCAGCTGTCTCTGTGGGTTACTATACCCTGGTCTTTACCCCTATTCTTATCACTTCTCACTCTCTGAAAATATATATCATGATTTTGGCTCGGTGTTTAGCTGTAGCAATCTGCTTATTTCTCCATCAACTACATGATGAGGACTTTATGATTGCATATATGTGTGTCATCAATCTCATTATCAGGGAAGGACCTTTAAGTTATCCATTCCACTGTTGCTCAGATTGTTAGCTGGGGTCATCCTTTTAGGTCTCTGGATATTTCTGTGCTGTCAGTTTTCTCTACAAACCTGAAATCGTTCTCTTTATTATGGTAATTCATGCACTCATCTATTCTTCCATTCACTCAATAATCCTGGTACCTGATGTCCTACTTCCAAAATTGCATTTTTGCTCTGGCATATGGAGGAGTTGTTGAAAATACACCCTGGCCCAATCATGATGTACTTTTTTCAAGACTGGATAAATTTATGCAGTCTGTGTGGTCTTCTCCTTACGAAGTATCCTCGATTTCTTAATTCTGAGTTGTTGTACTAAAGTTTGGGACTACAAAGATATAGCTTATAAAGATATCCAGTATAGCTGTTAGGCTATTTTGATTTCGACTGTCTTTCATAAATATTCATCAATGTATCACCAGTGTCACAATATTTCTTCTTCCACATCCTGAAATTCTCCACCTCCTGGTATGGTCCATTTAGGAAAATGCTGTTTCCCACAGTCCTCAAATTAACCTCAGAAATGGAACTTAATTTATCTTCTGTAGACACCCATCTACCTGTGGCCAGGTCTAGAAACACAGGGGACTCAGAGCTCTCTGAAGTGATTAAAATGGACAGAAAACAGGCCACCTAGACACTTAGGGGAAATAAGTCATTCTTGATTGTCACACGAGGATGCTTATAGCACAAATCTACCTCCCATTTTCCTCATGTATTTCCCACAGTATTCCACAGTGTCTTCAGATGAAACCCCTGAGATGCATTGATGATTTGCAGCCAGGGTCTCATATTAATGAAACAGGAAAAAGTTTGTCCATACACAGAATGGTTTGGCCCAACAGCCTGCATGGTAAAAGACCATGCTACAAAAATAACTTACAACAGAACCCCACATCTCATTTTCTCTATCCATGTATATATCCAGTTTCACAGCTACGTTTTCCTCTATCTGTGTATCCCTGTATCTCTGGCTCCTATTTACACTGACATCCATGGAATCTAGAGAAATTATGTCTGTCTGTATTCAGATGATAATCCATATTAACCCATTATTAGGAATGGGTTAATAATTAAGACAGATCTAGCTGGTAAGGACTTAGTAGGGAAATACTGTTATGTTCTCAACAGACTGTTGCTCTCCCATGAACGTGGAAAGTCTACAGAGGTCATCCTCCATACTGGTGAGATCCCTCACAATGGTCAACTCCATGCCTCCTGGAGTCAACCCTATGTAATCTATTGTAACTCTGCCTTTCCACCATCCTCCTGGGTCAGCTGTTCTGAGGCTACCAAGAGTGTTCTTGGAGGGTGTACAGGGGATATGTGTGAGGTACTCTGCTACTGACCACTACTAATTAAGGTACTGCCACCTTTTATAAGATTTACATAAAATGTACTCACCCATCAGGGTCCAACTACTGACTCTGCACACACACACACACATACACGCACACACACACACACACACACACACACACACACACACACAGGACAATTCACAACCGACTTTGCACACACATACACATACACACACACACACACACACACACACACAGGACAATTCACAACCGACTTTGCACACACATACACATACACACACACACACACACACACACAGGACAATTCACAACCGACTTTGCACACACATACACATACACAACACACACACACACACACACACACACACACACTGAGAGAGGAGATAGAACAACTCACAGACGACTATGGGCAACAATTAGACCAAGCTTTATGTGGCAGTCAGACTTGGTGCTAACTTCTCTTCCTCTAAATTCTCACTTTCACCTTACTCTACTATGAGAAGAACAAGTGGCTGTGCAAGAGGCCCATCACCATCACAGATGCATTGCCAGGGATGATGTCACAGAGTGCAACTAGCTTCTCTCTCAGCTCAGCAAGTGAAACAGCAGCTGTCACTGCAAGGATACAAGCTTCTGAAGCAACCTTGTCAGAACAACAGAAACTCGGTGGCACACGATGATATTAACCGAACAGAGTTCATTTGGCAAGACCATCTGATCACCTAATTATAACATTTATTGAATATTTAAAATCACTGAGGATGGTGTCCTTCATGAGTCATTACCAGACTATCATTCCGGGAATTGATGGTGTGAAACCATCCAATTATTTTATTTTATTTTTTTATTTAAAATCATTTTATTATTTAAATCATATGTTACCTAATCTGTGGTCACTGGAGTTTGGAACTACTTTTTGGAGTTCAAGGGTGCCAGAAATTCTCACCATCTGATCATTTAATTATTCAAACTTATCATTAATTCGAGGAAAAATATGCAGTATGACTCAACTTTGTTGGTGTTTATTGCGGGTGTCATCCCATTATTTGTTTACTTATTTTGTCATTCAACTCAATGATTAACATGTTAATTATCACCTGACTTTGACGCACTCTTGTGATAGTCAAGTAAGAGACACCATTAAATTATTTAACTTATAAATTATAAAATTTCTCATTACACTGTCAGTGATCACAGGAGTGTGGAGCTAGAGCACTTTGGAGAGAGCTTATGGGAGAACATTATCAGAGAGAACTTTTGAGGCGAAATCTTCAAAAAAGCTTTAAAAATAGAACATTTGATAAAAATATTTCTTGAAGAATAAAAGGGCATGAGAGTACAATGTATGTGAGCTGGTTTATTTCCTTCTTTTCCTCAAATGAGAAATTTCTAGCAGTCTCCTTGCCAGCCTGTTGTACACTGGCACCCTTCAAAAATATTTATACAGGTGAGTGTCTTAGGTAAGTCCATGTCTGTAACACTTAAAAAGGGAAATAAATTATATCTCACTTGGAAATATGTGTCATTTATTACTTTTATGTTTAAAAATGTTGACTCATTCATATATGTGTGGATCTCTGTATATGTATGTGTACTTGAATACAGGGGTCTGTAGAGTTGTGAAGAGAAGATCAGATTCCCTGGAGATATGTCCTAAACTAATGTGAAAATGCTATAGAAATCAATACACGTTTTTATTTCTCCAGTTATATCTTGATAATTTTCCCCCTGGACCTTTAGTTTTTATATCTTTATTTTCCTTTTACCTACTTAGTGATGTATATTCCTATTTTGTTACCACTCAGCCTTTTTTTAATCTTTAGGCCTTTTGCTATAGTATTTCATATACCTAATGAATGGAGGATTTTTCCACATCTCTTCTGTTCTCTTTCTCTGTTGTTTATTTTTTTCTTTCCCTACATTATTTCTGATCTTTCTGGATCAGTCAAGTAAAATTAACTTATTTATTAATACAAGTTGGATGGATTCACAGTAGTTTGTTATGGATGTAAACTTGAAGTTTTCCTAGTTTTAGAATATGGTGGAAGAATGTGTTTCCTCAGAGTGAACATTAGTAAAAGCAAAGACTTCCAAGCAGGGTATAAATAAAATGATGCTCATAAAAAATGAATATTAAGTATTTCATATGGCCATGTTTTAGTGACTTCTTTGCCTACCTTGCAAGCATACATCCTAAAATACACGGGTCAATTTTTAATTATATGGCATTTACTTCAATATGGTTAGAAATATTTCCAATATTCTTGGAGAAGTTTCAGTTACAACAAATAAAAAAACCATCGACTTATCCACATTTATCCAAAGGCAACCTAACATTGGAAAATACAATGTGATCATATATAGAATAATTGGTATAAAGGGACGATATAGTCTTGGCTTCAGAATTCACATAGAACTGTGAGGCAGCATGGCCTCTCTATTTGTTTCCTACATATTAAGTTTAGCCTCAAACCAGCAAGAAATATTATGAGAAATTCATGAGTGTTGCTGAGGTAAGTCTCCACATTGATCTATGCCCCTATCCAAGTATTAAGAAGAATAAAATTGGTGTACAGTGGAAAATGAGTTATTTCTCAACACTCAAATTTATTCAAGTTTAACAAACGTTATATTCAGGAATCACATAGGAGATACATCTCTAATTGTCACCAATTTTTCTATTCTTCCATTAGAGTACATGAAATCATTGGCTGAAAACCACACTGAATATAGATTTTCAGTAAACTAAGTGGCATTGCATGATCACAGAGAAAATTCACAACAGTTCAAAATGTTTGGAGAATGGTTGTTTGTAACATTGGCAATCCCTGGATTATTGTTTGCATGGAAGATTCTCCTTGAGGAAGGAAATGCATTTCCCATATGATTGAAAAATTCACCAGGAATCATGAGAACACTAACCCTTTCAGTTAGCATTACCATCTGTGAGTTCATAGTGTGTGCATACATGTCAGTATGTGTGTGCATGAGTATGTGTGTGTGTGTGTGTGTGTGTGTGTGTGTGTGTTTGAGCATGAGTGAGGGTGAGTGAGACTATTGCATTGGAATCACCATTTACTCACCTACTTTTACACACTAATCTTCAAAATGCTCATGCCTCAAGATTCCCTAAAGAAAAGAGGAAAAAAAAACTAGTTTTCAAGTGAATGACAAGGGGCTGAGTAATTCAGGGGCAGATCATTGGTGTTTTGTCCAATCTGCATATATGATGTCTGAAGTTTTATTTATATATATACATATATAAATAAAACTTTTATATATATATAAAGTTTATTTATATATATAAATAAAATTTATCCTGATATACATATATGTACATATATGTGTACATATGTTTGTATGTGTTTGTATATACATGTACATATGTACATATATTTATATATATACACTCACACACATTCCCTCACAGATACACACATTGTGTGTGTGTGTGTGTGTGTGTGTGTGTGTGTGTCTATGCCCATTTTGTTTGTGTATGTGAGTTCCAAACATCTCATGGTTTTGTATTAAAAATGCTTTCAATTACACGTGTTCTTTAGAGCAATGATAGTACATAGCTGTGGAATAGAAAAAGTTCAAATAGTAAAAGTAATTACACCTCAGAGTTGTTTGTCCTTGTATGAAATTAAATGAAGATATTCTATAGAGTACCGACCATGTGGGGGATGATTTAGAATGGAGAACTGTATTACCTTGTGATGTGATGTGAGATAATAATTGCATAATTGTTGTGTGTCATCATAAGAGTAGTGTGACATCATTCATGGCATTCCTTCTTACCACATAATGGGGACAAAAAGTATATAGGTAATGAGCTATAGTGGTATCATTGGGTAATTTATGCCCCTAAGATAAATGTTCAGAAAAACTTTACTATGAGCATAGGTGAAAGGCAACTTTCTCAATCAGGTCTTGGCAAAATCTTTGGAATTTGGCTTGTATATATTACTATTCCCCAAGCCAATAAAACCTAGTCTCCTAGAATACATTCAGTTCAAAAGCTGTTTAAACTTTTTATTGTTGGATATTCCTTTACCCAAGAAGAAATTCTCTATCTAATAAAGTAATCAGAAATATCCACTATTGGGTATGTTTACCGTGTAACCACTTTGGGCAATATTTTAAGCTGTTTCTTTGGTTCATCCAGAACTGAGGTGGGACAAGGTTTTTTTTTTTTCCTAATGTAGTTGATGCCCATACTCTGTCATGTACTCTAGATAATTTACCATTGTCTATATCAACACATTCCAATTGCATATTGAGATGCATTGAAATCTGACTCTTGCTCTGTTCCAATGGTTTTATTAATTTTCTCAATTATCTGTCATCTGAGAATGGGGTTCTCTTTATCATTCAGTGTAAATTATCTCTGAGCATTGAGGTGGTGATGTACGCACTAGTGGAGTGTTTCAGTGATAACAAATGAAAATCCCATAGAATCACCAATCCAAATAATACCCACTGAACTCAACCTAGAGTAAAAATCAATGAACATAATAGTCAATGTTAGTGTATTGAAAATCTGGTTTGTCAGGTAAATGAGGGAGTTTTAAGCACAAGTCAAAGTGATTGAACCTAGTTTAAAATCAGCTTGTATACTTAGTTGAAATGAATCCAGGAAACATTGTCATGTTGTACACCCATACATCTTTGATTTTCTTCTTTGAGTTTAAATTAGTGGAGTCTGCATTCATTAAAAGGCAAGAACTTCTT
>JANBXA010000673.1:0-104309 GCA_030556225.1 Cricetiscus sungorus
ACATTTTACCATCTCTGCCCCTTCACATGCACGACCACCACTCCCCTCCCTCCCATCCCTCCTTCCCTATTCCACATGTGGGGCTATGATTTGAGGGTTGGCGCCTTAAATCTGTGGGGAGTCATTTGAAGTAGGGACTATGGCTACTCTCTCTTGTCTCTAGAGTTAAGGGGTATTCCTCCATGGGGGATGTGTCTACAAGGTCAGCTCCCAGGAATACATCCTGTTTCACAGTCTGAGGTTCTCGTAGACTGCTCAGAATCAAACTAGAATCAACAGATGCATAGAGAGAGGACAAGACCAGAGTTCAATGGAGAAACACATAAAGACAGCTGATCTGAAAAAGAGGAGCTAAGTACGCGGCCCAGACTGATAGCTACAAATCCAGCATGAGACAGACTCAGACCCCTGAATATGGGACATTGGGTAAAGGACTAATCCGTTTTTCTTAATTAAACATAATTTTTAAATATGCTGCATAGAGTGCAATACAGTAAACTGAAGAGTAGAAACAAATATCCCATTACAACAAAACAAGCTTTACATTTGTATCAATAAACCAAAGCCCTTATAAATGTAAAATAATTGGGGTTTATATTTCTCTTTGAGTTATATTCCCTCTATATGATGATCAAACATCTATAGAACCAAAAAGTCAGGTAACTTAAAAGTACCTTTCCCAAATATTGGGAATATGAATATTTTGGTGTCTGGACTCTGTCCTGTTGTCTAAGGAAAAGAGCATCTTTAGGAGACACTCATATTTTTTTACAGTAATTCTCGAATTCCAGTGGTAACCTATTCGTTTTTGTTGCATAGAAGCTATGTAGGAACATCTGTGCTTTTTAGAAAGATTGTCATTTTTCTGTCCAATGTTTTTGTGTGTGTATTTATTTATCTTTGTGCTTTTGTGCATTGCTCAATTATTCACTCACGTACTTTCTCCCATATTTGCACCTGTAGCATGGTGTTAATATGTTCTAAAGGTAATAGAATGAAGAGAAGCTTACTTTTTATTTCACAAAACATAAAACGATTAAAGTAGAGGTCATTAATATTGTTTCCATTCTGAAATAAGAAAATTGTAGCGTATGGATATGTTTGAATACTCATCAGTGTAATTGAATGGCATAATGATGCAGCTCATTGTCATGTGTGTATCCCTATGAGCATTTAGTTGTTTGATAACTTGACACTAAGTATAACTAAAGCAGATGCCTTGCATTTTGGAAGAAAGTCAGTGAGGCTATTCTGTTAGTGGATGTGCTTGTTTTAGTACGCAGAGAGGTGTACAGGAATGTGACAGAATGTTAGTACATAAATGTTGTCTGGCAACCCTGCTGGAATTCTATATTCTGGTATCATGGGCCAAGAACAGAGAACAGCTTAGATGTAGTGTTATCACTGGCTAATTTAGTGTTCCCAGATAAGTATCTCCTTAAAACTTTTAACCGCATTTGTGGAAAGTAGATTCTCCTAACCAAGTCATACTCAAACCCATGGGTTATACAGCTACTAATATTACCAATTCGAGATTACCCTAATATCAGTGAATATAGTCTGTGGAGAAGCAGTTCAAAAGACTTTTGTTGATGAATATCATCTTCCCTTAGGAGTAAAACTATGGATTAAGAAGATAAAAAGACTCACAATTATTCAACAAATGGTGAGTTTTCCATTGTTGGTATTCCTTCAGGAAGGTGTTAATCCATTTGTTAGAATTGACTGATGAATAGTTAGATATCAGTTCATCCATAATGAAAGCTGACCAAAATCAACTATCTGATATCTTCTTAAATGCTGATTCACAAGGACATGTAATCATTTATTAATTTTACTACTGAAATCTGTGATTAAATAATCTCTGGTCCATGGTGTTTGGCACAACGTTCATTTGAGTAAAAAAAATTGCGTATGTCCAGTATGGCAGACTATATCATCCTCTGATTATGCAATTATTTAATTATTAAAATAGGACATTAGATAATAGATGATAAGTGGATTTTTACCTTGTTAGAGATACCCGTGAAAAGTCATTTCATTATTTAT
The DNA here is from genome assembly GCA_030556225.1 of Cricetiscus sungorus. Taxonomy (NCBI): domain Eukaryota; kingdom Metazoa; phylum Chordata; class Mammalia; order Rodentia; family Cricetidae; genus Cricetiscus; species Cricetiscus sungorus. The sequence continues at coordinate 2,050 of JANBXA010000673.1, forward strand.
TTAAATCAATGATGATATCATTTTCTTATCTCCCCATGGATGAATTATGAGATAATATCTCGATTACTCATTTACTATATTGTTAAAGTCTAAAATTAAATAATCAATGATCTTTGAGTTTTTCAAGTCTTATAAATAGTATAAAATACAATCAAATAATTCAAGTCTTTATTCATTTATTTATTAAAATATGTCATCATTTTTTTCAGTGATCACTGTAATTTGAGCCTTTTTGTTGGAATTAAATGTCAGACCATCATATCATCTGATGTTATACTAAATTCACCTATAAAATTGTTCATTAAATAATCAAATGTCTCTATAATTTAATTCTACCTTTCGTTTGATCATGTATGCCAGATCATGTAAATATGTAACTAATTATTCAAAATTATAACTGACATTATTGACCATAAGTCTGGTTTTGGAGTAAGATTGTGTTGATGATGGGACATCATATCACTACTTGGTTAAAGTCAATTAAATAGATCATTACATCAGCCATTATACATTGAGTTTGGTATTACTTGAAATGTATGTGACTGAGGTCATCTAATTATTTATTTATTTGATTGTTTAATAAATCATTATTCCAGGAAGATTCAATATGACTCCATTATGTGGGATTTAAGTGTGCAACACCATCTCATTATTCAATTATTTTATCATTATATATTAATTACTTAAAATGATGATGATGTTGTCCTCAATACTGGAGTCTGCCAGTCTTTTTCTGGAAGTTAATTGTGTGCCATTATTACTTCTTTGACAATCATTTAGTTTGGTTCCATCTTATGGGCATTAGTATGCAGGACCATCTAATTATTTACTTATTTGATTACTTAAATGATGATGTGGTCATCAGTTAGGGGTTTGGCTGCAGTGTGGAAGACACAGCAGATGATAGGGTCCAGAAGCGGCACTCAGCTTGAGGGACACTGTGAGATCCAATGATTACTGATTACACAATAATAGATTTTAATGATTTAATGATTAAGTAATTTTAAAAAAATGGATAGTTTTGCATCATCAATTACCAAGAGGATGCACCAGAACTGAGCCATGAAGGACACAGCCACCACTGGATTTTAAAAAGTCAGTAATTTAATAATCAGATGATCAGAAGATATTGTCTAATGAACTCTGTTGGGTGGATTTTATGACAATTCAAAAAGTCATCGCAGTCATGATGAGGCTGCTGTGGTGGCTGGGTCCACAGCATCAGGAGCTGTGTCAGCAGTGATGTAGGTGCCTTTGCCTGCAGAGGCAGAGCATCTCCTCACTCTTGTGTTGTCATCGCCAGCATGCCTTGGCAACCACTGTGATGCTTCCTGTGCCTCTGGTGCTGCTGCTTGTCCTTCTCATAGTAAAGAGTAGTGAATCAGGGATGTGGATGAAGAGCTGCAAGACACCCCTTGAGATTGCCACACTCCACACTTGTCTTGGTCATATCACGATGCTTCCTCCAGGTGTAATTCTGGCCATTTCTAGACTTGACCTCCCCATTTGGGTAGTATGCCTCCCAAAAGAAAGAGAGAGGGGGGGAGGGAGAGGGACAGGGAGAGAGACTATTTGTGTATCTGTGCCATGCCTTTAATGTATAGAGCTCATAACTCCCCCACATATCTCCATCAATACACACACTTTTCCCTTTGTAATCTTATATTTGATATCTCAGGAGGCTGTGTAGAGTGGGAGAATGGGAGGACATTAGATAAGGTAGTCACCAGGAGGCCAGGGCATTGGTCTTTTCCTAGCAGTCATCTTAGAATATATTGACAGTGTTAAGTAAAACCTCTGTAGTCTGTCTGTGTTTATATGAGACTGGCTCTCTTTTGTGTATTGAAAAGAATATCCCTACACAATACAGTATATCATCTGGGTATTGCTGTCCTGGATACCCATGGGTGGAAGTGGATATAGGAGCCAGGGAGGGAGACACAGATATTGGAGGAGGTACCTATGAAGGTGGACAGACACAAGGCAAGAGAGACCTGTGTGTTAAGTTTCAAGGGGTTGGTGTGGTTTGGTGTTTTACCTGCATGTTGATGTGTTGTGCCATTCTGTCTGTGGGCACTTGTTTCTTTTATAGGTGTCTGGTGTCCTGGAGGTAAATGATGAAGGCACCTAGAGGGCATCTTGCTGGGACACCTGAATGTAGTGAGAAGTCCCTGTACAGGACAAGAGAGGTAGGATATATGGGGACAACTGGAATGTTGTGAGAAGTCCCTGTACAGGAAAAGAGAGGATATGATGATGTATGTATGTATGTATGTATGTATGTATGTATATAAATATCCTAGAGGGCATCCTGTGTGTACACTTGTAATGTTGTGAGAAGTTCTCTGTACAGGACAAATGAGGATATAGGCTATATATATCATAGAGGGCATTCTGTGGGACACCTGGAATTTTGTGAGAAATCCCTGTAAAGAACAACAGAGGATATACGCCCAATAGCCACGTCCAACAGATTGGTTGTTAATCATGTCCCTTATGCTACAGAACACATGATGTTTCTGTTGGTTTCACTAGGGGGTAGCCAGTAAGCCTACCTATGTTCCTTTTTGGGATCTTCTGAGGGATGACAGGGTCCAAAAACAAATTGTTTCAGGGCGTGAAGATGACCCATCTCTCCTCCACACCCCTTGGAATTGAGCCCTTGCAGCAGTTCAAGATCAGATGAGAACCTTTGAATCCCAAAAAGTAGCTTAAACTCCACTGATCACAGAATATGTATGGAATAATTTACATAATAAAATGAAAAAATAATTGGATATTTGAGAAATGACTCATGAAGGACGCCATCTTCAGTGATTTTAAATTTTTAACAAATTTAATAATGTGGTGATCAGATGATCTTGCCTAATGAACTCTGTTCGGCTAATGTCATCATGTGGCACTGAGTTTCTTCAGGCCTGACAAGGCCACTTCAGCAGCTGCTATACTTTCAGTGACGGCTGCTGTTTCACTTGCTGAGCTGAGAGAGAAGCTAGTTGCACTCTGTGACAACATCCCTGGCAATGCATCTGTGATAGTGATGGGCCCCTGGTGCTGCCACATGTTCCTCTCATGTAGAGTAAGGTGAAAGAAGGAATTTGAAGAAAGAGCAGCTAGCACACAATCTAACTGCCACACAAACCTTGGTTGAATTATTGCACTTCTTCTCCTTGGACAGTATGCCACCTTCTAGACTCTATCTCTCAGTGACCTTGTAGCTCTGGGCACTGCTGTATTCTTGGGCATATCTGCTCTAAAAACTGCCATAGCCAAACCCTAACCGCCTCAACTACCCAATAAGACATCATTGCATTTAAATATTAAATATGTCAATAATTGGATGCTCTTGACTAGTTGACCACTACAAGTTGGCACCAAATTGAAGCGATATTGATAATGGCATATATAACAAGTAAATACTTAGGTAATTAATTATTGGTATCACATAATTGACTCTCGGAGTACTGGCTAGACTCCAGTCAGTAGGGAGGATATCATTGATATGAAAGATTAAATTAAGCAACTAAAATATGTGATTAAGAAGCACACATAACTCCCCCAAACTGAAGACACACTGGACTATTCCTGGAACACATAATGATTTCTTTTTATGTAATAAAATAAACATGTAAATAAATATTTAGATGGTCTTGCATATTAACTCCCACACATTGCTAAACTTAAAGTCCACTGATGACATAACATTTATCACCCATTTAATTAACTATATATCAAATAATGATATGTCATCATCATCCATTTCCCCCACTGCTTCTTCAAGTCTGACTCATTTCGATAATGTCATAATCATTTAAAAAATTTAAACATAGTAAATACATAGATGGTCCTGCATACTTGACACTCACTAGGTGGCACAAAACTCCAGTGATCTTTGACCATCTAATGACCTGTTGTAATAATTATATAATAAGAGGATGACAGAGCCTGGAGGATTTGTATCTTTCTAGACTCACAAGATTGTAGCAAAGCCCAGTGATCACTGATTAATCACAGATTTGAATAAAAAAATAAATAAATGGGTAAAGTGGCATTGTATATGAAAAATTTTACAGGATATCAGATAATTGGCAGTGAACTCACTAGAGATGAAATCCTGCCGAATTATTCTTCAGTCTGTTCTAACATATGGAAGGAAACATTCCTGAAATAATCCAACTACGAAAATCAACTTTTGTTGGATAAAGGTGAGCTCTTCTTATTTTCTTAATCAATAGATATGCTTCTTAGGAAGATGACATTTGTCAACAAAAGTCTTTGAAATGCTTTTCCACAGAGTATATTCCCTGATATTAGATAATCTTGAATTGGGTAATATTAATAGCTCCAGGCCAACTTACACGGATTTGGCCACAAATTATGTCATTAAAGGAAGTATGAACACATAGCTTTGGCGACTATAATATCCAACATCTCAGTTGCTCTCTGCTTCTTATGATATGAGATAGAGAATTCCACCATCAGATTGTCGGCAGCAGTTATGATCTAACATTCTGTCACAGTCTGGGGAACATTTCTACAAACTTAAACAACCCCACCCATTCACGTGCTCACATTATATCCTCACTGATATTCTTCCAAAACTTCAAGACTCTTTTTTTTAGTTATACTTATTTTTGATTATCCTACTAAACAATTATGTGGCTCTTCTATTCTACATGGGAAAGTATAAGCATCAATATACAATTCAATTAGATTGATGATTATTAATCATATTTTCTAGGCTGCAAAATTCATATTTCCAGAACGGATACAATACCATTATTGTGCCTCTAGGTTAACCCATTTTTATTTACTGAGGAAAATAAGCTTCTCTCAATCCTCTTAACTATAGAACAACTTGAACACATGGTATAGTCGCAAATAGAGAGAAAGTAGATTAGTGAATAATTGTTGCAATAAAAAAAGACACATAAAAAATAAATGCACTCACACTCCCCTCACACATATGCACTCACGCACTCATGCACACACACGCATGCACACACACACACACACACACACACACACACACACACACACACAGAACACATACTCAAACAAACTATAACGAACCCATTGGACAAAATATGAGAGTGATGCTAAGAAACAACCATGCTGACAGAGCTTCCATGCAAAAACAACAAATAAATTACTCTGGACTACTGGAAAGATATTTTAAAAAAAACTTGAGAAGGGGGAATTTTATGTGAAGTTTCTCTGGTCACCAACTAATGAGAAATGATTTATGAAATCAAAATGTATTCTACTTCTCAGGCAAAAGATTTTTAATACAGAGTTGATAATGGTTTATTTAACAAGATTAGATCTATCTACCATGGTCATGATATAGAGAGTTAGAACATATATTTGTTTTCCTCAAAATGCAAAAAATACTGCAAAACATAGATATTGGTCATTTTTCAATAAAGTTTTTTAACGTGTATTATTTGTAAATTGAAATGCTGTTACTTTCTTGCAACTTTACAACTACATGTTGAAATACTTGCTAAATATTGAAAAATACTTGTTTTCAAGGTAACTCTCCATTTTATAAGATTACAAATTTTTACTGAAAGTAATATTTTATAGTACTGCCAGAATTTATATTTTGTTAATATGTATGTGCATCTGCTGACAAGGACTGCTTTCAAAATCACAACTTCCTCTCACTGTTACAGTGGACAGAGAATAGTATATGCAGCTTTATGACACAAAGGTGAACATCACATCAATGAAAATCCATCCCTCTCTTACTTTCTCCTTCCCACTGCATCATTCTCTCTCTGCCTTCCTTCCTTCCTCCTCCTCCTCCCCTTCCTCCTTCTTCTCTCTCTCTTTTTCCTCTTTCCTTACTTCTTTCTTTCCTTCATTTCTTCCTTTCTACATTCTTTTCTGCCTCACATAACTTCCCTCTTCATATACTTCTCTTATGTCTTCCTGCATTTTTATTGATCAAGAAAAAGTCAATATGCAGCAAATGCTTAGAGGCATGTTATTACTGATGAATATGCTTTTAAGCACATAATCATGTCTTCTTCTTTTTGTTTAAACTTGAAAATTCCTGCATCTTTTTTGACCAATGCCAATAAATACCAATAAAATGCCAATAAAAATACCAATAAAATCATGCTCACCACAATTTCATAATGCCACAGAACTCATTTTCTTTTCCAAGGTCTTAATCCTGACATGATTTGCCACAGAGCCCCTATATCAAAGTGCAGAGTTGTATTTCACCCTTATTGTCATCTTTTTTTCTCCACCAATGAAACCTTCTCAGACATTTTCATGGTCTCATGTTGCCCACAAACTTAGCACAGATTATTACTAATTTTTGAAGTGTGATCTCATATATCTGGTTTCTTTAAAAGACTCCTTCCTCATTCATCTTTACTTTCTCAATTTTGATAGCAGCGATTTTAATCCACTAGCAACCCATTGCTAATGAAGCCAATATGAACTATTTTTATTATTATTATTATTATTATTATTATTATTATTATTATTATTATTATCACCATCATATTAATTTATTATCATTAGTTTCCATGTATGACCTGAGTTTTGTGAGTAGCCATAGATTCATGAAATACATCATATACACAACAAAAGCCTCAAACTCATATTAATTTTTTCCCTACCTCAAGCACTCATTTTAAAGTTATTTATATTCATTTTCTCTCTATGTATTTGGCTAAAATTTGCAAATGGGCATGGCAAGAGTTCCTGGTGCTCAGCAAAGCAAGAGAATGCCTCAGATTCCTGGTGAATGAAACTACAGACAGTTGTAAACCATCATGTATAGGTAGAGAACAAACTTGCATCCTCCAACAAGGACAACCCTTGCTCTTAAACATAGGGCAATCTCTCCAAAACTTTATTAATGTTTTTAACAGAAGTCATATTATTTAGATCTAATTCAAAATTTTCATTCTAAATCACAGTTTTCTCTTCAACTTATAATGGCTCCCTCTATTATTTTATCTCTTTTCTTTTTCTCATTTATTTCTCCCCTAACTTAATCTTCATCCTCCCTCATGTTCTTTCCTCCGTTCCTTTCTTTGTACTCCTAACTCTTTCTCCACTCCACACATTCTCCTAATTTTCTCAGGATATTGTGTCCCTTTTGCATCTTTGAGGGACCATGCAAGTCTCTCTTTGGGTCCTGATTGTTTCTCACATTCTCTGGTGGTGTGGATTTATGGTTTGTGATCTTTTTCTCTATGTCTAAATTACACACTTGAGTGAATACATACCATGTTCATTTTTATGACCGGTTCCATCCATCCATTTGACTTTTGATTTCAAGATTCCTTTTCTTTCTTATTTCCTTTCTTCCTTTCTTCCTTTCTTTCTTTTTTCTTTCTTCCATCCTTTTTTCCTTTCTTTCTTTCATTTTTATATACCGCAATTTCTTTATCTAGTTTCTTTCCAGGTTCTGTCCTTTTCAAATGATGATGCTATCAACATAGATGAACAGATGTTTTTGTAGCTTAGATATGCATCTTTTGGGTATATGACTAAGAATTTGCCTAGATGATGGGATAAGTAAAAATATTTAACTGATGTCTTCTTAGATTCATTTTTGCCAGTATGTTATTGAGTAATTTGCTTCAATGTTCATGGGGTATATTTGCCTATAATTCTCTTTCTAACTTTCTTCTTTGTGTTGCTTGAGTATTCAGGTAATTGTAACATCATAAGAAGATTTAGGTGATGAACCTTGTGCTTCTATTTTGTGAAGCAATTTGAGGAGTATTGGTACTAAGAGTTCCATGAATTTCTTGTAGATGGGAGGGGATACATACACAGGGAGGGTGAGATTAATGTGATTGAAATGTAAAACCAGGTTGTTGCTAATGTATATAAAAATATCAAAAAAGAAAAATTTAAAGATTTCTAACAATTATAAATATTTTGTCTGCTCTGTGTTGGTAGAACATTTATTGAGACTAAAGGTAGCATTCCAAGAAATATGCCTAAGCTATTCAGAGAAACCTTGATTATGGAAAATCAAGGGAAAATGAAAAATATTACACTCCCCCAACAGCCATTCCTCCAAACAAACTAAAGACACACAACCAATCAAACAGAGCATAGTTCTCTAAGGTGTATATTTATTTTGTAGTCCTTATATAGAAGTGTGGAGTTAGCAGGATATGAGAATATATGACCAAGTCAAGCTATACTGATGTAAAACCTTTTCTTGCTATATGACTAAAAATTAAACCTGGAACAGTGTCATACTGTTTGTGGGTGTATATTCATGCACATAATCATAATTATTAAGGGAAATGGAGGAAACTCCAGGGATGGCAAGTTTAATCATGGCCTGGCATCTATTGAGTGATATTCCTTTAAAAGAATGGGGCAGGGATTTGTGGACACAGAAATCCCAAGTAAGCTACATGTTCTTGTTGCATGTTATCTCTGTGAGAATACCTGATTCTTAATATGAATGACATTGTTGTGCCTTATGTGTTTGTTGTTGCTATTGTGTGTATGTGTGAGTATTCATTTCTCTGTGTGTGTCTTTGTGCATTGCTACAATTATTCAAGAACTTACTTTTTACCTATAATTGCAACTATAACATGGGGTCAAGTTGTCCTAAATGTAAGAGTATGAAGTGAACCTTATTTTGAAATGGATTAAGATAGAGGCATAGGAATAATGTTGTCTCTATTCTGGAAAAATGAAAACTGAAGCATAGGAAATATGATTAAGTACCCATCAATCAAGTTAAATGGAATCTTTTATGTGTATATCACTATAGCCATGTAGTTGTTTGGTAGGAGATTTGAAAATAAGTTAACTCATAAAAGAGGCTTGCATTTTTGGAAAAAAATAGTGAGGATATAATGTGAGTCTATGAGTGGCTGGGGGTGATTTAGCATGTGGGATGCATAGTAGAATTTGTGAGAATGTTGGTTCATAACAGTTGCCTAGCAACCCCTTCTTAAATTCGCTATCCCCATACCATGGGCCAAGAAGCAGAGAGCCACTTAAATGTAGTGTTATCATTAGATATTTTACTCTCAGAAGATACGAGGTACATACAAGCTTGTGTGACAGCATATGTGGAAATTGATTCTCCTAATCAAGTCATTGTCAAATCCATGAAAGTAGGACTGCAGCTCTTAATATTCCCCAATTCAAGATTACCTAACATCAGGGAGTATAGTCTGTGGAGACAGTTCAAAACTTCTGTTGATGAATGTTGTCTTCCCTAAGAAGAAAACTATGGATAAAGGAAACAAAATGACTGATTATCCAGCAAAAGGTGAGTTTTCCAATGTGTGCTACTTTCAGGAATGTATAAATCCATTTGTTAGGCTAGACTGAGGGATGATTGGACAGGAGTTTCATCTCTATTGAGGCAGCCACCCAACACCAACTATCTAATGTCCTCTAAAACTCTGGATCATTATCATTTAAGGGAGAATGGAGTCTGATTCCACCTTGATGGAGTTATTTTTGGCATGACATTTTGTTATATAATTATTTAACTGTAATTTTCTCAATATTTACTCATTCATATTATTATTCAAATCTATGATTAAAGATTTAATGATCTCTTGAGTTTGGACCAATTTTGTGTGAGACAATTATAAACCACCATCCAATTATTTAATCATTTAATTATTAAAATCTATCAATATTTAATCAGTGATCACTACAGTTTGGAGCAACATTGTGGGGGTCAAATGTGCCAAACCATCTCATCATTTGATGTAATTATTTAACTATTAAATTAGGTCATTTAATAATTGAAGATACCTAGAATTTATATCCACATTGAGGGATCAAGTATGCCAGATCATGTTATTATGTAATTAAATTATTTAAGCCTTCCAAGACCTTATGGACCATAAGTCAGATTTGCAGTCTATGTGTGGGAGCTTATGATGTGTTATGATTATTTAGTCATTTACTTGATCACTACATCAGCCATGATACTTGGAGTTTGGAATCATCATTTAGGAGTTAATATGCAAGGCCATCTAACTATTTATTTAATTGTTCAAATAAATTATTATTCCAGTCTGACTCTACCATGGGTCATTTAATAATGCAACATAATCTCATTATTCAATTATTTTTAAGCATATATTAAATATTCAAATCAATGGTGACATCATCCTTTATGACTGGAGGCTGTCCAGTATCCCCTTATATTTAATTTTGTGACATTATTTAATTATCCAAGTATTGATTCATTGATAATCACTGGTGCTATCTTATCAGGGTTAAGTATGCAGAGACATGTAATTATTTACTTATTTGATGACTTAAATGATGATGAGGCCATCAGTTAGAGATGTGGCTGCAGTGTGGTGAATACAATAGACACCTGCGGCCACAAACAGATCACTGATTATTAAAGACACTAGGAGATCCAGTGACCACACATAATAGATTTTTAATAATTAACATAAATGATTAAATACTTTAAAACTGCATAGTTTCACATCATTAATTCCTGGAAGGATGTGCCAGAACCGACCCATTAAAGAATCAATCATTACCAATTTTAAAAATTCGAAAATTTAATCAGATGATCAGAGGATCTTGTATAATTAACTATGTTGGCTGATCGCATGATATTGAACTGAGTCCCTAGATTTGTGATGTGTCTGCATCGGTGGACAGGAACACATCAGCAGAGGCTAGGCTGTGGCAGCAGTGATGGAGACATCTTCACTAAGAGCAGTTCCTTTCTCTTTGTGACATCATCCCTGACAACACTGCCTTGGCAACCACTCTGATGCTGCCTGTGCTTCTGGGCTGCTGCTTGTCCTTCTCATAGTAGAGAGCAGAGAATGCCAGAATGTGGAAGAATTGCTGAAAGGCGATCACTGTTACTATCATGCTCAACCCTGTCAGATTGTGGAAATTCCCCTAGGTGAGCACCACAGCCTCTTCCAGACACAACAATATGCACTAATATGAGAGACATTGAAAGAGAATTTGTTTTCTGTGTCATGCCTGGACTGTCTAGGAACTCATAGCTCCCCACATATCTCCACCCAACAAAACCCGATCCATCCTTTGTAAACTCTGAGCAGATGTCTTCAGGAAGCTTTGTAGAGAAGAAGAATTGAGATTAGACGGGATTGTCTCCAGGAGACAGGGCAGTGGTCTTTATCTTGCGGTCATCTTAGAAGATACCTGTAGTGTGAAGGTGAACCTCAGTAGGATGTCAGGGTTTATAGAAGACTAGTTGCCTTCTGTTTGGTACTGAGAAGAATTCCCCAACTGAATCCGGTATATCCTCCTCATCCAGATAGGCCTAGCTGCCCTGGAAGCCATGAAAGTGTATACAGGAGCCATTGATAGAGGAAGAAATAGATACTGGAACAGGTAGATGTGAAGGTGGCCAAGGCCGATGTGAAGGTGGACAAATAGATGGATAGAGAGAACTAGATTTGGTGGGGTGTTGTATGTGAAGTATAATATGTTTTGGTGTGTGATGGTGTTTTCACATGCAGGTTGATGTGCTGTCCCATTTTGTCTATGGACATTTGTTTCTTTTACATGTGTCTGGTGCCCTGGAGAAAAGGATGAAAGCACCTTGAGGCTACTTTGTGCTGACACCTCGAATTTTTTTGGAAATCCCTATGCAGAACAGGGTGGATAAATTCTGTAAGCATCCAGTTGTGAAAAATGAGAATAGTTTATTTTCCATAGGTGTCAAATTTGCCTTACTTCTGTATATATCTATGCCAGGCCTCGAATAGGTGACTTTCTACAGAAGATGCAGTAAGTTCCATATATGAGGGGTACTTGAGGACTTTGGAGAAAAGAAAGAGAATTTTCCTAAGCAGTATCTGGTGGGGAGCAGGATGTAGAAGTCTGTGGACTGGAGATGGATTGGAACAGCTGCAAGTATGTAAAAATGTTTGCCTGTTGAAGCCTTACAGTGTTGGGGACACTGAGCCAGCCCCTGGTATGCAAGGGGGTGGGTGAGATGGAATTTTATTATTTCAATATGTCCTTGTGCCTACATGTACAGAACTGGGATGCCTGGGAGAAGGTCATGGATGTTCCAAGCCACTTATTCCCTGCTGCAGATGATGTGTGGCAGCAATATACTTGAACCCTGATGAAAGGTAACATAGACATGAAGACCAAGAAGTCTAGTGGCCATTTTCTTTTTGATCTGTACATAAAGAAACTGGATCCCACATGAGTGTATGGCTCTGAATGGAATTTGACTTGGTGCATCCCAGACAAACCTTTTGCCATATTGGAAGCCAGTGCTGTGCATAGGGCCAAATTGAGGTGAGTTGTCCTCACCCCAATGACACCTGTTAGCCTTTCTATTTTCCACGTACTCTGAAATACAACTGCCCTGCTTCTTTATTAGTCCTGTGTCAGCCTGGCAGGCTTGACTATGTGTGCAAGGATCTAACAGACAGAAAGCCAGGTTGGCAGTAGAGGTGATTATGTGTGGTTATGGTTAAATATATATCTTCTGGATCTGAGATGTTTGTGGGGAGTCTCCTCAAAATAACCTGGTTTGGCAGCTAGAGGCAATACTCAGGTCCCATTTCCCAATTCCATATTGGAATGCTACAGACTGCCATGAGGTTTCTGTAGGCTTCAGTAATGTTTTTGTGAAGGTTTACCAGTGATCCTCTCTGTGTTCTTTCTTGTTGATATTCAGAGGTGTGAAAGGGTCTAAAAGTAGATAGTTTCAGGGCATTGAAGTAAATAAGTTCTGTGACCTCTATCTCTCCAAAACACCCTGGACTTTCCTACCCTTGTTATTCATCCCATGCAGCAGTCCAAGAGATCAGTTTCTGGACAGGCCTGGTTCTTTGGTAGCTATTTTGGAGTGTGTTGCAAAAGGCTTTTGTTGCTTTGTCTGTTTGTTCTTTGCTTGTTAGTTGTTGTTTTGTAAAGGTCTGAGGGTATATACAACAATGTCTTGTGGATCTGCCATTGTTGAGGCACTACCTCCGACAATGTATTTGTAAAACAAACCAGCATATTCTGGCATTTCTATATCTCTGCCATGGCTTCAGGCTCCTGTCTAGGGACGTGCTGTACGTTCTGGACACCACAGAACATAAGAAGGACTTTTGCATTCTATTTGTCATAGGAGAGCCTTGGGAGGAAGCAGGGTGCAGATGCCCCTGTCAGGTCACCAAGGGCCTAGCATTCTGTGAATAAGAGACTCAGTCTTACAAAGTGTGGAAGTTCCCTCCTTAGTAGTGGCCAGAGAAGCACATCAAGGAATTGAGATTTACTCACACATCTCCACTAGACACCCCCCTCAGAGCACTCTTTAGTAGCATCAGAACATATGTCTCCAGAATGCTGATGGAAAGTCAGAGTTGCAAGAGATAAGACAGGGTTTTCTGCAGGAGGCAGGTAGAAAAATCTTCTTTATGGGGTCATCTTGGAAGATCTCATCAGTGAGGAGGCAGTACCCTGTAGTCTTTCCATGTTCATGTGAGAATGGCAGTTTTTTAGAAAGAGAAATGCATTTCCATACTAAATAGCAATTACTATCTAAATACAGGCAGACATAATTGCACTGGATGTCATGGATGTAAGGGTAAATAAAAGCCAGGAATACAGAGATACACAGATAAAGGATTAAGTAGATGTGAAACTGAATAGATACATGGAGAGTTTAAATACCTTTACTCCAAGGACTCAGGATATGGAAGTAGATTGTTTTTTTATTAGGTCATGGCCACAGTGATGCTGAGACACTTATCCTGTCTTAAAAGAAATATCACTCACATAGGTGATCTCTGCACCTGGGATCACATTCTTATAATTCAAGAACTGTGGATGTGGAGATAGGAGTGGTAAGGCCGGTTAGACAAAGAAATATAAGGACAAAATGGAATCTGAGAGCCTTTTCCTCTAAAGGACCCTTTATACCAGACTGCCATTTCATCTGGGTAGAGATGAGACCTACCAGCTGGTTTGGCACATTTGCTTCTCTGATTTGCATCTTGAAAGTTAAACCTTAATATCTGTCTCTGGGTCTTTATATTTTCGTGCTATCTTTCACAGAGTGGGAGATAGCTCAGATGGTTGCATGGTCATACTAGGAGAAGTGTAGTGTGTGGGCATTGGTTCACGGTTAGGGAGGTTTGTGGGCAAGTTGGATTGAATATTAATTCTTTCCATGTGCCCCTGACACCACAACAAGCTTTATGTTGGCCTACATCCTGTAAGGATCTGCAGATAATATGGTAGAGAATACAACTGAACTTAGATGGCTTCATTCTGTGTACATCATGGCCAAGTTTTCCTGTGGCCTTTACCCTTTCTTATTAGGTAATCACACCCATGAGACCATTGTTCTATAAAACTGGATCACTCACAAGTTCACACAGCTCTCTGTCCTTTGCCCCATGTCCAGCATGGGCCTGCCTTCTAACAGGTGGAAAGTCAACTGTGGGGATTGGGCCTTATTTATTTGAGTGGTCATAACCCTAATGTCATCTGCCTGCCTTCTCTTGTGCCCTGTGATCTAGGACACCAACATTCTGCTGCCCTGTAAGCCCTAGGTCAGCCTGTGTTATCTCTTATGGTATGGCTATATTGACAATGAATGTTTTGGTTGGTGTGCAAGATACCAACATATACAATGGCAGCCTGGATGCTGATATAATGAGGAGATCAGTGTTCCATTAGTGAATGTTGTGGGCAGTGGACATCTGAATAATCTGACTGGACATTTAGGGGGCAACATACAGCCCCTGGTTCTTAAGTCCATAAATTTGGTTCTGAGGTAAAGCACCTGTGTGCAGTTTAGGTCTTCTTGTGTCAGATGGCTTCTTTGCATGCAAGTTGGTGTGCCAAACTCTGCATAATTTTTTCTGTTACATGAGTCTGATACCATGGGGGAGTGGAGAATGAAGGCATCTTGAGGGTTTCCTTTAAGGACTCCTGGAATTTTGTGTGAAGTCACTAAGATGGGTTAGTTTGTTCTCCAGGCAACATGGTGTAAAAAGTGAGAATTGCTTATTTTCCCTCAGTTTCTAGGTTGCCTTTCTTAGTCCACTTAAATCTCTTCAGAAACCCCTGAGTCCATTGTGTGCTCGGCATATCAATAGATAGGTGATTCAATACATTCCAAGTTGAGGGAGACTGGCAGACTTGGAAAAAGTAAAGAGAAGTTTCCTGAATGGTGCCTGGTGAGTGGTCGGAGTGCAAGGCTGTGGAATGGAGACAGATTGTGAGAATGCTGGAGGTAGTTCAAAATGGTTTGTCTTGGAATGCTTAGGAGATGTTTAGATTGGAGGTCTGTGCCCAGGCTCTGGTCGGCCATGGGTTTGTATGATGGAATGTTTATTCTTTCACTAGATTGTATCCACATCTAGAGAACTTGGTGGCCTGTTTTGTAGGAGGATGCCATGGATGTCACCTGCTCCTGGCTGTCCCCTGATGCATATTATGTGGTACAGCATCCACATGAATTCAGAGGGAGGGTTATCATCTTTGAGCTTGTTGCCAATGAATATTATTTGCTTTGGAAAAGACTGATGGAGAGCACATATGCCCTATTGAACTTGGCATTCTCTGTATATTACTGCAATAAGAAGGATGCTTTTGTGAATATTGCCAGCATTTCCCCATGCTCGTTTGTACATGCTTGGTGTATTCTTACAGAAAGGCTCCTAGTGATGGCCCCACAGGTTTGAATCTATTTGAAAACCTTGGTCTTCCACAAATTATGAAGGATTTTTGACAAATGTCTGTCAAATGGCATCTAAACCACTCAATTTTAAAATCTGCAATTCCTCTGTAATTCATTTGCACTTAAGAAGTCCCATTAATTCTGAGATTACTCTGAAAGTCTAGTAGGCAAGCAGAGCTCTGATCTATAACAATACCCATAGAAGTCTACCCTTCTGCAATAAGGACAATGCATACCATCAAGGAGACTAGGCATTTACAAGGCAGATAATGGTGTGTTCACAAAATTACCAACTACATATGGGGACCTTAAATATATCAACTTTTTCTAAAGGCATCACAAATCTCTTTAGCCCCACAAAATCTTTGGGAAAAGATATTTTGAACATGTTCCAATACCTTCCAATTATGAAAAAATATGTACAGAATTCCCTTTTTCTAATATTGTCTAATGATATGACATGTTTCATAAGAATGCAAAAGTTCCCTCCAGTGAAAAATTTAGTCACCTATGTATTATGTATGTTTCTTTGTGCATAAGACTTATCAATATTATGTAATAGTGTCACATATTTTCCTCTTTGAACATAAGAGACTCTGGTCTCCTCTATGTTAATACTGGATAATCTCTGAATCGCCTGCCCACAAGAAAAGGCTACAAATAGATACACCTCCACAGATGACACAGAAAGTTTTGTGTCTGAGGGGGAAATTGTGTATATTTGAGATATAGGAGTTTCTTGCTTAAAGCCTGCTTGTGGTAGAGGTTGGAGGGATTTTGAGAGGAGAGGTATTAAGGTGGTTGAGAAACAATTTTTATAATTCATGAAAGCCTATCCCCAGAGCCAGTCCTCTGACAGAGCCCTGGCCCTTGCAAGGATATTTTTATCCCCGTGGATCTTGAGTCCCTGCCTGCCAGTTCTTTGACTCTCATCTGCAGGCCTCTGCTGGAGGTGAGTCTGAGACTAGTTCAGGTTGAAGCCCCCCCACACCCTTGCCAGGGAACTCCTTGGAATGGCCTCCAATCTCGCTCCCCAATGTGTCCTGTCACCACTGAGAGTGGCCCTGGTGCTCTTGTAAACAAGCTCTGCACCGCCCCCCCAAAGAGCTTGCCCTTCCCAAACCCTGTGCCCTACCTAGCCCATTGCCCCACTGCTCTGATTGAGCCCTAGAGAATAGAGTGAATACAACAAACTTGCCACCTCAGGGGAAGATCGTGGAGCTGCTCTGAGCATACAAGACCTGCCTATCCATGTAGGACCGCTCTGAGCCCCCCCCCACCTGATGTCTGACCCCACTGCAAGAGATCCTGGCACATGCCAAATATCTGTCTATCCACACAGAACAATCAATCCTAAGCCCCTGCCTGCAGGATATTTGACCCCACATCACCAGGTCTCTGTTGGAGGAGGACCAACATGAATCACAACCTGCTTGATGTTTGACCCCCATCGCTGGGGCCCTGCCTGAGAGACCTCCTAGAGAGCTTAAACCACCCAGAGCTACAAACACCAAATTTCTGACCCAACTAAGACCCTGGGGAAGTAGCAAATAGAGAGATCCCCACCTACACCCAGAAGATGTGATGGGAAGATGGCAATACAAGAAAACACCTAACAATACAAAGACAAGCATGTCACCACCACAATCTGGGGATTCTACACCAACTACACCTGAACACCCTAAAGCAGATGAGGCAGAAGAAAAAGTCTTAAACTATATCTTGATAAAAGATCATATGATAAAACACCTTAAAGAAATGGAAGAAAAAGCAAACAAAAACTGGAAGAAATACAGGATAAGACCATGCAAAGAATGCAAGAAATGAACAAATCTCATTTAAAAAGTAAGGAAAGCCAAGAAAAAAATAATCAAACAGGTGAAGGAAACAGTTCAACACTTGAAAACTGAAATAGACACAATAAAGAAAATAAAATCTGAGGGAATGCTGAGAATAGACAATCTGGGCAAACAATCTGGAGCTACAAACCCAAGCATAACAAACAGAATACAAAAATTGAAAACAGAATCTCAGGCACTGAAGATGAACTAGAGGAAATAAATTCATCAACCAAATAAATCTTAAGTCCAACAAATACTTAACATAAAACATCTAGGAAATATGCAACACAGTAAAAAGGCAAATAAGAGGCAAAGAATAAGAGACAAAGAAGGTGAAGAAGCCCAGCTTAAAGGTTCAGAAAACATATTCAACAAAATCAATGAAGAAAACTTCCCAATCTGAAGAAGGACATGCCAATGAAAGTACATTAAGCATACCCACACCAAATAGACTGAACCCCCAAAATTTTCCTCACCACATAATAATACAACTAACATACACAAAAAAAGAAAGAGTATTAAGGGAAGCAAAGGGCAAAGGCTGGGTAACATATAAATGCAGATCTATCAAAATTATGAAATTCAATGAAAATTCTTAAGGCAAGAAAGTTCTTGATGAATGTTCTACAAATACTAAGAGCCCATGGATGACAGCCCAGGTTAAAATACCCATCATTGGAGTACCCTCCCTTAGCCCTTTCCAAGACTACAGCAAACAATCAAAAAACCTGACAAACTATTCTGCATCATACTCTAACATAGCCACAAAACAACAAAGTCTCTCTAGAAATGGAACAATTGAAGTGTTGCAGGGGATGAATACCAAGGGGTGTGGATGGACAATGTGAGGTGGAGAGATGGGCGAAATGAAACCCTTCTAAGATGACTGCTAGATGAAGGGCCACTGCCCTGGCCTCCTGGAGACAACCTTGTCAAATTTGTTCCAATTCTCCCACTCTACAAAGCTTCCTGAGGATATCAGCTGTAGGATTACAAGGGGCCGTCTGGGGGTATATTGGGTGGAGATATATGTGGAGATATGAGCTCCTAAACAGGCCAGTGACAACACAGAAAAGCAATCTCCCTTTCTCTCTCCTCTCTCTCTCTCTCTCTCTCTCTCTCTCTCTCTCTCTCCTCTCTCTCTCTCTCTCTCTCTCTCTCTCTCTCTCTCTCTCTCTCTGTCTCCCTCCCTCTCTTTCTCTCTCTCTGTCTCCTCTCAGAAGGGCATATTCTCCAAATGGGATATTGAGTCTGGAAGATGCCAGTGTACCACCTAGAGGAAGTGTCACGATCTTACCAAGCCAAGTGTGGAGTATGATAGTAACAAGGGATGCCCTGCAGCTCTTCTTCCACATCCTGGCCTTCACTGCCCTCTACTATGAGGACCAGCAAAAGCAACAAAGTCACAGGCAGCATCTTAGTGGTTGCCAAGTAAGCATTGTTGGGGATGACATCACAGAGTGTGAGGAACTGCTCTCTCTTGGCTCTGCAGGTGAAGGCACCTGATCACTGTTGACACAGACCCTGTTACTGTGGTCCAGGCCACAACAACAGTCACATGATGACTACAGTGACTTGGTGGAGTGTAATGACTTAGCCCAAAAGCATTCATTAGACAAGATCTTCTGATCATCTCATCATTAAATTATATTTTTTTAAAAAAATTTGTGATGACTGTGTCTTCATGGGTCAATTCTGCTGAATCCTCTTGAAAATTTATAATATGTAAGTTTCCCATTTTTATATTATTCAATCACTTAATTATTAAAATCTGTTATAATGTAGACACTAATCACTGGATCTCTCAGTGGCCTTCATGCTCTGTGTGCTGTTACTGGCAAGAATCATCTGCTGTGTCCATTGCATATCAGTCAAACCCCTTATCAATGATCCCGTCATCATTTAAATAATCAAATAAGTAAATAATTGTGTAGTCATGCATACTTATGTTCCATAAAATAAAACAAAACTCCAGCAAATATCAAAGAAGTAGCACTTAGAAAATTAAATAATGCCACACAAGGAGGACTGGTCAGACTCAGTCACATAGGACGACATCATCATCAATTTAAATAATTAATATGTAATTATGAAATAATGGAACTATAAGATAGTATTGCATATTTTAATCACACATGGTGGAGTCAGACTGAACTCTTCCTGTAATAATGATTTATTAATTAAATATTGAAATAAATAGATGGCCTATGCGTATTAACACCCACAATGTGGCACCAAACTCGAGGTATCATGACTGATGTAATGATCTATATAAATGAATAAATAAGCAAATAATGAGATCACCCACAATCTGATTTGAAACATGAGTTATGGTCCATAACACCATCGTTGGTTTAAATAATTTAAATACATAACTAGATGATATGTCATACTTGTTCCACATGGTGCAACAAAACTTCAGTGATCTCCGATTACATAATTACCTGAAATTATAGTTAAATGTGTATAACATCAGATGACATGGTGGTCTGACAAATTTGACTCCCATACGGACGCTCCAAACTCCAGTGATCACTGAGTAAATAATGAAAAAATTTAATAAGTAAATGATTAAATAATTACATAATTTGATGTTGTTTTACACTTGCCTCCTACAACTTAGGGCAAAACTCAAGAGATCATTGATTATTTAATCATAGATTTGAACAATAAACTGAAGGAATAATGAGATAATGTCTCATAATTCATCTTTGGGAGAGATAACAAAATGATATAATCATTTATTTAAATAACTAAATAATGAAATGACATACCACAATTAACTCCAACCAGGTCTATCCAGACTCCACCCTTCCCCTAGCAGATAAGGACAGATTTGAGAAAAACCTAATCAGATGGTTAGATGGTCTGTCACCATTGACTCCCACAAGGTGGCGCCAAACATTACATAATGAACAATTTAAATATTTAAGTGATTAAACATTTAAAAAGTTGAAATGTTTTGCATCATAAAGTCCTGGGAATCCATGCCAGACCTGATGAAAGATGCTTTCATCATGAATTTTTAAAATTCATTAATTTAATAATCAGATAATCAGACTGCCTTGCCTGATGAACTTTGTTGTGATGACATCATTTCAAGCCAAGGGGTCGCTGCTCTGGGGCAACAGGAGCTGTGGTACCTGGGGTAGCAATAGTGGCAACAATGTTGGTTTCAGCTGCAAAAATGGCAACAGAAGGGGCGTCAACAGCAGAGCTGAGAGAGAGCAGCTCATCCTTTTTCTGGGACATCATCCCTGGAGAGGCCATTTGGGCCATTGCTACTCCTTCTCATAGTAGAGCACAACAAATGTGAGGATTTGGGGGAAGAGCAGAGAGGCAAACACCTCAACCACTATGCATACCTTGTTGGAGTCTTTGTACTTCTTCTCAGTGGGCACCATGGAATCTTCTGGACTCAGCCTTCCAGGATCCCTAGCCCTCTGGGTGAAGCACATGACACTCAGAGTCTGCAGTATCCATGGCTGCAACTTCCAAGTCCCTAACCTCGACCATGACAGATAACTGCACCCTAACTGTAAGCAATGATGACATCATCTTTGAAATAATTAAATATGTCAGTAATTAATAACATCACAATAAATATATAGGTGATGAGGCATTTAACTCGCAGGGAAGAATGGCCAGACTCCAGTCATTAAGGAAGACATCATCATCATTTTAAACAATGTATGAAAAAATGTGATGATATTGAATACTTAACTCCCCAATATGGAGCTTAACTGGATTCTTCATGGAATCAAGGAAGATTTATTTTAATAATTATACATAATATAGATGATCTTGCATATTATCTCTTATCATCAATTTAAATAATTTAATTATGTAATGAGTTGATCTGTCATACTTGATCTCACAAGGTGACAACAAACTCCAGGTATGAAGAATGACATAATCATTGTTTTATATAAACAAATAATCAAATAGTAAGTTGATATCACATCATCCACTTCCCCAAAGGTGGCTCCAAACCAGACTCATGAATGATGTTGTCATCATTGATTTAAATAATTTAATTACATAATTAAATAATTAGATGGTCTTATATACTTGACTCCCACCCACTACATGGTCCCAAATCCACTGATCATAGATTATCTAAAGTCCTATTTTAATAATTAAAATTTACAGAATCCGAGGATTCACCCTACTCGACACCAACAAGTTGTCTCTTATTTGACTTCCAGAAGATTGTCCCAAACTTCATGGACCATCAATAATATAATCACAGAATAGTAAAATGTGTAAATGACATTGTGTATCCAGGGATTGAGAGGGTATCAAATAATTGATGTTGGTCAGCTGCCTCATGAACTGCTATCAAATTTTCCCTGAGTCTAGTCTACCCAACTAACACCTTCCTGAATGAGGTTAACAATGGAAACCTCACCTTTTTTGAATAATTGTGAGTCTTTTCATCTTCTTAATCCATAGTTTTACTTCTTAGGGAAGATAATATTCATCAACAGTCTTTGAGTTGGTTCTCCACAGACTATATTCCCTGATAATAGATAATCTGGAATTGGGTAATAGCTGTAGGTCAACTTTGGTGATGTCTTGCTTAGGAGAATCCAGTTCCACAAATCCTGTCATTAATGATAACAATACATCTAAACTGCTCTGTAGTTTTCTGTCCATGATACCAGACTATAAAATTCTAGCAGTGTTTCCAGGCAACATTTATGATCCAACATTCTGTCTCATTCTAGTACACATACCACATGCTAATATAAGCTCACACACTAATGGACTGACCTTATAGCCCCACTATGTTCCTATAGTGAAATACAGATGAAAATGAGAGCATCATTTTTCCATTCAACTGTTACAGCAGGTTGTTCCTTCCCGCTGGCTCCATCCCACTAGCCACCAGTCTGGGCCCACAGCCGCACCAGCCCCAAATAACACTCAGAGACTCTGTATTTGATACAATCCTGTTGGCCAATGACGATCATTGTTAACCCATTTCTACTTATCTAAGTATTTCCAAGTGGTTACCTTATCTGGGAGACGCAGCCGACATCTTCTTTTTTCAGGTCTACATCTCGACTCCTCCTTCCCACTTCCTCTTTCCTCCTTGTCTCCTAGCCCCGCCTATCTTGCTATCTCATTGGCCACAGTGCATTATTAACCAGTATGAGAAATATATATACAGAATAACATCTCCCATCATCTCCTCTTTTCTGTCTAAAATAAAAAGAAGGAGTTTAACCTTAACATAGCAAAATATATTATACAACAGTTATCAAATAAGAAGCACAGTAAACAATATTTTGTCCATTAACATTTTGTAAGACTTAAAGAAAATATCATCTATCCTATATTTGTGAGTCTAAAATCCTATATGTAACTTATCTTTAAACCTAACTAAGGGAAACTATAACTATAACTATCTGTCTTCAATTCCTTCAAAGACCACAGAAGGATAATATATAAACTCTAGAAATGACAGAGACAACTCTTTGCCTGGTCAGTCACCCAAAATTCTTCTGTAATGTTCCATCTTCAGCCCTTAGGCCTTAGTGTGTGTCCAGACTCCTCAACAAGGCAGGGAACTTTAAATTGTCCACCTGTATTGGCAGTTTGTGAGTCATTTTTCTCTGAGTCCTGTAGACTGTCTGGCTGCCTTTTCCATGAAGCAGGAATCCTGTAGCAATGTCCATCTTGCATCAGCAGTCATCTTTTTGTGGGTCCTGCATGTCCAGTTTCTACAACATGAAGTCAAACAGTCCAGAAGAGCAGTACCTTGCCCAAATGGCTCGTCTTGCCTTATTAAAAGCAAACTCCATAATGTGTTTCTTCGATGTTCAACTTCCTTTCCTCTGTAGGTGTTGTTACCAGGAGCAGTTGTGCCTCACTGTCAAGAATAACCCTAAACCATTTTAAATGCCATATTCTGTAGGTCTTTGAAAGGTTTGAAGAATGTCTATCCATTTCAAATACTTCTCTGCATATCTAGAAATCCTAACTAACTTAACTCCAAGTTTTAACTATCATAGGTAACACTCTATAATTTGTATTAATTTATACATTACATTTTCCACTAAGCTATATAAACACAATACCTAAACAAGAGTAGAAATATACATATCACAAAATTGACCTTAAATTTTATCAATAAAAGAAAATCCATTTGAAAGCAAAGTATTCATATCTATACCATAATTCCATTTTTACCTTTAAAAAGATTGCTTGTGGTCATTAACCATTTATAACCAAGCCAATTTAAATATAAACAAACATCTATAAACAATATTTGGGAATTTGGGCGTTGTTCTATCCAAAGTACTTCCTGCTGGTACGGGGTGTTGTCATGGGGGATCCTAAGAAGATGCAGAAATCTTGGCTGTAGACATTGCTTCAGGGGGTCTTGCTTGATCAAACTGTTTCAGTCTGGAAGTAATCCACAGCTTTTCATTTTCTGTGGAAACAAAAATAGAAATCCTTTTCCCCAGTAACTTGTCCGTAGGCTTAAATTTTGGAGTCAAAGAATTTTTAAAATATATAAATTGAATTAATGCAGCAGCATTTCTTTTATCAGTAGTTGTTATTTTCTCAGCAATCAAATAATTTAAAGACAACAGAATCGCATATAGTATCCAAAATTTCTCTGTGCTTTCCATCTTTACGTGGCTTTTTTATTACTCTATTCAACTTCTATTTTTACATATTTTGAGACAGGGTTTCTCTGTGTAACTTTTTTTTCTGTCCTGGAATTCACTGCATACCAGGTTTACTTTGAAATCATAGAGATCTGCTTGTCTCTGTCTACCAAGCGCTGGGATTAATGGCGTGCACCACCATACCCATCAATTCCAATTTCTTTTTTCTTTTTCAAACAATTGTATCTCATTTCTTTTTCTCTCCCAAGCCACCATATTTTTTAAAATACAGTGTAAACCTTCATTGCAGCTCTCCTCCACACCAATGAATTGTTAGCAGAGCTCTTTAAATGCAAGGTGGTTTTTTGCTGCTTAAGCTAATTTTGGAAACCTCCCATAAAGGAGCAGTGCAACTTTCTGTCCACAGCAAAACAAATCCAACCCAGAAAATGCTGCTAATAAGAAGTCTTGCTAGTCTCTGTTCCTTTGTTTCTAAAAACTATTTTTTAAGCTTTTTTTAAGTTTTAAGTGAAAGTTCTCAATCCCCGTTCTGACACCATTATGTTACAGAAGGTTTTTCCTTCCCACTGGCTGCATTCCGCCTGCCGCCAGTCTGGGCCCACAGCTGCACCAACCCCAAGTAACACTCTGAGACTGTATTTGATATAATCCTGTTGGCCAATTACAATTATTGTTTATGGGCTAGCTTTGTCTTAATTATTAACCCATTTCTACTTATCTAAGTATTTCCACGTGGTCATCTTATCAGGGAGCTGAGGCAGGCATCCTGCTTCTTCCCCGGGCTACATCTCAACTCCTCCTACTTCCTCTTTCCTCCTCCTAGTCTCCTAGCCATGCTTATCTAGTTTTCTATTGGCCAACAGGGCTTTATTAATTAGTATGAGAAACATATATACAGAATAACATCTCCCATTATTCAACTATGTTGATGACTATTTAATCATGTTTAATATGCTCCAATTTTCATATTTCCAGAATGGAGACAATACCATTAATGGCCTCTACCTCAATCCTTTCATATTTACTGAAAGGAAAATGAGTTTCTATTCATTTTCTCATCTTTAGAACAGCTAGACAACATGGTATAGGTGCAAGCATGGGGAGAAAGTACGTGGCTGGATAATTATAGTAATGAACAAATGCACAAAGTGAAATAAATCCACACAAACACATTGAACCCAAAAATTACAGTCATGCTAGGAAACAGCCATGTTCACAGAGCTTCCATGCAACAAGAATAAATCGCTTGTCTGGACTCCTGGACAGTTACTTTAAAAATATAAAGAGGTTCTCCTAAACATGAATTTGCCCACAGACAACAGGTATAAGTCTAGAAAATAAAAGATTCATTATCCCAAGAGTTGGGATGGGCAATTTTTTTATTGGTTTTGTGATGTGCTATGGAGGTTTTTCATATAATGTAAATATGAAATATAAGGGTGAATATACGATAAAAAGGAATTTTAACCTTAAATATTTTACATTGATATGGTCATTGGTATATTGATACAAGTCCAAAATATTTTTTGTTGTACTGCATATATGTTTGTACTCTTCTTTAAGGTATTACAGTTATGCAGCTTATTTCAAAATGAATATATATTTAAAAATACAGGTTACTATTTAGTCATCTATAATAATCAAACATATAGTCATACTAGGTAAGTTTTCAAGGTTAAACAGATATATTTAGATTGGTAGATTATCATCAACCAGTTTGAAGACCTACAGAATATGGCATTTAGGATGTTTAATAACCTAAGACTTTTCATTACAGTGAGACAAGCCTGTTGCAATCAGCAGCAATTTTTTACATAAAGAATGTTGGGCTCATATAAACCTCCATATTGAGTTTGCTTTCATTATGTCAAATCTAGTCATTTGTGGAAGAAACTCTTGCCTTGACTGCTGATGGTATGTTTTAAAAACCAGACAACCAGGATTCAAATGAAAATGATTGATGGAATTCGCAAAGACAAGATGGGACACTCTTGAAAGCCCTTGCTTCATAGAAAACTCTACGAAATATTCTAGACCTACAGGCCAAAAAGATGCCCAAACATTGTAGAGGAACTTTGGGTGACTGTTCACACAGTCAGCTGTGTCTGTAGTTTCTAAAGGTGTGTATGTGACTTATACTGTACTTCCTGTTAACTCAGGAAATATTATATTCTTATGGAATCTTTGATGGATCTGTACAGTAGAGAGATATGGTTACAGTTTTCCTTAATTATGGTTGCTCCAGTTTTGTGCCATTGTGTGGGAGTTAATACACAAGACCATCTAAATATTTATCTATATAATTGTTGAAATGAATCATTATTCCAGGAAGAGCTCAGTCTGAGTCCATCTTGTGGGATTTAAGTATGCAACATTCTCTCATTATTCCATAATATTATAATTATATATTAATTATTTAAATTGATTTTGATGTCATCCTTCATGCCTGGAGTCTGTCCAGTCCTCCCGGGGATTTAAATGTGTGGCATTATTCAGTTATCTAAGTATTACGGGCATTTGGTTCCATCTTATGGAGGATAAGTATGAACAATCATGAAATTACTTACTTGTTGATTACTTACATGATCATGTGGTCACTGATTAGGGGTTTGGCTGCTATTTGATAGACACAGCAGATTATTTGTGTGAGAACCAGCACCCAGAGAATGAGGGGCACTTTCTAGTGATTACTGATTACATAATAATCGATTTTAATGAATAAATGATTAAATAATTTTAAAAACTGGATTATTTAACATCATCAATTACTGAGAGTACGCATCAGAACTGACACATAATTGGCACGGTGATTACTGATTTTAAAAACGTAATAATTTAATAATCAGATGATCAGATGTCCTTGTCAAATGAACTCTGTCAGGTTGATGTCATGACACTCTAACAAGTGACTGCAGTCATGATGCAGAGACCACCACAGCAAAGGCTGTGGTAACAGTGATGGAGGTACCTTTACCAGCAAGAGCCAAAAGAGAGCAGTGGTATGCTGCTGTGTGATGTCATTCCAGCAATGCTCTCTTGGCAACACTATGATGCTGCCTATGCCTTGGGTACTGCTGCCTGTCCTTCTAATAGTAGAGGGCAGTGAAGGCCAAGATATGTTGCGAGAGGTACAAGGCAACCCCTGTTACTGCCATGCTCCACACTTGGCTTGGTCAAATAGTGACATTTCTTCTAGGTGGGACTCTGAACTTTTCTGGTCCCAACCTCCCATTTGGGGAATATGCCTTCCCAAGTGGAGAGAGAGAAAGAGAGACAGAGAGAGAGACAGAGAGAGAGACAGACAGAGAGAGAAAGAGAGTATTTGTCTGTGTCATACCTGGCATGTTTGGAGTTCATAGTTCTACACATATATCTACCCAATAAACACACAGAGGGCTCTTGGTAATATATAGGAGCCAGGGAGAGAGACACATGTAGTGGAGGAGGTAGATATGAAAGTGAACAGATACAAGGCAAGTGAAACATATGTGTGAAGTTTCAGCTGTTTTGGTGTGGGAGGGTGATTTTACACACAGATTGATGTAAATTTCCATTCTGTCTATAGACACTTGTTTCTTTTACATGTGTCTGGCACCCTGGAGGGAAAGAATGAAGGAATCTGAAGGGCATCCTGTGGGGACACCTGGATTTTGTGAGAACTACCTGTGTAGGAAAGGGGAGGATATAGGCTGTAAGCATCCTTCTGTGACAATCAAAAATTGTGTATTTTCCCTAGGTGTCTAGTTTGACTTTCCCCCCAGACTAGTTAAATCTCTTGTGCCTATGCCATGACACAGATTGGCATATTTCTACTTAAGATGCAGAAAGTACCATGAATGAGAGTGTCTTGTGGATTTTGGAGAAAGGAATGAAAAGTTTCATAAGTAGAGTCTGGAGAAGGGTGCAGAATGAAAGGCTATTGACAAGAGATAGAATGTAACAGATCTGACATTACCTAATAATGGTTGCCTAGTGATGCCTAGGAAATGATTAGGTTGGGGACGCTGAGCCAGCCCCTTGTAGGCAAGGTGGCAGAATAGACGGAATGTTTATTCTTTTAATGTGTCCTTGAGACTACATATAGGGGACTGGGCTGCCTGCTTCTTGGAACAAGGTCATGGATGTTCCAAGCCCCTTGGTGGATACTGCTGCAGAGGAGGTGGGGCAGCATTCTGCCTGAACACTGATGGAGGAATGTCATATGATTCAATGCCAAGAGTTCTCCTTTATCATCTGAACATCAAGAATCTCGATCCTTCATGAATGCACACATCTGCCTGCCATTTCATTTTGTACATCCCAGACAAGCCTTCTGTCTGGGGGGAATCCAGTGCTAAGCTTACAGCCCCATTGAGGTGGGTAGTCCTCAACCCTACATCACTTGTAAGCCTTCCTATTTGCCTGTTATGTTGGAAACCACAACGTTGCTCCCCTACCAGCTCTGTCAGCCTGGGAGTCCATTTCGTGGCTTTCAGGCTTGACTGGGAAGTTTGGTTTTTCCCAATGTATAATAATCTAGCATACCAAAGGCCAGCCTGAAAACTGAGGTGATTATGTGATGGGAGAAGTTATTCTGTATATATATGTTTCTCATACTTGTTAATTAGTAAAGCACCATTGGGCCAATGAGATAGCAAGATAGGCGGGGCTAGGAGACAAGGAGGAAAGAGGAAGTAGGAGGAAGAAGTCCAGATGGAGACCTGAAAGAAAGAAGATGCTGGCTGCGGCTCCCAGATAAGATAACCACATGGAAATACTTAGATAAGTAGAAATGGGTTAATAATTAAGACAGAGCTAGCCCATAAACAATAATGGTAACTGGCCAACAGGATTGTATCAAATACAGAGTCTCTGAGTGTTATTTGGGGCTGGTGCAGCTGTGGGCCCAGACTGGCGGCAGGTGGGATGGAGCCGCCGGGTAGGAAAAACCCAGCCCATAACAATTATGGATGGCCATGGTTAAGTAGATAACTTCTGGATCTCAAATGTTGTGGGGAGTGGCCCTCAGAATAACTTGGCTGGGTATCTAGAGGCACCATCCAAGCCCCAGTACCAATGTCCATGAGCTTGGTTGTTAATCTCTTCCTCTCTGATACAGAATGAGGATTTTGTAAGCTTCACTAAGGGTGGTATTCAGGCTTGCCAGTAAGCCTATTTGAGTTCTCTCTTGGGGTCTCCTGACTGATCACAAGACCCCAAAACAAATTGTTTCAGGGCAGTGAAATAGATGACCCTGTGAGTTCTCTGACACCCATCTCTCCACCACATTCTGTTCCTCCATATCTCTTAGTATTTATGCCTTGCAGCTGTCCAAATGTTTCATTTCCTGACAGCCTTGGTTTCTTGTTTGTAATTTTGGGGTATGATGCAAAAGGTTTTTGTTAGATTGTCTGATTTTTTGTTTGTTTGTTACTGTTTTGGAAAGGGCTGTGGAAGTGTACACCAATGTCTTGTGGTAGCTGCCATTCTGGGTGTACTATTGGTATCAGACAGAAGGTATTTGTAGAATATGCAAACAAGTCTTGGTATTTCTCAGTCATGTCTACAGCCTCCCTAGGAAGGAACTCTCAGTGCAGGACTCACATTACCTAAGCAGATTGTCTGCCTTCTCCTTGGCACAGAAAAGAACTTGGAAGAAGCAGTGTCCTGTTGCCATAGTTCTGTAAAATGGGCTTAGACTGTTGTGGTCATGAAACTCAGTCTCCTGGGTCCAGCACAGCTATGACAGGCAGGATCAAGGGACAAGTCTACAAGGATACTGCATCCTGTCCTACATATGGCCTGATATGTAGAATTGCCCTTCCTACTGCCTGCAGTTTGTGCACAGTACCAACTTCCCCCCATTCAGCAGCACCCACAACTAACTTTTGGAAAAAACACACAATTCCCAGTATTTCTGGCCTATGTTCAGTGTCTCAGGTCCTAGTTGTCTTTTTATACAGCCTTCTTCAATCCATATTTCCTTGACTGCCATCCTTTCTCCTCATTTTCCAAGTCTTCTGTCTGACTTTCCTTTAGTTACTTTTAGACATAGGTTTCTCCTAGATCTAGTGTACTATAATTTATTGACTGAGACCTGATAGAAAAGTTTTCTGATCCATAGAAAAACTGCTAACATTTCAAGTGGCCAAGGAGGCACCACCCTCATGATCATATGCAACTTGTCATGGGATTCAAGACAGGGAATATGAGTAGAAACATTCAGATTAGAGAGTGGACTGAAGAGTATCCAAAGGATGCCAGGCAGACTAGACTAGACCAGACCAGGATTTCTTGTCCCAAACTCCTCATCAGGCTTCCTTACTGATACAGGGCACCCATGCATGTGTCATGTCCTGAGTTTTCCTAACTACCTCACCTTGCCTTACACCTGTAAAGAACACTCAAGATCAAAGTTTAAAAAGCCAGTTCTCCTGCTTTTCTCTGTCCTTTATCATCTCAGCTGATAAAATATATAGAGAAAAGTTTCTGAAATTGAAAGACTGCATAATCTAGGTAATATGATTACCTAGATTATTGATTTATTCTCTGTTTTCCTGGAGAGGAAGTTCTGGGAGAGCCCATAAAGAGAGCTGGAATAGTGGGCACAGTTTTGTTGGTCTGCCTAACTGGGGACTGACACTGGGCACTTATAGGAAGCCTTCCTGAATGTCATGCTTCAGTTCCACCTAAGGTGGCCACAATGACTGCTCTGAATTTTCCTGTGCGTGTGTGTGTGTGTGTGTGTGTGTGTGTGTGTGTGTGTGTGTGTGTGTGTGTGTGTGTGTGTGTGCGTGTGAGTGTGGTGTCTTGGTGGCTGAGTAACTTTTATGGAAATCTTATACGAGGGGCAGTACCCTAATTAGTAGTGGCGATCTGGCATGGAGTACCTCACTTGTATCCTGTGAACACCCTCTGAGCACACTATTATTATCTTCATATCAGATGCCTCAAGGAGGCTGGTGGAAAGGCAGAGTTGCAAGAGATTGGACAGCATTGTTCCCAGGAGTCAGTGAGGGTGGTCTTCTTCTTGGAGCTATCTTGGAAGATCTCATCAGTGTAGAGAATATCCCCTGTAGTATTTCCATGTTCACTACAGAATGTCAGTCTTTTGATAACAGGAAAGCATTCCCCTACTGAATATGGATAATCATCTGAATGCAGACAGACAAAATTTCACTGGATGCCATTGATGTAATTGTAAATAAGAGCCAGGGATAGAAGGATACACAGATAGAGTATGAGGTAGCTGTGAAACTGGACATACTCATGAATAGAGAATATGACATGTGGGGTGAACATGTGTGTTTGGTTTTAGGTGTGTTTTGTGGCATGGTTTTAGCATGCAGGCTGTAGGCCAAAGCATTCTATGTATGAATACTTTTTCTGGTTCCATTGTTATGAGACACTGGCTGGAAAGTATAAAGGGCACAGGTAGATGGGTGTCTAAGAACACAGGGGCCTCAGAGCTCTCTGATGAGATTAAAGTGGACAGACACAAGCAACCTAGACCCTTAAGGGAAATAAGCAATTCTTGGATTGTCACACCAGGATGCCTAAAACACGTATCCACTATCCATTATCCATTGTACTTCAAACAAAATTCCATGTGTCCTCACAAGAATCTCTCAAGTTGCTTTTATGTCTAAAGAGGATACAGGAAGTTCCATGGCTGACATAATTTGAGGACTGTGGGAAACAGGAGTTTTCTTAATGGACTCTACTAGGAGGTAGAGCACATCAGGATTTGGACGAAGACATTATGTGATGCTGCTGATACAATGATTAAAATTTATTAAGGCCTGTCTAGACCAAAAACATCAAAGCAACCATACTGGATATATTTAGAAGCATCTTTAGTACAAGGACTCAGGATTAAGAAGTAGATGATTCTTTGTAAGGTGAAGCTACACAGACTACATTAAATGTATCCAGTCTTAAAAGAAATACCTCACATATGGGCCAGGCTATATGTTCAAATGTTCAACAACCCCTCCACATGCCTGGGTGTGGCTTGGTATTCTCTGATCACACTGGACCTGCCTATCCACACAGAACAATTTGAGGCCACACTTCTAACCTTCAGAACTCATAGACAGCCCTGTGATGGAGGAGATGTCTCCAAGAGAGATTACATTATCCAGAGTTACAGACATAAAAATTATGAGCCAAATATGATGACCTGGAGAGCAGAGAGAAAAATTCCACATGCACTCACTAGCACTTAAGATGGAAAGACAGCTACACAAGAAATCACCCAAAAATCGAAAGACAAGCATGACATCACAAGAACCTAGGGAACCCACATCAACTAGACCATACACACCAAAGCAGATAAACCAGAAGAGAATGTGTTAAAAAAAATGACTTCATAAATATGATATAGGCCCTCAAAAGTGTTATGACAAGATCCCTAAAAAAATGGACATAAAATCAAACAAAATATTGAAAGAAATAGAAGAAAAGACAAGAAAAAATGAAATAAATGAATAATTTTCATAAAGAAAGTAAGGAAAGCCAAGAAAAAACAATCAAACAAATAAAGAAAACAATTAACAAAGTTCAAGAATGAAAACTGAAGTAGAACCAATAAAGAAACCCAAACTGAAAGAATCCTGGAAATACAAAAACTGGGAAAACGATCAGGAACCACATGTACAAAGATGCAAGCATAAACAACAGAATAGAAAAGATCGAACAAAGACACGCAGGCACAGAAAATATGCTAAAGGAAATAAATTCATCAACTAAAAAATAGTCTTAAATCCAAATCATCCAGGAAATATGTGACACCACTAAATGCCAAACTTAAGAATAATAGGCACGGAGGGAGGCAAAGATTCCCAGCTCAAAGATGCAAAAAAAACCCATATTCAACAAAATCACTTTAGAAAACTTTCCCACTTTTAAGAAGAACATGCCTATGAAAGTACAAGAAGCATACCAAACACAAAATAGATTGGACTAAAAAAATCCTCTTGCCACATAATTATCAAAACACATAATATACAGACTAAAGAAAGAATTTTAATGGCAACAAAGGATAAAGGTCAGGTAACATAAAAGCAGACTTCAGCATAGAACCTCTCAAGGCCAGAATGTTCTGGGAAATTGTTCTACCAATACTAAGAACTCCTGAATACAACCTAGGCTACTATACCCAGTGAAAGTCTCAAATATTTTATATGGAGAAAACTAGATATTCAAAGACTGAGCAAGATATTCAAACATATATAAACAAATTTAGCCCTACAGAAAGATTTTTAAGGAAATCTCCGACAAAAACAAGTTAATTATACTCACAAAGACATAAGCAAAAGATAATCCCATTTTACCAGAGCCACCTCCCCCTAAAAAAGTGGAGTGAATATACACACATTACCTCTCCAAAAAACTAAAACAAACAATAATTAACAATATATGGTTCTTACCCTGAAAATTAATGGCTTTATCCTATAAAATTATCCTATAATTATCCTAAATTATAAAATTATCCTAAAGTATCCTATAAAAAGACACACGCTAACAGAATAGTAACAAACAGATTTCTTCTTTCTGGTACATACAAAAACAAATCTAAGCTTCAAAGACAGACATTACATCAGAATAAAGTGTTTGAAAAAGATATTCCAATCTAATGAACACAATAAGCAAGCAGGTGTAGCTATCTTAATATCTCATACATAGACTCCTAACCAAGATTAAGTAAAAGAGATGTAGAAAACCATTTAATATTTTCCTAGGAGAATTATGTCACTACAAAATCTCAGTTCTGAACATCTTTGCCCCAAATACAGAGAGACCACACTCATAAAAAAAACTAATAAATTCAAAACTCACATAAAACCTCTCACACTCATAGTGGTAGTTTTCGACAAGGCAATTTACCGTTAGACAAACCAGCAGACTGAATTTTAACAGAGAAACAAAGGCATCACTATCCCTGACTTTAAGCTCTACTACAGAGCTATAATTCTGAAAACAGCCTGGTATTTGCACAAAAATAGACAGACCAATAGAATGGAATCAAAAATCCTGATATTAATCCATATGCCTATGAACACCTGATTTTCGACAAAACAACTAAAAAATACAATGGGGTGGGGTAGGAAAGCATCTTCAACAATTGGTGCTGGCCCAATTCGATGATGGTGTGCAGAAGACTGCAGATTGACCCATGTCTATCACCATGCACAAAATTTAAGTCCAAATGGGTCAAAGACCTCAATATTAATCCAACCACACTGATACCTTAGAAGAGAACGTAGGTGGTACCCTTGAACAAATTGGAATAGGAGACTGCTTCCTGAACATAACCCCAGTAGCACAGATACTGAGATCAACAATTAATAAGTGGAACTTCCCTTCTGTAAGGCAACGAACACAATTGACAATACCGCACTATAGCCCACAGACTGAGAAAAAAATTTTAACAATCCTACATCTGACAAAGTGCTGATCTCCAAAATATACCAAGAACTCAAGAAACTAGTCAACAAAACACCAAATAGCTCTATAAAAAATAGGGTACAGTATTAAAAAAAAATTCTCAATAGAGGAAATCAAAAAGGCTGAAAGACACTTAAGAAAATGTTAAACATCCTTAGCTGCCAGGGAAATTCAAATGAAAACAACTTTGAGATGCCATCTTACTCCTGCCAGAATGGCTAAAATTAGAAACACCAATGACAACTTATGCAGCAGAGGATGTGGAGAAAGGGAACACTCCTCCACTGCTGGTGGGAGTACAAACTTGTACAGCCATTTTGGAGATCAGTATGGTGGTTCCTCAGGAAAATGGGAATTATCTTACCACAGGACCCAGCAATTCCACTCTTAGGTATATACCCAAATGATACACATTCATGCAACAAAGACATGTGCTCAACTATGTTCATAGCAGCATTATTTGTAATAGCAAGAAACTGGAATCAACCTAGTTGCCCCTTAACTGAAGAATGGAAAAAGAAGATGTGGCACATCTACACAATGGAATACTACTCTGCAGAAAAAAATAACAAAACCTTGAAATTCGCAGGCAAGTGGATGGAACTTGAAGAAACCATCCTGAATGATGTAACCCAGTCAGAAAAAGAGGAACAGGGTATGTACTTGCTCATATATGGATTTTAGACATAGAGCAAAGGATCACCAGCCTATAATACATGCCACCAGATGAACTGGGATACAAGGTGTATACTAAGAGATTCATATATGGTACCTCACAAAAGGGGGAAGAGACAAGTCCCCCAGAGCTCATGGGAAAGAGGGGGAGTGAGTATGTGCTTTAGGCATCCTGGTGTGACAAGCTGCTATTATTTATTTTCCCTTAGTATCTAAGTTGCTTGTTCTTTGTCCATTTGCACCTCTTCAGGAATCTATGAGTCTCCGTGTGTCCTACACCTGGCTATGGGTAGATGCATGTCCACAAATGATACAGAAAATACTATGTCTGAGAAGAAATTATGGACTTTTGAGAAATACCAGTTTCCTGAGTTGGCCCTGCTAGGGGTAAATGATGTTGTGAGTAAAAGTATTGTGTTGGTTGAGATACAATGTTTTATTTTATGAAAGTCACTGAAAATCAAAATATCATATCATTCTTATTTTTATCTGTAGGTTTTCACCCTTAGTCCCAGGAATCAAGGCTAAGAAGGATTTCTGTTATATCAAGACCACACTTACTCTGAGATACTGATGTAATTTTAAAAGAAACGGCTCTCACAAATGTGATTTCTGCATCTGAGATGTCATGCCTATAATCCAAGTACTAGGGATATGGAGGTAGGTGTGTTATGGATGGGTGGAGAAGAAAATATAAGGAGAATGAAATATAATCTAAGATCCTTTCTCTCTTAAGGATCCTTGGAAGCCAGACAGCTACTTCATCTGAATAGAGGTAACTTCTACTGCCTTGGATGCTCTGCTTCTCAGATATGCAACTAGAACCCAATATCCATCATGTGGTATGTTTTTATGTTTGATGAAACAGACCTGGATATAGCTCAGAATGGTTGCTACAGATAATGTGAGGCAGCAGCCAACTCAACCCAGATGGAAGGTCATGGTGAACATGAAAGCCAAGTTTTCCTGAAGCATTTTTCCTTTCTCACAAAAACAGGAGACCTATGGGATCATTGCCCTGTTAAGCTGGACCCCACACAGGTACACACAGATCCCTGCCCTTTTCTTATATCTAGCCCAGACCAGCCTTCTGTCAGGTTGAAAGTCAGTGCTTGCCTTAGGGTTCTACTGAGGTGAGTGATACTATCTGCTCTGTCATCTGCCCACATTCCCTTATGCCCTGTGTTCTTGGACAACACCATACTGCTGGCCTAGCACCCTCAGTCATCTTGGGAGTCTTCTTCTTGGCTGGTTACATCGACCAGAAATTTTGCCCAAGGTGCAAGTTGGCAAAAAACACTAGGGTAGCCTGATTGCTGAAGCGTTCACCTGGGTCTCTAGATTAAAGATGACAGCTGCTGGACATATGAATGTGAATGCACGTGACCTACAGAATCAACTAGCTTGGAAGCTAGAGGACAATACTCACCCCATTGTTTCCAAGTCCAGGAGTTTTTGTCTAGGCTCTACTTTTACAGTCTATATGGGAATGTGGTTCCTGTAGGCTTCCTTTGGATCTCCTGAAGGGTTAACAGGGAGCCTCCCTATGCACCACAAAAGTGGCATTCACTGGACTGGAAGTTTCTAAAAGGAGATTGTCTTGAAGCAGTGCAGTCAAGATGCCCATGAGGTCTTTGAACCACATCCCCCACCTTGAATCATACACATCCTGTGGGATCCATCCCTTGCATCAGATCTAGGATCAGATCAGATCCATCTTCAGCCCATGTTGGCCAGGTAGTTGCTTGGTGCCTATCTTGGAGCATAGTACTAGCTGTTTGTGGTTTTAGAACATCTTTCTGTCTTTCATTTTCTCTCTCTGAGTTGTTGTATTGGTGTCTGTGTTTAAGTTTTGTGTGTTTCCTGGGCAGGGATAATGTTTGTTGAAAACTTACAATCATCTCACAGAGATAACTAACAGTTATGGTAGTCATTCCAGCATTAAAAGGAAGAGACAGGTTGGTATGTAGGGGAATTGATATAGGCTTCACCCTTCAGCACCAGTTGTGGTTTGTACAATGTCTTGTTAGTCATATCCCTGCCCCCCCACCTCTCTCTCTCTCTCTCTCTCTCTCTCTCTCTCTCTCTCTTTCTTTCTCTCTCTCTGTATGTGTGTGTGTGTGTGTGTGTGTGCGTGTGTGTGTGTGTTTTCCGTTATGATAAGAATGTAATTGGTCTTAAATCATAACAACAGAGAATATTGAGGTAATACTCATAAAATCAATGATGAATTAACCGTGCAAAATGAATCACTGCAATAAACACTCAGGTGTATAGGATAACACAAAATTGAAGGTAATAGCCTATCAAATAAAAAGGAATGCCAAATAATGATAGTACAGAAGTTAACATAGATGCAAAAGAAAAGTTAAGAATAAAGGAAAGGAAGGAAAGAAAAGAGGGGAAATGGAATGGTGTAGGACAGAATAGAGAGACTGGCAAAAAAAATTCCTCATATCAAGGGCATAGATTCAGACAACTATCCAATCCAGTTTGAATACGTGCGAACAATTCTCGCTAATGAATCTTTAATATATGTTCTGTGCAAATCTGGTAATAACATAGATGAACTGATCACACAGACATAACCCTGGTGCTAAAAAGTTGAAATGGGATCATTTCCATTCAAGTCCCATAGAGAAAATTAAATGAAATCATGTGTGCATTAGCAAGAAAATAATATGTATCTCATTTGCTTTTCATTACCATGGAAATTGCTTTTAATTCTGGGCACACATTAGGCACTGTTTTAGGAAATTATTTCCATTTTATTGACAATGACAGGCACATGTGTAGCCATAACTTATCTTCTGCAGTTTAGACAAGGGTTTGGTCCCAAAGCTTAAGTCCATAGAAACGTGTTTTGATTGAAGATTGTGCAAATTTTTCATTCCAACGTAAGTGTGAAAATCCTGTATTATAAGTGTTCACAACCCATACAAGTAGAAGGATTGATCAAACCACTTAATAGTGTAAGAAGCTGGTGCAGAGGATTCAGAAACAAAGCCATTAACACTGGCCCAGGAGATAGAGTCCCACAAGTCTCAGCATGCTGGAACAACATCAAGACATAGGCAGTATATAGAAATCTCTGCTAATATCTGAACTCCATGTACAACAGTGGTGCATAATGCACTCAGTTTTTCCTAGTCATATTGACATTGTTGATCACAAAAGTTTAAACAGCATCTGAAAAGCTTATTTGAGAAACTGCTATGAGAGACAATAAAAGACGAAAGGAAAAACAGAGAAACAGAAATTCTCAAAATACAGCATCAGAGTGTAGTATTATTCCACATGTGGGTTACTTGAAAAAAAATCCTTTACAAACTAGCAGTATACAAGATAAACTCAAATATCTGTAGCCCTATTAAATAAGACAATAATAGTGCCGAGAAAGAAATCAGAGATACATTACCCTTAATAATAGCCACAAAAAAACATAAAGTATTTTGGGGTAATGCTTATCACACAAGTAAAAGACATATATTGTAAGAAATATGTGTCCTTTAAAAAAATAAATCAAAGAAGATACCAACAAAATGGAAAGGTCTTCCATGCTCTTGGATAGGAAGGATAAACATAGTAAAAATGAGAGTCTTGCAAAAGAAATCTACATATTCAATGCACTCCCAATTAAAATCCCAGCATAATTCTTCAGTGAAATTTAAAGGATAATAATCAAATTTAAATAGAAAAACAAAAGACCTAGAGTAGCCAAAACAACCTTGTACAATAAAGGCATTTAAGGTGGCTTTGCCATCTCTGGCTTCAAGCTCTATTATAGAGGTCTAGTTTTGAAAACAACTTGGTACTGGCACAAAAGTAGACAGGTAGATTGATTGTACTGAATTGGCAATCCTGATTTTAACACAAACACCTACAAAATCCTGACTTTTAACAAAAAAAAAACAAATAAAATATACATTGGATGGAGGAAAGCATCTTCAACAAATGGTGCTGGCACAACTGGATGATAGCATAAAGAGGATTGCAGATATACACAAGGGTATCACTGTGCACATAACTCAATGGATCAAAGACCTCAACATCATAAACACAGCCACACTGAAACCATTCCTATATCTGACAGAGAGTTGATCTCCAAAATATAAAATAACTCAAGAAAAAGTTAACAGAACACCAAAGAACCTTATTAAAAATGTGGTACAGACCTGAAGAGAGAACTCTCATAGAGGAAATGAAAAAGGCTGAAAAACACTTAAGGAAGAGATCAACATACTTAGTTATCAAGGAAATGCAAATCAAAACAACTCTGAGATACCATCTTACTCCTGCCTGAATGGCTAAAATTAGAAACACCAATGATAACTTATGCTGGAGATGCTGTGGAGAAAAAAGAACACTCCTCCACTGCTGGTGGGAGTGCAAATTTATACAGCCATATTGGAGATCAATATGTCTGTTCTTCAAGAAAATTGTGAGTTAGGCTACCACAGGACCTGTCATTTTTTTCCCTTAGGCATGTATCCAAATGACTCACATCCATTAAACAAAGTCGTCTGTTCAATAATGTTTGTAGCAGCATTATTTGTAAAAGAAAGAACCTGGAAGACACATAAATGCCCCTCAACTGAAGAATGGATAAAGAAGGTGTGGCACATTTACATATTGGAATACTATTCAGTGGGGGGGACAACGGAATCTTAAAATTCTCAGGCAAATGGAAGGAATTAGAAGAAACCATCAAAAGTTTGGCAATCCACTCACAAAAAGAGTAAGAGGGTATATACTCACTCATATATGGATTTTAGACATAGAGCAAAAGATCACAAGCCTATAATTCTCAACACCAGAGAAATGTGGATATAAGAATGGATGATAGAGTTTCCAGTGCTGATTTCACAGCTATCAGTCTTGGGGCCCATTAATTGCTCCTTTTTTAGGCCTGCTGTCTCTGTGGATATCTGTTGCCTGGTCTTGTTTTCCCTTACTTCATCTGGATTCCAGTTCAGCTTAGTGTTTTGCTGTAGGGGTCTGCTACTGTTTTCATCAGTTATTAAATGAGCTATCTATGTTGATGGATAAGTTAGACATCAGTCTTATTAGCAGCGAAAAGCTTTTATGGTAGACATACCATTGTTTCTCAAATTGTTAGTTCCGGCTATTCTTGTAGGTCTCTGGACCTTCCTGTAGGTCTATAAACCTTTAATGGCTTCTTATTTATGTACTTACTAGGACACCTCAATTTATTCCCTTGATCATTTATGGAAATATTCATCATGAATAGTTATTTTATTTCCATGGTAAGCATGGTAGACTCCAATGGAAATGGAGAATACGCTTTCTGTTCAACCTTGGTCAAGAATTCTAGAAGTATGAATGCCTGAGGATATTGCAATTCTCTTGGGTCCATAGATCTTAAAAAACAATTGTATTTTCCTTACTTTTTCCAGATAAATTGAAATGGCCTATCTCTCATGTCCTTACAAGAAAGATCAGAGAAATGTAAGTAATTTATCTTTATGACCATTCTATGTAAAGGTATTCTTTAAATTAAACCCAAGCTGTCTTCGCTGTACATTCACTCAAAGAGTCATGTGCTTTTCAAATCCCCATTAATTTTTCCTACCAAAAGACTCCAATATGGCAAGGCACAACCTTTGACAATGAAGACCAGAAATGTTTCTTCAGGCTTGATTCACTAGAATGGTATTGGTATTGAAGTTTGCATAAGATTCTCATTCATATCAAAATGAGAAACTCAACCAGTAAAATTACATCACTTCATTCCTGAGGGCACAAAATTAGCTGAAGACAACCTTACTTTTCTTTGTCACAGTGTAGAAAGCTCAGAACCAAATTCATTGTCATTGTGCCAAGAGCCAAATGAAAAGACTTGTCAGAATACAACACAGATATAATGGCATGGAAAATTGCACTGAAGAATAAGTTATCATCTGGACACCAAGTTTAATGGAAGTGACAATGAGTACAGTTTTTAAAGTTGGTATTGATATTGTGTATCCATGAGGCATCAGATACATGAATATGGAAGCTGCCTCATTAGATATAAACACCTACCACATCTTACCTCATTCTAGTCTAAGAAGTAGATTACAGCCTTGCTGAAGGAAGTTAACAATGGTGCACTTACCTTTTGAAGGATATTTTAAGTCTTTCTTTTTATCCATAGTTTAATTTCTTAGGGAAGAAGACATTTATCATGAAAAATCTTTGATCCTTTTTTTTTCAGATTCTATTACCTAAAATTAGCTATGCTTGATTTGGGTAATGCTGGTAACTTCAGGATAGTCCATGGCATACTTGATTAATTGACTTGAAAATAAGTATAACTCAGAAAAGATCTTAGCATTTTTTGTGAGAAATCAATGAGGCTATAAGGTTAGTTCATTAGTGGGTGTGCTTTTTGCAAGTTAGAGGTTTACAGGAATGCGACAGGATATTAGATCATAAATGTTGCCTGGCAACCGTGGTGGAATTCTATATTCTGGTATCATGGGCCAAGAACCAGAGAGCAACTTAAATTGGACATTTTAGTCTCTCAATATGATTATCTCATAAAACGTTTAAGGACAGCGCTTGTTGACATTGATTCTTCTAAACAAGTCATAGCCAAACCATGGAAGTTGACCTACAGCAATGAATATTACCCAATTCAAGAATACATAATATGAGGAATTATAGTCTGTGGAGAAACAGTCCAAAGACTTTTGTTGATGAATGTCATCTTCCCTAAGAAGTAATATTATGGATTAAGAAGGTAAAAGACACACAATTATTCAACAAATGTGAGTGTTCCATTGTTAACATCTTTCAGGAATGTGTTAATCCATTTGTTACATTAGACTGAGGAATAATTGGATAGATATTCATCTCTAATATGGCAGCTCCTCACATCAAATGTCTGATATTCTCTTAAATCCTGGATACAAAATGATCTTTAATCACTTACACATATTGCTACTCAAATCTGTGATTAATCCATCATTCATTTTGTTTGGCACCTTTTTGTGGGAGACTAGGTATCTCGTGGGTGTCTAGTATGGCAGACCATCTTATCCACTGACTATGTAATTATTTATGAAAATGGGACATTAAATAATTGATGACCAGAGGATTTTTGCACCACATTGTGGTAGTCAAGTATGCATGACCATCTAGAATTTAATTATGTAATTAACATATTTAAATCAATGATGACAACATCGGTCTTGAGTATGGTTTGGAGCCACATTGGGGAAGTAGATGTTGTGATACCAACTGATTGTTTGATTTTATAGCCTAATATAACAATGATTATATCTTCCATATTACCTGAAGTTTGGACGCACCTTGTGCGATCAAGTATTCCAGATCAACTAAATTTATAATTAACTTATTTAAATTGATGATAGTGGTTAGTATGCAACATCATTTAAAAGTTTGGATAATAATTTAAATAAATGATCATCTATTCCATGAAGAGTCAAGTCCATCTTGGGGAGTTAAGTATTCAATATCATCACATTTTTTGATTAATTGATATTTTTTTATTTTAAAGTCAATTATGTTTTTAACTCAAATAGTTTTATTCACCTCTACCATTCACATTCCTAAAAGATTTATTAAACATTATCTTTTATCAGAGAAATGCTCTGAGAATGAAAAATAATTCTGAGTTGTATATCTGTCACCGGTATCCAGTCTTTTTAATTTATTTTACATAAGTATCACATTTCCCTCTTGGCCCTCACTTCATCCCTCCCTCTCTCCCACCGTGTATGCAACCCAATTACCCTCCGCTCCCATTCCCACTCACTGCACCACATGTAGGGTAATGTATCTGGGAGGGCACAGCTAAATCTGTAAAGTCATATGGAGTAGGAACTAGTACATCCCTCCTGTGACTATGTTAAGGAAGTATCCTTAGATTGGGAATGTACTCCCAAAATTCTTTTGTGCAACAGGTGTACATACTACTTCCACTGTCAGAGGACCCTTAGACTACCCAGGCCTTCTGACTGAGACCCATATTTACAGGATCTGAGTTTATCTAATGCTTGGAATACAGATATCAGTCTGGGGCCCATTAACTTCTCCTTGTTCAGCTCAACTGTCTATGTGTGTTTCTGTAGCCTGGTCAGGTATTCCCACTCTGCATCTGTATTCCAGTTTGGCTCAGTGTTTAGCTGTGGATGTCTGCTTCTGTTTCTATCAGGTACTACATGAGGGCTCTGTAATTGTGGATAAGTTAGTCATCAAACTCATTATCACGGATCACGAATGTGCATTTATGGTAGCCTTTTCACTGTTGCTCAAATTGTTAGTTGGGATCGGCCTTGTAGGTCTCTGGACATTTCTCTAGAGTCAGTTTTCTCTTCTAACCTTTAATGACTCCCTCTTATGTGGTCTCTCTCTCTCTCTCTCTCTCTCTCTCTCTCTCTCTCTCTCTCTCTCTCTCTCTCTCTCTGTGTGTGTCTGTCTGTCTGTATGTCTTTTTCTCTCATCTATTCCTCTCCTGACTCAATCTTCCTAGTCCA
Organism: Cricetiscus sungorus; assembly: GCA_030556225.1. Taxonomy (NCBI): domain Eukaryota; kingdom Metazoa; phylum Chordata; class Mammalia; order Rodentia; family Cricetidae; genus Cricetiscus; species Cricetiscus sungorus. The sequence continues at coordinate 45,810 of JANBXA010000673.1, forward strand.
ATGGGCTTTCCTTTCCTCCTCTTGTATTTTTCCTACCCGTCTTTCCACTCACTGCCCTGCCACTCCCAATATGCTGAGGAGATCAAGTACCCTTTCTCTTCTTGTATGAATCACTTAGACTCCTCTTTGTTTCCTAGTTTCTCTGGTTGTGTGAATCATAGGTTAGTGACCCTTTGCTCTATGTCTAAAATCCATATACGAGTGAGTACAAACAATGTTCCTCATTTTGTGACAGTGTTACCCCATTCAGGAGGGTTTCTTCAATTTCCATTTATTTTTCTGCAAATTCCAAGATTCTACCCTCTCCCCCAAACAGTAGTATTTTTTGTGTAAATGTGCCACATCTTCTTTATCCAGTCTTCAGTTGAGCAACTGATAGAAGATGTTATTCTGTATATATGTTTCTCATACTGGTTAATAAAGCTCTGTGGCCAATGAGATAGCAAGATAGGCGGGGCTAGGAGACAAGGAGGAAAGAGGAAGTGGGAAGGAGGGCTGTGGGCCCAGACTGGTGGGCTGGCAGGCTGGTGGCCGGCAGGAAAAACCGGCGGTAACAAGCGACATCTAAGTTTCTTCCAGGATCTTGGTATTTCAAATAATACCACTGCAAACATTGTTAAGCCATGACATTACTCCCTGGATGTAATCCATGGATGTAGATCATTTTGGTATGTGCCTAAGAAGTCCTGTGGTACACCGATTCACAATTTACACCGATTCACCAATTCACAATTTAAATACCATACTGATATTTTTAAAAAACTGTACAAGTTTGCACTCCCATCAGCAGTAGAGGTGTGATCCCCTTTATCCACATGCTCTCCAGGATAAACTGTCATTGGTATTTCTAATTTGAGTCATTCTAGCTGGAATAAGATGGTATCTCAAAGTTGTTTTGATTTGCATTTCCCTGATAGCTAAGAATGGTGAACAATTTAAATATATTTCAGAATTTTTTTTCTTGTGAGAATTCTATCTTCAGTTCTGTTCCCTATCTTTAAAATAGTTATTTGTTGTTTTGGGGGCTAGTTTCTTGAGTTTTTTGCATATTTTAAAGGTCAACTCTCTGTCAGTTGTAGGATTGGTGACAATCTTTTCCCATGTTGTAGGCTGCCATTTGTTCTTTTCAATGGTGTGCTTTGCCTTAGAGAAGCTTCTTAGTTTGAGGAGTGCTCATTTCTTTATTGTTGATCTCAGTGTCTGTGCTACAGGTAGTATGTTCTGCAAGCAGTCTCCTGTAGTAATTTATTCAAGGGGTACCTCACACTTTCTTTCTAGGAGACTCAGTGTGGCTGGATGCATGTTGAGGACTTTGATTCATTTGAACTTGGGTTTTGTGCATGGTGATAAACGTGTCTATCTGCTGTCTTCTACATACCATCATCAACTTGTGACAGCACCATTTGCTGAAGATGCTTTCTTCCTCCAATTATGTACTTTTAGCACTTTTGTCAAAATCCGGGTGTTCTTAGGTGTGTGGGTTAATATCATGGTTTTGGATTCAATTATTTTTGTCTACCTGTTTATTTTTGTGCCCATAACAGGCTGTTTTTAGGACTATAGCTCTGTTATACAGCTTAAAGTCAAAGGTGGTGATGACTCCAGTATTTCTGATGTTGTACAGGATTTTTTATTTGCTATCCTTGGTCATTTGTTTTTCCATAGAAAGTTGAGCATTATCCTTTCAAGGTCAGTGAAGAATTGTGCTGGGATTTAAGTGGGATTGCATTGCATCTGAAGGTTGCTTTTGGCAAGATTACCATTTTTTACTGTTTATCCTACCTATCTCTGTGGTATCTTAGACTGCTCTGGCCTTATGTGGGAAATGGATCAATTACTCTTCCTAACCTCTGGGAAATTCATCATTGTCTGCATTTCACCTATGTGAAATGCATCATACTCTTCCTCGCCAGTGCGAAATGCAGCATTTTCTCTATTTATCATGTAGGAAATGCATCATTTTCTCTACCTCACCTGAGGGAAATTCATCATTATATGTACTTCATCTGTGGGAAATGCATCACTGCATCTATTTAATCTGTGGAAAATTCATCATTGTCACTATCTCACCTGTGGGAAATGCATCATTGTCTCCACTTCACCTGAGGGAAATGCATCCCTGTTCTACCTCAACTGTGGGAAATGTGTCATTGTCACCACATCACCTGTGGGACATGCATCATTGTCTCCACTTCACCTGTGAAAAATGCATCACTGTCTCTACCTCACCTGTGAGAAATTCATCATTTTCTCTACCTCATCTATGGAAAATGCATCAAATTCTCTCCCTCACCTGTGGGAAATGCATCATAGTCTCTACCACACCTGTGGGGAAATGAATCATTGTAGTAACCTTAATTGTTGAAAGAACATTACTCTTCTACCTAACCTATGGGAAATTCATTATTGCCTGTACTTTACCTGTGGGAAATTCATCCTTGTCTCCATCTCACCTGTGCGAAATGCAGAATATTCCCTACCTAACATGTGCATAATGCATCATTGTCTCTACATCACTTGTGAGAAATGCATCAATGATTCTACCTCACCTGTAGGAAATGCTTCCTAGCTTCCACCTTTCCTTTGTGAAATGCATCATTGTCTCTACGTCACCTGTGAGAAATGCATCAATGTTTCCATCTCACCTATGTGAAATTCATCCTTGCTTCTACATTTCCTATGGAAAATGTGTCATTTTCTCTACCGCACCTGTGTGAAATGCATCAGTGTCGCTACATCACCTGTGCGAAACGCTTCATTTTCTCTACCTCAAGTTTGGGAAATGCATCATTGTCTCCACTTCCCTTGTGGGAAATGCATCAATGTTTCTACCTCACCTGTGGGAAATGCATGATTGTCTCTACCTCACCTGTGGGAAAGGAATCACTGTGTCTATCACACTTGTGGCAAATGCATCATTGTCTATACCTCACCCGTTGGAATTACTTCCCTGTTCTACTCATCTGAGGGGAATGCTTCATTGTCATCACCTTGCCTGTGGGAAATGCATAATTGTCTCAACCTCACCTGTAGGAAAATCATCACAGTCTCTACCACACCTGTAGCAAATGAATCATTGTCTCCCTCTCCTGTGGGAATTGCTTCACTGTTCTACCTCATCTGTGGGAACTGCCTCCTTGCTTCTAACTCTCCTGTGGGAAATGCATCATTGTCTCTACCTCACCGGTGGAAAATATATTATTATTTGTACCTAAACTGAGGGAAATGTATCATTGCCTCTACTTCACCTGTGGGAAAAGCATCATCGTCTCTACCTCACCTGAGGGAAGTGCATCATTCTCTGTACCTAACATCTACGAAGTTCATCATAGTCTTCACTTTATCTGTTCTAAATGCATCACTGTACTACCTCTCCTGTGGGAAATGCATAATTGCCTCTACTTCAACTATGGGTAATGTATCAATGTTTCTACCTCACCTGTGCGAAATGTATCTTTACCTCTACCCCACAAGTGGGAAATGAATCATTGTCTCCATATCACCTTTGAGAAATGCATCACTGTCTCTACCTCACCACAGGGAAATGAATCATTAACTGCACCTCACTTGTGGGAAATGCATCCTTTTCTCTACATAACTAGTGGGAAATGCATCATTGTCTGCACCTCACCAGTGGGAAATGCAGCATAGTCTCTACCTAACCTGTGGGAAATGCATCATTGTCACTACCTCACCTGAGAAAAATAAATCATTGTTCTACCTCAATTGTTGGAAATATATCATTATCTGTACCTCACCTGTGAGAAATGCATCATTGCCTCTACTCCACCTATGGGAAATGCATCATTGTTTCTACCTCAACATGGGGAATTGCATCATTGCCTCAAACTTACCTGTTGAAATTACATCACTTTTCTACCTCACCTGTGGAAAATGAATCATTGTCTCTCTACATCCCCTGTGGGAAAGTCATCATTGCTCTACCTCACATGTGAGAAATGTGTCATTGTCTCTACAATCCTGTGGAAAATACATCATGGGCTCTACCACACTTTTACAATTTCATCACTATTCTACATCATCTGTGTGAAATGCTTCATTGTCTTCACACTTGTGGGAAAGGTTTCATTGTCTTCAACTCACCTGTGAGAAATGCATCAATGTTTCAACCTCACCAGTGGGATATTCATCCTTGCTTCTACAGTTTCTTTCTAAAATGCATCATTACTTCTACCTCACCTGTGGGAAAATCATTATTTTCTCCACCTCCACTATGGAAGATGCAGCACTTCCTCTACCTAACTTATGGGGAATGCATTATTGTTTCTACCTCACCTGTGGAAATGCCTCCTTAAATCTACCTCTCCTGTGGAAATGCATCGTTGTCTCTTCCTCACCTATGGGAAATGCATCATTGTCTCTACCTCGCCGGTGTGGAATGTATCATTATCTGTACCTGACCTGTGCAAAATGCAATATTGTCTCCACTTCTCATGAGGGAAAGGAATCATTGCTCTACCTCACCTGTGAGAAATGTCTAACTGTGTCTATCTCAGCTCTGGGAAATTTATCATTGTCTCTACCACAACTTTTGGAATTGCAACACTGTTCTACATCACCTGTGTGAAATGATTCATTGTCTCCACCTCACCTGTGGGAATTTCATCATTGTCTCCACCTCACCTGTGTGAAATGAATCATTGTCTCTACCTCACCAGTGGGGAATGCATCGATGTTTCCACCTCACCTGTGTAATATTCACCTTTGCTTCTACATTTTCTTTGGAAAATGCATCATTGTCTTTACTTCACCTGTGGGAAATGCATTATTGTCTCCATCTCACCTGTGGGAAATGCAGCATTTCCTCTACCTAACATGTGGGAAATGCATTATTGTTTCTACCTCACTTGTGAGAAATGAATCAAGGTTTCAGGCTCACCTGTGGGAAATGCCTCCTTGCTTCAAAGTCTCCTGCTGGAAATACATCATTGTCTCTTCCTCATCCTATGGGAAATTCCTCAGTGTCTCTACCTCATCTTTGGGAAATGAATCATTATCTCCATCTCACTTGTGGGACATGCATCATTGCCTCGACTTCACCTGTGGGTAAAGCATCATTTTTTTATACCTCACCTGTGGGAAATGCATAAGTGTCTCTACCGAACCTGTGGGAAATTCATCATTTTCTCTAAGTAACCTGTGGGAAATCATCACTGTTCTACATCACCTGTGGAAAATGCATCATTGTCTCAACCTCACCTATGGGTAATACATCATTGCTTCTAATTCATCTGTGGAAAATTCATTAATATTTCTACCTCACCTGCAGGGAATGTATAATTGTCTCTACTTCACCTGTGGGAAATGCATCAATGTTTCTACCTTACCTGTGGGACATGTATCATTTCTCTACCTCAACTGTGGTAAGTGCATCATTATCTTTATTTAATCTCTTGGAAATTCATCATTGTCTTTACTTCACCTGTGGGAAATGCATCAATATCTCTTCTTCACCTGTGGGAATGCAGCATTTTCTCTACCTAATATATGTGAAACACATCATTGTTTCCTCTTCTTCACCTTTGGGAAATACATCATTATCTGCTCCATATCTGCGGGGAACACATCATTGCCTCTACTTCATTGGTGAGAAATGCATCATTGTTCCTACCTCACCTGTGTGAAATGCAATATTATCTACTTCTCCTGTGGGAAAATTGCCTCAGCCACACCTGTTGGAATTGCATCACTGTTCAATCTCAATGGTGTTAAATGCATCATTGTCTCTACCTCACCTGTGGGAAATGCATATTTCAACGCGAAATTCATCATAGGCTGCATATCTATTGGAAGTTCACTTCTGCCTCTCCTGTGGGAAATGCATCATTTTTTCCACCTCAATTTTGGGAAATGCTTCATTGCTTCCACCTCACTGGTAGGAAATGCATCCTTGTCCCAAACTCACCTATGGAAAATTCATCATAGTCAATACCTCACCTGTGGGAAATGCATCAATGTTTCCACTTCACCCATGGGAAAGTCATCCTTGCTTCTACATTTCCTGTGGAAAATGCATCATTGTCTCTACTACACCTGTGTTAAGTGCATCATTGTCACTACATCAGCTCTGGGAAATGAATCATTTTCTCTACCTAAAGTTTTGGAAATGTATCATTGTCTGTATCTCACCTGTGGGAAATATATAATTGTCGCTACCTAACCTATGGGAAATTCATCATTGTCGGCATTTCAGCTGGGATAAATGCATCAGGGTCTCTTTCTCACTTGTGGGAAATGCAGAAGTTTCTCTACCAAACATGCGGTAAATTCAACACTTTGTCCACCTCACCTGTGGGTAATATATCATTCTCTGTACCTCACCTGGTGGAAATGAATCATTGCCTCTATTTCACCTGTGGGAAATACATGAATGTTTCTATCTCATCTGTGGGAAATGCATCATTGCCTATACTTGACTTCACCTGTGAAAATGTATCATTGTTTCCATATCCCCTGTTTGAAATGTATCATTGCCTCTGCCTCACCTGTTTGAATTGCATCACTGTTCTATCTTATCTGTGGGAAATGCATCATTGTTTCTACCTCAACTGAGGGAACATAAGCATTGCTTCTATCTCTCAAGTGGGAAATACATCATTGTCTGTACCTCACCTTTGGGAAATGCTTAATTGTCTCCACCTCACTTGTGGAAAATTTATCATTTCCTCCACTTAACCTTTGGAGAATGCATCATTATCTCTACATCACCTGTGGTAAATATATCATTATCTGTAACTTGCCTATGTGAAAGGCATAATGTCCCTACATCTCCTGTTTGAAATGCATCCAGCCTCAGCCTCACCTGTTGGAATTGCATCACAGTTCTACCTCACCTGTGGGAAAGTAATAATTGTCTCTATCTCTCCTGTGAGAAATGCATCATTGTCTCTACCTCACCTTAGGGAAATGCTCTATTGTCTCCACCTCACCTCTTGGAAATTCACCCTAGTCTCAATATCACCTGTGAGAAATGCATCAGTGTTTCCACATCACCTGTGGAAAGTCATCCTTGCTTCTACATTTCCTGTGGTAAATGCATCATTGTCTCTACAACAAATGTGTGAAATGCATCATTGTCACTACATCACCTGTGTGAAATGCATCATTTTCTCTACCTAATATTTGGTAAATGTATCATTGTCTCTACCTCAACTGTGGGAAATATATCATTGTCTCTAGTCACCTATGGTAAATACATTATTGTCTGCACTTCAACTGGGTTAAATGCATCATAATCTCTACCTCACCTGTGGCAAATGCAGCATTTTCTCTACCAAACCTGCAGTAAATGAAACACTTTTTCCACCTCACCTGTGGGTAATATATTATTATCTGTACGTTACCTTGTGAAATGCACCATGTCTCTACCTCATCTGTAGGAAAGGCGTCATTGTCTCCACTTCCCCTGTTTGAAATGCATCATTGCCTCAGCCTCACCTGTAGGAATTGTATCACTGTTCTATCTCACTGGTGGGAAAGGCATCATTGTCTCTAAATCACGTGTGGGAAATGCATCATTGGCTCTGCCTCACATGTTGGAATTGCATCATTCTTCTGCCTCTCCTGTGGGAAATGCATCATTGTTTATACCTCAACTTTGGGAAATGCTTCATTGTCTCCCCATCCCACGTGGGAAATGCATCACTTTCAGTATCTCACTTGGGGGAAATTTATCATTCCTTGCACCTTACCTGTGTGAAATGCGTTTTTGTCTCTACCTCCCTTATGGGAAATGCATCATGGTCTCCACTAATCTGTGGGAAATACATCATTATCTGTACCTCACCTCTGAGCATTGTCTCAATTTTTCCACATCACCTGTGGAAAATTCATTTTGCTTCTACATTTCCTGTGGAAAATGCATCATTGTCTCTACCTTACCTGTGGGAAATGAATCATTGCAACTATATCACCTGTGGGAGTGCATCATTTTATCTACCTCAAGATTGGGATATGCATCATTGTCTCTACCTCACCTACAGGAAATATATCATTGTCTCTACCTAACCTATGGGATATTCATTATTATCTGCACTTCTCCTGGGTGAAATGCATCATGGTGTCTTCCTCACCTGTGTGAAAGGCAGCATTTTCTCTTCCAAATATATGGTAAATACAATATTTACTCCACCTAACCTGTGGGAAATATATCATTATTTGGACCATACCTGTGGGAAATGAATCATTGCCTCTACTTCAGCTGTGGGAAAGGGATCATTGCCTATGCCTCACCTGTTGGGATTGCATCACTGTTCTATTTCACCTGTGGAAAATACATCATTGTCTGAAGCTCACCTGTGGGAAATGCATCATTCTCTCTAACTAACCTCTACGAAATTCGTCATTGTCTTCACTTCACCTGTTGGAAACACATCACAGCTCTACCTCTCCTGAGGGAAATGAATCATTTTCTCCTCTTCACCTGTGGAAAATGCATCATTGTCTGCACCGCCCCTGTTTGAAATGCATCCTTGTCTCAACCTCACCTGTGAGAAATGTGTCAATGTTTCCACTTCACCTGTGGGAAAGTCATTCTTGGTTCTACATTTCCTGTGGAAAATGCATCAGTGTCTCTACCACACCTGTGTGAACTGCAACAATGTCACTAAATCACCACTGTAAAATGCATCATTTTTTCTATATAAATTTGGGAAATGTATGATTATCTTTACCTCCCTTTGATAAAAGGATCAATGTCTCTACCTCAAAATTCGGAAATGCATCATTTTCCCTACCTCATCATTGGGAAATGCATCATTAGCTCTAACCAACATGTGGGAAATTCATCACTGTTCTATCTAACTAACCTCTTAGAAATTCGTCATTGTCTGCACTTCACCTTTTGGAAACACATCACTGTTCCACCTCACCTGTGAAAATGCATCATTGTCGCTACCTCACCTGTGGTAAATGCATCATTGCCTCTAATCACCTGTGGGAAATTCATCAAAATTTCTACCTTATCTGTGAGAAATGTATCATTGTCTCTACCTCAACTGTGGTATGTGCATCATTATCTTTCCTAACAACTTGAAACTTCATCATTGTCTTCACTTCACCTGTCTCTTCAATGTCTCTACTTCATCTGTGGGAAAGGCCTCATTGTTTCTACCTCACCTGTGTGAAATGCAGCATTGTGTCTAACTCACCTGTGGGAAATTCATCATTCATTCTACATAACCTCTACGAAATTCATCATATTCTGCACTTCACCTATTGGAAATTCAACACTCTTCTACTTCTTCTGTGAGAAATGCATCATTGTCTCCACATCTCTTGTGGGAAACGCATCACTTTCATTATCTCACCTGAGTGAAAATTAATCGTTCTCTTCACCTTACCTGTGTGAAATGCGTCTTTTTCTCTACCTCACTTATGGGAAATTCAAGATAATGATGTATTACCCACAGGTGAGGTAGACAAATGGTTGCATTTACCGCGTGTTTCGTACATAGAGAAAATGATGCATTTCCCAGAGGTGAGGAAGAGATCATTATGCATTTCACCCAGATGTAATGCCGACAATGATGAATTTCCCATAATTTAGGTAGAGACAATGATATATTTCCATCAGGTGAGGTAGAGACAATGATGCATTTCCCAAATTTTAGGTAGAGAAAATGTTGCATTTCCCAGAGGTGTTCTAGTGACAATGATGCATTTCCCACAGGTGAGGTAGAGACAATGATACATTTCCCAAACTTGAGTTAGATAAAATGATGCATCTCCCATAGGTGATATAGTTTTGATGATTCATTTCCCAAAGGTGAGGTAGAGACACATTTTCCACAGGAAATTTAGAAGCAAGATGAGTATCCCACAGGTTAGTGGAAACATTGAGGCAATGTTCATAGGTGAGGTACAGACAATGATGCCTTTCCTACAGGTGTTCTGGAGACAATTAAGCATTCCCACAAGTGAGATGGAGGCAATGATGCATTTAACACAGTTTAGGCGGAGACAATGATGCATTTCCCATAAGTGAGGTAGAAATAATGATACATTTCCCATTGGTGAGGTGGAGACCATGAAGCATTTCCCATAAGTGAGGTAGAGACAAAACCGCATTTCACACAGGTAAGGTGCAGAGAACAAAAATTTCCCTCAGGTGAGATAATGAAAGTGATGGGATTCCAACAGGTGAGGCAGAGGCAATGATACATTTCAAACAGGAGAAGTGGAGACAATGATGCATTTCCCACAGATGAGATATAACATTCACACATTTCCCACAGGTGAAGTAGAGGCAATGATTCATTTCCCACAGGTGAGGTGGAGTAAATGTTGCATTTACCGTATGTTTGGTAGAGAAAAGGCTACATTTCTTACAGGTGAGGAAGACACCATTATGCATTTCAGCCAGGTGAGGTGAAGTGCAGACAATGATGAATATTCCATAGCTTAGGTAGAGACAATGATATATTTCCCACAGGTGAGATACAGATAACGATATATTTCCCAATGGTGGGGTAGAGACAATGATACATTTCCCAAACTTGAGTAGATGAAATGATGCATCTCCCTCAGGTGATAGAGTTGCAATGATTCATTTCCCACATGTCAGGTATAGATAATGATATATTACCCACAGGTGAGGTGGACAAATGGTTGCATTTACCACGTGTTTTGTATGTAGAGAACACACTGCATTTCCCATAGGTGAGGAAAAGATCATGATGCATTTCACCCAGATGTAATGCCGACAATGATGAATTTTTCATAATTTAAGTAGAGACAATGATATATTTCCATCAGGTGAGGTAGAGACAATGATGCATTTTCCACAGTAGAGGCAGAAGACTGATGCAATTCCAACAGGTGAGGCACAGATAATAATATATTTCCCACAGGTGAGGTAGAGAAAATTATACATTACCCACACTTGAGGTAGATAAAATGATGCATCTACCACAGGTGATAAAGTTGTAATGATTAAATTCCCACAGGTGAGGTAGAGACAACGATGCATTTTCCACAGCAGAGGCAGAAGAGTGATGCAATTCCAACAGGTGAGGCAGAGGCAATGATGCATTTCAAACAGGAGATGTGGAGACAATGATGCATTTCCCACAGGAGAGGTAGAACAGTGATGCATTTCCAACAGATGAAGTGTAGATTATGATGAATTTTGTGGAGGTTAGGAAGAGAGAATGATACATCTCCCACAGATGAAGTAGAGAAAATGATGCAGTTCCCACCGTTGAGATATAACAGTGATGCAAATCCAACAGGTGAGGCTGAGCCAATGATGATTTTCCCACCTGACAGGTAGAGACAATGTTGCTTTACCACAGTTGAGGTAGAAGCAATGATGCATTTGCCACGGGTGAAGTAGAACTGTGATGCAATTTCAATAGGTGAGGCAGAGGCAATGATGCATTTCAAACTGAGGAGGTGGAGACAATGATGCATTTCCTTCTGGTGATGTAGAGACATGATGCATTTAACACAGGCAGGGTACAGATAATGATGCATTTCCCACAGGTTACATGTTGACAATGATAAATTTCCCACAAGTGAGGTAGAGACAATGAAGCATTTCCCAATGCTGAAGTCCAGACAATGATGTATTTACCTCACGAGAAATAGAGGCAATGGTTATTTTCCCACAGGTGAGGTAGAAACAATGATGAATTTCCCACAGGTAAGGTAGAACAGTGATACAATGCAAACAGGTTAGGCAGAGGCAATGATGCATTTCCAACAGAGGAGGTGGAGACAATGATGCATTTCCCACAGGTGAGTTAGGGACAATGATGGATTTCCCACAGGTGAAGTGAAGTGTAGGCTGTGATGTATTTCCCACAGATGAAGTAGAATCATTCATGCATTACCCACAGGTGAAATAGAGGCAATGATTCATTTCCCACAGGTGAGGTACAGATAACGATATATTACCCAGAGGTGAGGTGGACAAAGTGTTGCATTTACCACATGTTTCGTAGAAAACATGCTGCATTTCCCACAGTTGAGGTAGAAACAATGATGCATTTTCCACAGGAGAGTCAGAAGAGTAATGCATTTCGAACAGGTGAATTGCAGATGATGATAAATTTCGTAGATGTTAGGTGGAGAGAATGATGCATTTTCAACAGGTGAGGTACAGACAATGATGCATTTTCCACCAGTGAGATAGAATAGTAATGCAATTCCAACATGTGAGGCTGAGGCAATGATGATTTTCCCTCAGGAGAGGTAGAGACAATGTTGCATTTCACACAGTTCAGGTAGACACAATGATGCATTTTCTACAGATTAATTAGAGGCAATGATGTATTTCCCAGAGATAAGGAACAGACAATGATATATTTCCCAAAGGAGAAGAAGAGACAATGATACATTTCTTATATATTTAGTAGAGAAAATGAGGCATTTCCCACAGGAGAAATCGATACAATGATGCATTTCCCACTGGTGAAGTGAAGACAATGTGGAATTTCCAAGAGGTTAGGTAGAGATAATGATGCATTTCCCACAGGTGAGGTGGACACAATGAAGAATTTCACACAAGTGAGGTGGAGACATTGAAGCATTTCCCAAACATGAGGCAGAGACATTGATGCATTTCCCACAGGAGAGATAGAGACAATGATTACTTTCCCACAGGTGAGGTAGTAGCAATGATGCATTTACCACCGTTAAGGTGGAACAGTGATGCAATTCAAACAGTTGAGGCAGAGGCAATGAGGCTTTTCAAACTTGTGAGTTATAGACAATGATGCATTTCCCACAGATGTGGTCGAAACTTTCATGCAATTCCCACAGGTGGAATAGAGGCAATGATTCAATTCCCACAGGTGGAGAAAATGATGCATTTTTGAGAGGTGATTTAGAGACAATGATGCATTTCACAAAGGTGTGGTACAGACAATGATGCATTTCCCACAGGTAAGGTAGAACAGTGATGCAATTCAAACAGGTGAGGCAGAGGCAATGATGCGTTTCAAACAGGGGAGGTGGAGACAATGATTCATTTCCCACAGGTGAAGTGAATTATAGGCAAAGATGCATTTCCCACAGATGAGGTAGAAACATTCATGCATTTCCCATAGGTGAAATAAAGGCAATGCTTCATTTCCCACAGGTGAGGTACAGATAATATTATATTACCCACAGTTGAGGTGGACAAAGTGTTGCATTTACCACATGTTTGGTAGAAAATAATGCTGCATTTCCCACAGGTGAAGTAGAAACAATGATGCATTTTCCACAGGAGAGTCAGAAGAGTGATGCATTTCCAACAGGTGAAGTGCAGACAATGATGAATTTTCCACCAGTGAGATAGATAGTAGCAATTCCAACATGTGAGGGTGAGGCAATGATTATTTTCCCTCAGGAGAGGTAGAGACAATGTTGCATTTCACACAGTTCAGGTAGACACAATGATGCATTTTCCACAGATTAAGTAGAGGCAATGATGTATTTCCCAGAGATAAGGAACAGACAATGATATATTTCCCAAAGGTGAAGAAGAGACAATGATACATTCCTTATATATTTAGTAGAGAAAATGAGGCATTTCCCACAGGTGAAGTGAAGACAATATGGAATTTCCAAAAGGCTAAGTAAAGAAAATGATGCATTTCCCACAGGTGAGGTGGACACAATGATGAATTTCACACAAGTGAGGTGGAGATAATGAAGCATTTCCCAAATGTGAGGCAGAGACAATGATGAATTACCCACAGGAGAGATAGAGACAATGATTACTTTCCCACAGGTGAGGTAGCAGCAATAATGCATTTGCCACAGGTGAGGTAAAACTGTGATTCAATTCCAATATGTGTGACAGAGGCAATGCTGCATTTCAAATATGGGAGGTGGAGACAATGATGCATTTCCTACAGGTGAGTTGGAGTCATGATTAATATCATACAGGCAAGTTACAAATAATGATATATTTACCACAGATGATGTGGAGATAATGATGAATTTCACACAAGTGAGGTAGAGACAATGAATCATTTCCCAAAGGAGAGATACAATGATTACTTTCCCACAAGTGAGGTTGAACTGTGATGCAATTTCAACAGGAGAGGCAGAGGCAATGATGCATTTCATACATGGAGGTGGAAACAATGATGCATTTACCACAGGTGAGGTAGAGACATGATTCATTTCCCACAGGCAAGGTACAGATAATGATATATTTACCACAGGTGTTGTAGAGGTAATGATGCATTTCTCACAGATTAGGTGGAGACAATAATGAATTTCCCACAAGTAAGATGGAAACAATGAACCATTTCCCAAAGGTGAGGTACAGAGCAATGATGTATTTCAAACAGGAGAGATAGAGGCAATGATTATTTTCCCACAGGTGAGGTAGAAACAATGATGCATTTCCCACAGTTAAGGTAGAACAGTGATACAATTCAAACAGGTGAGGCAGAGGCAATGAGGCATTTCAAACTTGTGAGTTATAGACAATGATGCATTTCCCACAGGTGAGGTATAGACAATGATGCATTTCCCACAGATGTGGTCGAAACTTTCATGCATTTCCCACAGGTGAAATGGAGACAATAATTCATTTCCCACAGGTGAGGTACAGATAATGATATATTTCCCACAGGTGAGGTGGACAAAGTGTGGCATTTACTGCATGTTTGGAAGAGAAAATTCTGCATTTCCGACTGCGGAGGAAGAGATCATGATGCATTCTTCCAGCTGAAAGGCTGACAATGATGAATTTCCCATAGGCTAGGTAGAGACAATGATATATTTCCCACAGTTGAAGTAGAGACAATGATACATTTCCAAAACTTGTGGAAGACAAAATGATGCATCTCCCACAGGTGATATAGTTGCAATGATTCATTTCCCACAGATGAACTAGAGACAAGGATGCATTTTCCATAGGAAATGTAGAAGCAAGATGAATATCCCACAGGTTAGGTGGAAACATTGAGCAATACTCACAGGTGAGGTACAGACAATGATGCATTTCCCACAGGTGAGCTGGAGACAATGAAGCATTTCCACAAGTGAGGTGGAGACAATGATGCATTTCCCACAGGTAAGTAGAAACAATGATTCATTTCCCACAGGTGAGGTACAGAGAATGATACATTTCCCACAGGTTGGGTGGAGTAAATTTTGCTTTTACCGTATGTTTGGTATTGAATATGCTGCATTTCCCACAGACGAGGAAGGCACTATGATGCATTTCACCCAGGTGAAGTGCAGACAATGTTGAATATTCCCTAGGTTAGGTAGAGAGAATGATATATTTTGCAAGGTGAGGTAGAGACAATGATGAATATCCCATAGGTTAGGTAGAGACAATGATACATTTCCCAAATTGAGGTAGATAAAATTATGCATCTCCCACGGGTGATAGAGTTGCAATGATTCATTTCCCACAGGTCAGGTAAAGACAATGATGCATTTTCCACAGGAATGTAGAAGCAATTTATACTTCCCACAGGTGAGGTAGAAACATTGAGGCAATGCTCACAGCTGAGGTACAATGATCCTTTTCCCACTGGTGTGCTGAAGACAATGAAGCATTCCAACAGGAGAGGTTGAGACCATGATACATTTCCCATGAGTGATCTAGGCACAAAAACGCATTTTACAAAGGTAAGGTGCAGAGAACGATAAATTTCCCTCAGGTGAGATTATGAAAGTGATGAAATTCCAACAAGTGTGGCAGAGGCAATGATGCATTTCAAAGAGGGGAGGTGGAAACAATGATGCATTTCCTACATGTGAGGTAGGACATGATGCATTTCACATAGGCAAGGTACAAATAATCATATATTTAACATAGGAGATGTAGAGATAATGATGCATTCATTTCCCACAGGTTAAGTGGAGACAATGTTGAATTTACCACAAGTGAGGTGGAAACAATGAAGCATTTCCCAAAGGTGAGGTACAGACAATGATGTATTTCCCACATGAGAGATAGAGGCAATGATTATTTTCCCATAGGTGAGGTTGAAACAATGATGCATTTCCCACAGGTGAGGTAGAACTGTGATGCAATTCCAACGGGTAAGGAATAGGCAATAATGCATTTCAAGCAGGGCAGGTAGAGATAATGATGCATTTCCCACAGGTTAGGTGGAGACAATGATGAATTTTCCACAGAAGAAGTAGAACAGTGATTTATTTCCAACAGGTAAAGTGCAGAATTAGGTAGGAAAAATGATGCATTTCCGACTTGTGAGGTATAGACAATGATCCTTTTCTCACAGGAAAAACCTGCCGTAACAAAAATGATCATTTCTGACAGGTGATCTTAACACTATGATGCATTTACCTCAGGTGAGGTAGAACAGTGATGGATTTCCCTCAGGTGAGATAGAGACAATGAGGAATTTCCCACATTTGAGGTTATAAAATAATGAATATCTCATAGGTGAGTTAGAGGCAATGATGCATTTCACACAGCTGTGGTGGAGACAATGATGCATTTCACACTGTTGAGGTAGAAACAGTGATGAATTTCTCATAGGTGAGGTAGAGACAATGACTCACTTCCCACAGGTGAGGTAGAAACAATGATGCATTTCTCAGGAGTGAAGTAGAGGCAATGATGCATTTCCCACATGTGAAGTACAGATAATGATATATTTCCCACAGGTCAGGTAGAACAGTGATGCAATTCTAACAGTTGTGATAGAGGAAATGATTCATTTTCTGTTACGGCAGGTTTTCCCTGCCAGCTGTCGCCGGTCCTGCCGCGACGTGTCATGCCGCCACGTGAGCCCCAAATAACACTCAGAGACTCTGTATTTGATACAATCCTGTTGGCCAGTTACCATCATTTTTAATGGGCTAGCTCTGTCTTAATGATTAACCCATTTCTACTTATATAATCATTTCCACATGGCTCATCTTATCCTGGAGCCATGGCTGGCGTCTTCTTTCCTCCCTGGTCTACATCTTGACTACTCCTTCCCATTTCCTCTTTCCTCATTGTCTCCTAGCCTTGCCTATCTAGTTTCCTATTGGCCAACGGGGCTTTATTAATTAACCAGTATGAGAAACATATTTACAGAATAAAATCTCCCATCAATTTCCCACAGGTAAGGTAGGACAGTGATGCATTGCCTCAGGTGAGGTAGTAGAAAAGATGCATTTATCACAGATGGGGTAGGGGTAATGATGTATTTCCCACAAGTGAGGTAGAGTCAATGATGCATTTCCCAAAGTTGAGGTGGAGACAATGATGAATTTACCAGTGGTGAGTTGGCAATAATGATTCAATTCCCCCAATTTAAGTGGACACAATCATGCCTTTCACAATGGTGAGGTAGAGACAATGATGCATTTTCCACAGTTGAGGTAATAAAAATGATGCTTTTCCCACAGGTGATGTAGACACATTGATGCATTTTCCCACAGGTAAGGTCCAGATAATGATTCATTGCCCATAGGTGAGGAAAAGACAATGTTGCATTTCCCATAGTTGAGGCAGAGTCAATGATAAATTTCATACAAGTGAGGTAGAGACTGTGATGCATTGCCCACAAGTGAGGTAAAGACAATGATGCATTTTCCACAGGTGATGTGGTGACAATAATCTGTTACCGACAGATGAGGTAGAGACCGTGATGCATTTCCAACATGTGAGTTAGAGAAAGTGATACATTTCACACAGGTGAGGTAGAGATAATGATGCCTTTCCAATAGGTGAGGTGGAGAAAATGATGCATTTCCTTCAGGTGAGGTAGAGACAATGATGCATTTCCCATAGGAGAGGAAAAGACAATGATTGTTATTCCACAGTTGAGGTAGAGACAATGACCCATTTCCCAAAGATGAGGTAGAGACAATGATGCATTTACACAGTTGAGGTGTAGACAACGTCGCATTTTTCAGTTGTCAGGTAGAGATAATGATGGTTTCAAACAGGTGTGGTAGAGACAATGATGCATTTCCCACAGAAGACGTAGAGACTATGATGCATCTTCCACAGGTGAGGTAGAATAAATGTTGCATTTCCCACAGGTGTGGGAGAGACAAAGAAAGATTTCCATAGGTGATGCAGATAATGATGCATTTCCCACTGACTAGGTAGAGTCGAATATGCATTTTCCACAGGTGATGTAGATGAAGTGCTGCATATCCCACAGGTGAGGTGGAGACAATGATATATTTAACACAGCTGAGTTAGAGACAATGATGCATTTCCCACAGGTGAGTTAGAGACAGTGATACATTTCACACAGTTAAGGTAGAGATGTAAAGACAAGGATGTATTTCTCACTGGTGAGGTAGAGACAATGTTACATTTCCCACAGGCTAATTTCGACAGGGAAGCATTTCCCACAGGTGAGGTAGAGCCACAACCTGATGTTCATGGCTCCCAATTACTTATGAAGGCCTGAATGAAGGAGGTACAAACTGAAGAGTGGGTTGTTGCTGTACAGTCGGGATACAGGGCTAAAATCCTTCATCTTATATAGCATCAAGGTACCAGCAATTTCAAATGAAATCAGACGATAAAACCTGTTAAAAAGTGAAGACTACGTCAAGAGAAATGATCAGAGATGGGAGCCTCCACATTAAGAGTATCAGAGAATCAGGCAAGCATTTTCGCTGACTGAGCAGGGACACTAACCAATGCTGGTGATTATGGAGGGATAGTGCTGTTTGATGTTAGTGCAAGGCTGCTACAGCCATAACTTCTGGTGAGTTTTATTCCTTCAGACACCAGCTGTTTGCTGCCAACTCTAAAGACAGTTCTAACTAAGTCTCCGTCATTTTAATAATACTCAAATTCAAAGTCTAGTATTAAAACCTGTGGGCTCAGAGACTTAGGATAGCAACTGTATAAGTTTCTCTCTTTTGTATAATTTTGGAAGCATCTCTCCTTCCATACTGCCCAATTAAAGTAAAACTATGCTGGACAACTGAAAGACTTAGAACAAAATTTAGGAAGCTTACCATGGAGGAAAAGATGCCAGTATACCTACAAGATTGACCACAACTAACAATTTCATCAACAGAGGAAAGGGTAACATAAATGCCCTTCATTTATAAAGAGATTGATTACTAACTTATCCACCATCATGGAGCCTTCATCTCATAGCTGGTGGAAAGAAATCAAATACCCAGAACTAGAATCCAGACACAGGGAGGGAAGAAAAGACCAGGCTGGAAAACACAGATAGACAGCTGACCTGAACATGGAGGAGGTAATTGCCCCCAAAACTGATAGTTGTGTATCCCACATGGGACTGACTCAGACCCCCTGAACATGGGTCTCAGCTAGGAGGCCTGAGCAGTCTAAGATACCACAGATAGAGGAACCTGAATGTATTCCTGATACACAAAAGGACTTTGCAGGCACATCCCCCATGGAGGGATCCTCCCTTAACATAAAGATAGGAGAGAAGTCCTAGGCCCTATTCCAAATGACTTGACTGGTGTAGATGACCCCTCTTGGAGAGCATCACCCTAAATGGGTAGTGGGGGAGATCGGCTGGGGGGATGGTCCGGGGACATGAGATGGTGGAAGAGAGGGAATGAGGAAGGCAGGGAGAAAGGAAGGATGGGTGGAAGAAAGGAAAGGAGGGAGGGGGAACTGTGGTAGATGTGTAAAATAAAATTACATATTAAAAGAGGAGAACATGTTCAAATATTACCCTTATGACAAATAATTAAATATAACTATAACATCTTTTGAAATGTAAGCTGTCATCAAAGCCTCCCAAAGAGAAAAGGCCAGGGCCAGATGTCTTTAGTGCAGAATTCTACCAGAAATTCAAAGACTAGCTAATACCAATACTCCTCAAATTGTACCACAAAATAAATGCAGAGGGTTCATTTCCAAATAACATTTATGTGGCTACAATTACCTTGGTACACAAGCCACATGAGATATAAATAAGAAAGAGTACTAGACACCAATATCCCTCATGAACATTGATGCAAATATACTCAATAAAATACTGTCAAATAGAATCCAAGAACACATCAGGGGAATCATCGACCATGACCAAGTAGTGTTCATCTTAGTGATGCAGGGATGGTTCAACATATGTAAATCTATTAATGTGATGTAGTGGAAAATGAAAAATTATATTTTCATCTCACTAGATGATTTTCTCTGATTATGAAGCTGATGGAATGTGCAGTTTCTCTTTCCCAATCCTCCAAGCATATCCTTTTATTTCCATTCACACTTGTCTGCGTAATTTCTGCCTACATACCATTTTGTAGCATGCATACCTAGCAAACAACTTGTAAAATAGATTGAATGTAAGTCAATATAAAATGAATATAGTAATAGAAGGTGTAGTGTAAGTTCAAATCTCAGAAACTTCTGGCCCTGATATTTCAAGAAATTAATTAAACTTCTAACAAGAAAATTACATAGTTTCTCCGAGTTGACATCTTAGCAGCACACAATGTATGATTGAATGCATTTCACATGGACCTTATCTAGATGCAAAATTGATGAGTCTTCATTCAGTGAAGAATATTGAAAGGACTTCTGAAAGAAATGGCAAATGTAATATTATTACCTAAATTTGTCCATTCTGTCAGGACTATGCTAGTATCTCAGAGTTATTTTAATTTGCATTTCCTGAGGGCTACAGGTGATGAGCCATTTTTAAGTGTCTTTCAGCCATTTTGTTTTGCTCTATTGGGAATTCTCTACTCACTACTGTGCCCCTATTTTTTGATAGTATTATTTGGTGTATGGTGACTAGATTCTTGTGTTCTTTGTGTATTTTGATGATAACCCGCTGTCACATGTGAGGTTGGTGATCTTCTTTTCCCAGTATGTGGGCTCCCTCTTGGTGTTGTTGACTATGTCCTTTGCCTTATAGAAGCCTCTCAGTTACACGAAGTTTATTTTATTAATTGTTGATCTCAGTCAATATCTGCCCGTTGTGTTATGTTCAGCAAGCAGTCTTCTTTACCAGTTTGTTCATGGGTACCTGCCATTTTGTCTTCTAAATGTTTTGGTATGACTGTATTTATGTTGAGGTATTTGATCCATTTGGACTTATGTTGCGTGCATGACATTTGACATGGGTCTTTCTGCAGTCTTCTGCACACCATCATCCAGTTGTGCTAGTACCATTTGAAGAAAAAGAATTTCTCTTTCCAATCCATCTGAATCCAGAGAAGCTTCAGATGATTCATAAAAAAATCAGAAAGAAGACAACAGTGCCCACTCTCTTGATAAATAGAAAATATTATATGGGAGTTTCTTGCAAGGCCAATAAGACAAAAAAAGACATCAAGGGTATACAAATTTCAAGGGAATAAATGAAGCTGTCATTATTTTTCAATGGTATGATTGTTTACATATGTGCTTCACAAAAGTCTACTAGGGAACCCCCACAGCTGATAAAAACACTCAGCAAATTAGAAGGATACAAGATTAACTCAGAAAAATTAGTAGCCCTATTCTATGCAGACAATAAAGGGGCATAGACAGAAATCAGGGTAAGATCACATTTACAATAGCCACAAACATCATGACATAGCTTGAATTAATGCTTACCAATCAAGTCATAGATATATATATATAGCAAGCACTTTTCGTCTTTAAAGCAAAAAAAATTAAAGAAGATACCAGAAAATGAAAAGATCTCCCATGCTCTTGGATAGGTAGGATAAACAGTAAAAAATGGTAATCTTGCCAAAAGCAACCTACAGATGCAATGCAATCCCACTTAAATCCCAGCACAATTCTTCACTGACCTTGAAAGGATAATACTCAACAAAAGAAAAGACACAGGATAGCAAAAAAAAAAAATTAAAAAAACCCTGTACAACATCGAAAATTCTGGAGTCATCAACACCTTTGTCTTTCAGCTGTATAACAGAGCTATAGTCCTAAAAACAGCCTGTTATGGGCACAAATATAACAGGTAGACAAAACTAATTGAATCCAAAACCATGATATTAACCCACACACCTAAGAACACCTAGATTTTGACAAAAGTGCTAAAAGTATATAATTGGAGGAGGAAAGCATCTTCAGCAAATGGTGCTGTCATAAGTTGATGATGGTATGTAGAAGACAGCAGATAGACACGTTTATCACCATGCACAAAACCCAAGTCAAATGAATCAAAGACCTCAACATGCATCCAGCCACACTGAGTCTCCTAGAAAGAAAGTGTGAGGTACCATTGAATAAATTACTACAGGAGACTGCTTCCAGAAAATACTACCAGTAGCACAGACACTGAGATCAACAATAAAGAAATGAGCACTCCTCAAACTGAGAAGCTTTTCTAAGGCAAAGGACACAGTTGACAAGACCAAACGGCAGCCAATAACATGGGAAAAGATTGTCACCAATCCTACATCTGACAGAGGGCTGATCTTTAAAATATGCAAAACTCAAGAAACTAGCTCCCAAAACAACAAATGACTATTAAAAATGGAAACAGAACTGAAGAGAGAATTCTCAAGATAAGAAATAAAAAATGCTTTAATATATGTAAATTGTTCACCATTCTTAGCTATCAGGGAAATGCAAATCAAAACAACGTTGAGATACCATCTTACTCCAGCTAGAATGGCTAAAATTAGAAATACCAATGACAGATAATGCTGGAGAGCATGTGGATAAAGGGGAACACTCCTCCACTGCTGGTGGGAGTGCAAACTTGTACAGTTTTTTTTTTTTTGATATCAGTATGGTAATTCCTCAGTAAATTGTGAATCGGTGTACCACAGGGCTTCTTAGGTACATACCAAAATGTTATACATACATGGAATAATGGCATGGCTTGACTATATTTGCAGTGGTATTTTTTGAAATACCAAGATCCTGGAGGAAACTTAGATGTCCCTCAACTGAAGATTGGATAAAGAAGACGTGGCACATTCATGTAATGAAATACTACTGTGTGAGGGAGAGTGTGGAATATTCGAATTTGCAGAAAAATTGATGGAACTTGAAGAAACCCTCCTGAATGGGGTAACACAGTCACAAAATGTGGAACATTGAATGTACTTACTCATATATGGATTTTAGACATAAAGCAAAGGGTCACTAGCCTATAATTCACACCACCAGAGAAACTAGGATACAAAGAAAAGTCTAAGTGATTCATTCAAGTTCCCTCACAGAAGACAAAGGGCACTTGATCTCCTCAGCAGATTGAGAGTGGCACGGCAGTGAGTGGAGAGACAGGTAGGAGAAAGACTAGAGGAGGAAATGAAAGCACATTGGACTAGGAAGATTGAGTCGGGAAGAGTTGATGAGAGAAAAAGACAGAGGAAGAGAGAGAGAGAGAGAGAGAGAGAGAGAGAGAGAGAGAGAGAGAGAGAGAGAGAGAGAGAGGGAACCGAGTCAATATAGGTTAGAAGAGAAAACTGACTCTAGAGAAATGTCTATAGATCTACAAGGCTGATCCCAACTAACAATTTGAGCAACAGTGAAAAAGCTGCCATAAATACACTTCCATGATCTGTGATAATGAATTTGATGACTAACATATCCACAATTGCAGAGCCCTGATCTAGTAGCTGATGGAAGCAGAAGCAGACATCCACAGATAAACACTGAGACAAACTGGAACACAGATGCAGAGAGGGGGACCTGACCAGGGTACAGAAACCTACATAGACAGGTGAGCTGAACAAGAAGAAGCCAATGTCCCCCCCAGACTGATATCTGTCTACCCAGCATAAGATCAATTCAGATGCTGTAAATATGCATCTCAGTCAGAAGGACTGGGCAGTCTAAGGGTCCTCTGTCAGTGGAAGTAGTATGTACATCTAGTGCACAAAAGAATTTTGGGAGTACATTTCCAGTGGAGGGATACTTCCTTAATGTAGAGGCAGGAGGGATGTCCTAGTTCCTACTCCAAATGACTTTACTCCAAGAGACATTACCCTACATGTGGTGCAGTGAGTGGGAATGGGAGGGGAGGGTGATTGGGTTGCATACAGGGTGGGAGAGAGGGAGGGATGGAGAGAAGGAATGAGATGGAAATGTGATTCATATGTAAAATAACTAAAAAAGACTGGATACAGGTTATTGACAGATATACAACTCAGAATCATTGTTCATTCTCAGAGCATTTCTCTGATAAAAGATAATGTTTAATAAATCTTTTAGCAATGTGAATGATAGAGGTGAATAAATCTTTTTGAGTTAAAAAATAATTGACTTTAAAATAAAAAAATAACAATTAATCAAAAAAATTTGATGACATTGAATACATTACTCCCCAAGATGACTCTTTATGGAATAGAGGATCATGTATGTAATGATACAAACTTTTAAATTATCTTTCATACTAACCTCTATCATCAATTAAAATAATTTATTTATAAAATCAGTTGATCTGGCATACTTTATCCCACACAACGGCTCCAAACTTCAGGTATTGTGAAAGACATTATCATTGTTTTATTAGACTATAAAATCAAACAACCAGTTGGTATCACAGCATCCACTTCCCCAATGTGGCTTCAAACCATACTCATGACCGATGTTGTTATCATAGATTTAAATATTTTAATTCCGTAACTAAATTCTAGATGGTCTTGCATACTTGACTCCCACAATGCGGTGCAAAAATCCACTGATCATCAATTATTTAATGTCCTATTTTCATAAATAAATAATTACATAGTCAGTGGATAAGACGTTCTGCCATACTAGACACGTACAAGCTGTCTTGGCTCCCACAAAAAAGGTGCCAAACAAAACGAATGATGGATTAATCACAGATTTCAGCAGTAAGATGTGTAAGTGATTAAAGATCATTGTGTATCCAGGATTTAAGAGAATATCAGACAGTTGTTGTGAGGAGCTGCCTCATTAGAGATGAATTGCTATCCAATTCTTCCTCAGTCTAGTGTAACAAATGGATTAACACATTCCTGAAAGAAGTTAACAATGGAACACTCACCTTTTGTTGAATAATTATGAGTTTTTTACCTTCTTAATCCATAATATTACTTCTTAGGGAAGATGACATTCATCAACAAAAGTCTTTGGACTGTTTCTCCACAGACTATAATTCCTCATATTAGGTAATCTTGAATTGGGTAATATTACTTGCTGTAGGCCAACTTCCAGGGTTTTGCTATGACTTGGTTTGAAGAATCAATGTCAACAAGTGCTGTCCTTAAACATTTCATGAGATACTCGGCTTGAGAGACTAAAATATCCAATTTAAGTTGCTCTCTGGTCCTTGGCCCATGATACCAGAATATAGAATTCCACCACGGTTGCCAGGCAACATGTATGATCTAAGATTCTGTCGCATTCCAGTACACCTCCCACTTGCTAAAACACACCCACTAATGAACTAACCTTATAGCCTCATTGATTTTCTCCCAAAAATGCAAGGCTCTTTTTTGAGTTATAATTTTTTTCAAGTCAATTAATCAAGTATGCCATGGAATATCCTGCAGTTACCAGCATTAACAAAATCAAGAGTAGCTAATTTTAGGTAATAGAATCTGAAAAAAAGGATCAAAGATTTTTTCTGATAAATGTCTTCTTCCCTAAAAATTAAACCATGGATTAAAAGAAATACTTAAGGATATCTTTCAAAAGGTAAGTGTACCATTGTTAACTTCCTTCAGCAAGATTGTAATCTACCTCTTAGACTGGAATGAGGGCAGATGTGGTAGGTGTTTTTATCTAATGAGGCAGCTTCCATATTCGTGTATCTAATGGAATCATGGATACAGAATATCAATACCAACTGTGAAGACTGTACTCATTGTGGTTTCCATAAAACTTGGTGTCCAGATGACAACTTATTGTTCAGTACAATTTTCCATGCCAATATGTCTGTGTTGCATAATGACAAGTCTTTGCATCTGGGTCTTTGCACGACAATGAATTTGGTGCTAAGCTTTCTACACTGTGACGTAAAAGAGTAAGGTTCTCTTCAGCTTTTTTTGTGCCCTTATTTATGAGGTGATGCAATTTTACTGGTTGAGTTTCCCATTTTGATGTAAATGAGAAACTTATGCAAACCTCAATACCATTCAAATGACTCAAGCCTGGAGAAACATTTCTGGTCTTCAGTGGCAAAGTCTGTGCCTTGCCATAATGGAGTCTTGTGGTAGGAAGATGAATGGGGATATGAAAAGCACATGACTCTTTGAGTGAATGTACAGTAATGACAGCTTGGGTTTCAATTTAAAGAATACATTTATTCACAAGATATATTACATACATTTACCTGATCTTTCTTATAAGGACATGAAATATAGGCCAATTCAATTTATCCTGAAAGGGTAAGGAAAATACAATGGTTTTTTAAGATCTACAGACCCAAGAGAATTGCAATATCCTCGGACATGTGGGCATGGCATGCATACTTCTAGAATCCTCGAACAAGGTAAAACAGAAAGCATATTTTCCAATTTCCACTGGAGTCTATACTTGCCATGGAAATAAAATAGTAATATCACAGGAGTCTCGGCATGGTACTGCAAAAAGAGGCCAATTGCAATTGCTCATTCCCTGCTTTAGCTGAAAATTCATATTCCAATTCCACTCAGGTCTACTTAATCACCATAGCTATTTCTCAGCTATCTAAGGACATCCAGGTATCATGCCCTGAGATAACAACATGTCTTATCTGTTCTAGAGTTTCCCCCATGGAGTTCATGGTGACATATTCTTACCATCAATTCTAAGTTTTATTTTATTTTTGAGGTCAGAATATTCTTATTTTATTTCTCCTTCTTTGCAGTAAACAATACCTCCCATTACCTTTTTATTTTTTCCTCCCATCTAACTTATAACAATATAAAAATAAAATATATAAATGTAGACAGCATCCCAATTCAAACATCTAAAAAATAGTATTGTTGGGAGTCCTAGAAACTGTATTGATAAGAAAAAAATATCAATCCAACACCCAACATTTTTCTCCTTTTTATATTAAATAATAAAATGTTAACTTTTTATTTATGTACTTAATAGGACACCTCAATTTATTCCCTTGATCATTTATGGAAATATTTATCTTGAATAGTTACATAAAACATTAGATATGCATAAATATACACCACAGGCTTTATAAATATTATTTTAATATCTGTCCAAAATCCAATTTGTACTACCTTGGTCTTTCCTGTCTTTCATAGTTTCCTCTGTACACTTACCGATATTTGCATATGATTTTAAATATCTTCATTGTATTTTTCTTCGTTTGTTACATTTCATTTTTCTTTTTAAAATTTCCTTCAATAGTAGATGTGATTACTAAGTCATTGACATTTTCATGTCATAAATCTCTTCTGCTTTTAATTTTTTTTATTTTTACATATCAATCCCAGTTCCCTCTCCCTCAATACCTCATTCCATCTTTCCTTCTTTCCCTTCCTCCCATGTCCTCTGACCCATCTCCCATCTCATTCCCAACCCCACTACACAGGAAGGGTGATGCCATCTATGAAGGGTCATCGAAATCTGTCAAATCATTTAGAGTAGGGACTTGGACCTCCATTTTGCTTCTCTGTTAAGGGAGGATCCTTCCTTGGATAATGAACTCCCAAAGTCTTTTGTTCACCAGGGATACATCCTGGTTCTATTTCCTGAGGTCCCTTAGAATGGCCAGTCACTCTGAGAACCATATTCAGGGGTTCTCAGTAGGTAAAATGCTGATTTCATAGCTATCAGTCTTGGGGTCCATTAGTTCCTCCTTTTTTAGGTCCGCTGTCTCTGTGGATATCTGTAGCCTGGTCATGTTTTCCCTTACTGCATCTGGATTCCAGTTAGGCTTAGTGTTTTGTTGAGGGGATCTGCTACTGTTTTCATCAGTTATTAAATGAGCTATCTATGTTGGTGGATGAGTTACTCATCAGTCTTATTATCAGGGAAAACCTTTTATGGTAGCCATCCCATTGTTGCTCAACTTGTTAGTTCTAGTTAGTTTTGTAGGTCTCTGGACCTAGAGTCAGTTTTCTCTTCAAACCTTTAATGGCTCCCTCTTTCATGGTACCTGTCTGTCGTTTTTATTCTCTCCTCTATTTCTCCCCTGGCTCAATCTTCCTAGTACCATGTGCTTTCCTCTCCTCCCATCTCATTCTCCTAACTCCCACTAAACTCACTGCTCCCCCATTCCAAATATGCTTAGTAGACCTTGTTCCATTCTATTTCTGTGAGGGACATTATATGAAACTCTATCATCCATTCTTATATCCACATTTCTCTGGTGTTGAGAATTATAGGCTTGTGATCTTTTGCTCTATGTCTAAAATCCATATATGAGTGAGTATATACCCTCTTACTCTTTTTGTGAGTGGATTGCCAAACTTTTGATGGTTTCTTCTAATTCCTTCCATTTGCCTGAGAATTTTAAGATTCCGTTGTTTCCCCCCCCACTGAATAGTATTCCAATATGTAAATGTGCCACACCTTCTTTATCCATTCTTCAGTTGAGGGGCATTTATGTGTCTTCCAGGTTCTTTCCTTTACAAATAATGCTGCTACAAACATTATTGAACAGACGACTTTTTTAATGGATGTGAGTCATTTGGATACATGCCTAGGGAAAAAAAATGACAGGTCCTGTGGTAGCCTAACTCACAATTTTCTTGAAGAACAGACATATTGATCTCCAATATGGCTGTATAAATTTGCACTCCCACCAGCAGTGGAGGAGTGTTCTTTTTTCTCCACAGCATCTCGAGCATAAGTTGTCATTGGTGTTTCTAATTTTAGCCAATCAGGCAGGAGTAAGATGGTATCTCAGTGTTGTTTTGATTTGCATTTCCTTGATAACTAAGTATGTTGAGCTCTTCCTTAAGTGTCTTTCAGCCTTTTTCATTTCCTCTATGAGAATTCTCTCTTCAGGTCTGTACAACATTTTTAATAAGGTTCTTTGGTGTTTTGTTAACTAGTTTCTTGAGTTATTTTATATTTTGGTGATCAGCTCTCTGTCAGCTGTAGGAATGGTGAAGATGTTTTCCCAGTCAGTGGGCCATCATTTCATCTTGTCACCTATGTCCTTTGCCTTACTGAAACTTCTCAGTCTGAGCAACTCCCATTTATTAGTTGTCAATCACATTGTCTGTGGTACTGTAGTTGCATTCAGGAAGCACTCTCCTGTATCAGTTAATTCCAGGGTAACTCCCACTTTCTCTTTGGAGAGATTCAGTGTGGCTGTGTTTATGTTGAGGTCTTTGATCCATTGAGTTATGTGCACAGTGATACACATGTGTCTATC
This sequence comes from Cricetiscus sungorus, assembly GCA_030556225.1. Taxonomy (NCBI): domain Eukaryota; kingdom Metazoa; phylum Chordata; class Mammalia; order Rodentia; family Cricetidae; genus Cricetiscus; species Cricetiscus sungorus. The sequence goes on from JANBXA010000673.1 coordinate 74,972, forward strand.
TGCAGTCCTCTTCATGCCATCATCCAGTTGTGCCAGCACCATTTGTTGAAGATACTTTCCTCCTTCCATTGCATATTTCAGTTTTTTTTTTGTCAAAAGTCAGGATTTTGTAGGTGTGTGAGTTAAAGTCAGGACTGTCAGTTCAATACCATTAATCTACCTGTCCATTTTTGTACCAATACAAAGCTGTTTTCAAAACTAGACCTCTATAATAGAGCTTGAACTCAGAGATGGCAATGCCACCTTAAATTCCTTTATTGTACAAGGTTGTTTTGGCTACTCTAGGTCTTTTGCTTTTCCATTTAAATTTGATTATTATCCATTCAAGGTCAGTGAAGAATTACGCTGGGATTTTAATGGGAATATGTAGATTGCTATTGACAAGACTGTCATTTTTACTATGTTTACCATTCGTATTCAAGAGCATGGAAGACCTTTCCATTTTTTTGATTTATTGGTTTCTAGTTGCATATCCGAGAAACAGAGCATCCGAGGCTGTAGAAATTACCTCTATTCAGATGAAATAGCTGTCCGGGTTACAAGGAGCCTTAGGAGAAAAAGGATCTTAGATTATATTTCATTATCCTTATATTTTAGTCTCCACCCATCCATATCACACCTATCTCCACATCCCTAGTACTTGGATTATAGGCATGTCATCTCAGATGCAGAAATCACATTTGTGAGAGCTGTTTCTTTTTAAGATTACATCAGTATCTCAGCCTAAGTGTGGCCTTGATATAACTGAACTCCCCCTTAGCCTTGATTCCTGGGACTAAGTGTATGTAACATCACCAACTAAAATCTACAGATAAAAAAGGATACTATGACATTTTGATTTCCGGTGACTTTCATAAAATAAAACAGTGTATCTCAACCAACACAATCGTTTTACTCACAAATTATTCCACCCTTTACCCATAGCAGGCCCAACTCAAGAAACTGGTATGTCTCAAAAGTCCACAATTTCCTCTCAGACATAGTATTTTCTGTATCATCTGTGGACATACATCTACCCATAGCCAGGTTTATGACACAGGGGGACTCATAGATCCCTGAAGAGGTACAAATGGACAAAGAACAAGCAACTTAGATACCAAGGGAAAATAAGCAATAGGAACTTGTCACACAAGGATGCATAAAGCACATACTCAATCCCATCATACTCAGGGATCTCCAACCTAATTCCTAGTGTGCTCACAGGGAATTCTTTAGGTACCTTCAGCTTTTTCCACCAGGGAACCACAACCATGAAATACAAACAAGTTTGCTTAGACAGAATAGGACAGTATATGAACCTGCATGTAAACACCATGCCACACCAAAACACCTAAAATTGCACAATCAGGTTCTCCCTGCCCCCAACCTTATTCTCTCTATTCCTGTATCCGTCTACCTTCACATCTACATCCTACAGTCTCTGTGTCTCCATTTGGCCCTGGATTCTATATACATTCTCATCCATGTCATCCAGGGCACCTAGTCCTATGTTAACTCAAATTATATACCATATTCAGTAAGAAAATGCTTTTCAGTACCCAACAGAAAGATAGTCTCCTATGATCTCTAATATACTATAAAGTGCCACCTTCACACTTTTGATATCTTCCAAGATGACCCCTGATGAAGTTCACTGCTGCTGCCTCCTGTAGACAAACTTGTTTATCCTCTTCTAATTCTTAGTTTCTACAAAATTCCAAGAAAATCTGCTGTGAGGCTACAAAGAAACCTTTGTTGGTCTGTTGTGTAGTGATTGTGGGGAACTATGAGTTATTAGAAATGAGAAGCATGGAACAGACACACTCTCTCTGTCTCTCTTTCTCTCGGAACACAATTGTTCAAACTGATGAATCGAGAATATACTATGCTACAGTGTGCCACTACAAGAAATGCCATGATCTGACCAAGATGAACTTGGCAATCACAGAGGTCTCCTCACAGCTCTTACTCCACATCCTTGCCTTCACAGTCCTCTACTATGTGAAGTATAAGAGGCAGTACAAGTTATGCCAGCATAATCATCTTGGTTGCCATAGCAGCATGGCTAGTGGTGACATCACAGAGAGTCAAGTACTGCTCTCTCTTGGCTCTGCAGTTGAAGCCACCTACATCACTGCTGCCAGAGACTTTGGTGCTGTATTTCCAGTTACCACGGTGGCTGTATCATGACTGCAACTTGTTTGAGCAACATGACCTCAACCAGAAAGATTTCTTTAGACTAAATCCTCTGATCATCTGATTATTAAATTATTGAATTTTAAAAATCAATGATTACTGTGTCCTTCATGGGTCATGTCTGGTGCATCATCCTAGGAATTGTTGATGTGACACGGTCCAGTTTTTAATTATTTAATAATTTATTTATTAAAATATATTACTTTGTAATCTGTGATCACCTGATGTCCCAGTGTCCCTTGTACTTTGGGTGCTGCATCTGCCAACAGGCATCTGCTATATCCAATGCATAGCATCCAAACCCCTAATCAATGACACCATCATAATTTAAGTAATATAGAAGTAAATAACTGGATGGTCCTGCACACTTAACCCATAAGATGTCACCAAACTCCAGTGATGGTCAATGAAGTTATACTTAGATAATTAAATAATGTCACACAATTAAGTCCCAGAGAGGACTGGCCAGACTGGTCATGAAAGTTGACATCATTTGTTTAAATGATTGATATATAAGTATTTAATAATTAGATACTGTTGCATACTTAAATCTGCCATGATAAAGCCAGACTGAACATTTCATGGAATAAACATTAATTTCCACAAATACATAAATAAATAAATAAATAAATAAATAAATAAATAGGTGGCCTTGCACATTAGATCCCACAAGGTGGCACCAAATTAGAAGTGTCATGGTTGATGCAATGATCAATTTAATTGACTAAATAATCATGCAATGAGATGATGTCACTTCATCAACTACCACAAGGTGGCTCTAAACTCCAGTGATCACTCATTAAATAATGATATATTTTATAATTAAATGATTAAAAAATAATTGTTATGTGGAGTTTTATAATAGACTCCTAGAAAATTGGATAAATCTCAAGAGATTATTGATTATTTAATCATATATTTTATAATGAAATAATGAATAATTTATTAATGTCTAATAATTCACCCTTTGGGAGGTACCAAAATGATATTATCATTAATTTAAATAAATAAATAATGAAATGACATGCCACAATTAACTCTAACAAGGTGGATCCAGATTCCACTGTTCCACATGTAGATAAAGACAGATTTGAATAATTAAATCATCAGATGATTAGATGGCCTAGCACCCTTTACTCCTGCAAGGTGGCTATATACTACAGTGATCACACATTATGTAATGAACCATTTTAGTAGTTAAATGATTAAATATTTGAATAGGTGGACTGTTTTGCATCATCATTTCATGGAAGGAAGTTGTCAGCGTGATGATGAATGCTATCATCACAGATTTTTAAATTTTGACAATTTAATAATCAAATGATTAGACTGTCTGGCCTGATGAACTCTGTTGCACTGACATCAGTGTGCATCACATATTCTCTGTTCTGGTGATGAAGGAGCTGTGATTATGAGCCCCCAGCTAAGGTGACAGTAGTGGCTACAATGCTGGTTGTGCCTGCAAAGTTGGCAGCGGCTGGGGCTTTTCAAGCAGAACAGAGAGAGAGAACATCTCATCTTACTGTATTGCATAATCCCTGGTAAGGACTCTGTGATGGCACTGGAGTCTCTTGAGCAGCTGATTCTAATATAGCTTGCTGACGATGAGTGTGGGGAAGAAGAGCGAGGAGGCAAACATCCTGACCGCCAAGCTTAGATGGTAAAGTACTCGTGTTTTTTTCTCAGTGGGCAGCATGGCTTCGCATTTTGTGGACTGGATCTTCCAGCCTCCTTCACACACTGGGTGCCTTGCATGGCACTGGCCTCTGCTGTTCTCATGGCTTCTGCTTTCAAGCCCCTAACCAAGCCCCTGCCCATCACCATACCCTAACTGTAATAAATGATGTCATCATCAATTAAATATTAAATATAGGTTGATGTTGTTCACCAAATTTGTGATGTAAAGTATGGCATATCTTCAAGTTAGAAACCGTCAGGGAAAGCAAACTAAAATCCAGAAAATCCTGGGACTATAGAAAAAATATAAAACAAAACCAAAAACACAATAAGACACCAAGGAAAAAATATAATCACTCAATATATACCCCATGTTTGATGCTCAATGTCATGATAATTATGCATTCTCTTATCAACAATTGCTTTACCATGCTTCTCACCATCTCCATGTGACATTTTTAGTGAAAAGTAAAATTAAGGAGAGGTTTCTTTTTGTACCCATGAAATCCTAAAACTCACCATTTCTACCATTCAACTTCACAGCTTCACATGTGTCTCTATCAACTGCACAGCTTCACATGTGAAAATAACATTAAGATGATGTTAGTTTTTCATTATTATTTTTTGAAGACTATATGTCAATTTTTCTCCATGTTTTTCTGGCTGAAATCAAATTCACTATACTACTAAACACAACTACAATCATTTCCTCTCTTCACCTCTAGATCATTCCAATTCCTTCTTTTTCTCTCCTCTACTTCTATTATTCAATGACAAATCAAGCTTTTATGCAAACAACAGCACCCACAATACCAGGCAACATATAAGGTTTTATTACTTTTGTTTTTACACATCTTCTTTCCTTCCAATAGGTCTCCTACTCCCCCTCACATCCATTCTTTATTTCACTAGAGTCCTCTCCCATGTCCTTTGTCTCCCTGCCCACTTTTAGGTCTCTCATGTCCTGTCTCTTTGAGAATCTAATAAAGAGGCTGAGGACTCTCACACCATCTATCTTCAATTCACAATATTGTTAATACTAGAAGGTTACATGGACTGAACAAATGCCTGTCATGCAAATATGCTATGCTTGGCCACAATTAAGTTTATTTTGTAAAAGAAAATGGGTTTGTCCATACTGTCCCCATAGAACAAATTAAATAACACGGACTTGATAGTCTAGTTAAATGTCTAATACTCTGTGTGGGCATTGTACCCCTCCTTCTAAAACACAGGTTCTCACCATGTCACTGTGCAGGCTTTTTATGAGTTCTTAATTTTGAGAATAGTTCCATCTATGTAGCTCAAGAAATTCTGTAACTCACTATTCATTTGGGAGACAACACATCACAGGAATTAAAATTACAGAAAGTTTCCAGAGGACACTGCATCATGTCATTGTCTCATTTTACTTCTTTTTTACCAAATGAGACACCCTCTGTATGGGAAGTCAAGGGATAATACTCAGTCCCACTGAATTTGTTTCCACTATGCTGCATTTTACTCATACTGTAATGTCAAAATATTGTCCATCCCAGCACTAGAGTCACAGCTTTTATTTTTTTTTAATTTTGAGGCATTTTTTACTATGTTTTCAACATCCTTGTTCCTTCTCCTAAATTACATTATACAGACATGAGATTACACATTTGTGACAACAAAATGTCCACACACCAATATCCTATTTTTATAAAGGAATAACACTTAACAGATACTAGGCCATCATGAAACTTGGAATTCCTGGAGCTTCCACATTTCCTTTCACTGTTCATACAAACAGAAAAGCTAGGAAACCAGGAGGACCATAACAGAGACATATATTATACACCAGAGAATAGGAAAGAAACAAGACCTCCTGAGCATGAGGGGAGAAAAGAGGGAGTTAGGAGAAAGAGAAAGTGAGAAGTAGAGGAGAGGGGAGCATAAGGGAGTAGGATAATCAATTCAGGGAAAGAATAGAGGAGAGATAACCTATTAGAAGGTGCTGTATTAGAAGGTGTCATTATTTGCATCAAGTGAAATCTGACAATAGGGCAATGCCCAGATATCTACAATGATAACCCCAATTTTTTCAAAGTACAAGTTTTGACACACAAATGCTGAGTTTATGCATACCTGCAATATTATGTGTTAGGAGAATTGAAATATATACATGGGAAAATATTGAACAATATTTGCAAAGAATTTCAACAACTGAAAACATGGTATAGGTGCAATTATGGGGAAAGGTAGGTGAGTGAATAATTGCAGCAATGCACAAAAACACAGAAGAGTAAAACACACACACACACATGCACACACATGCATGCACAAAACACACACACACAAACACACAACAATAACAACAACAACAACAACAACCCTGACAAGCCAGCTTTTACTGCTGACACCTCCCCTGATGGGATTCCTCTCTATAAGCAGGACATCCATGAAGTTTTCATAGCCATTTGTTTTCCTAACTAGCTCATATTGACTTAAGCTCAGGTAGAAATCCCAGGGTCAATTCTTAAAAAGCATATTATCTTTTTTTGCCTTGTACAGGTATCATCTCATATATTACCATACATAGAGATTCTGAAATCAACACAAGGAACTAGAACTATCTGGTGTCCTAGAACATCTCTCTCTCTCTCTCTCTCTCTCTCTCTCTCTCTCTCTCTCTCTCTCTCTCTCTCTCTGGGTGTATGTTGTTGTGTTTGTATCTGGGCTTCTGTGTTTCAGTTCTGTGTGTTTACTGGACATGAATCTGGTTCTGTGAGAACCCACAAACAGTCTCAGATATAACACTAATAGTTATAGTGGTCATTCCAGGATTGAATGTTAGAGAGACAGGTTGTTATGTAGGGCGATTTATATAGAGCTCCTTCCTTCACCTGAAGCAGCTCAGGTTTGTAAAATGTCTGATTGGTCAGGTTCTCTCTCTCTTTCTTCCTCATCCTCACTCTCTCTCAATTTGTGCCTGTGTGTGTGTGTGTGTGTGTGTGTGTGTGTGTGTGTGGTGATTGTTATTATTAGAACTCAATTGTTCCTAAATCATAACACCTACAATAATAGAGAATATTGAGGTAGCACTCATAAAATCAATTAGTAATTAATTATACAAAAAGAGTAAATGAAATAAACAGTTCTAGAGCAGGATAAGAAAAAAATGTAACATCATTGCCTATCAAATAAAAATATTTACAGAAGACATAGTAAAATCATGATAGTACAGAATGTAACATAGTTGCAAAAGAAAAGTTAAGAATAAAGGACATGATGGAAAGAAAAGAGGGGAGATGGAATGGATAAGTATAGGATAAACTGGCAAATAAAACTTTTCCTAAGCCAATACCATGTATTGAGTCACGTATCCAACTCTTGTCTTGAATTCTTGCTAAGAATTCTCTCAAATAAATGTTGAATATGTATTCTGTGCATATAAGGTAAAAAGTCAAGTTGGACTACTAAGAATGAGAAAGCTCAGTTGCTAACCTGTTGAAAGTGGAATCATGTCAATACAAAGTGCTGTAGACAAATTTAAAGCCAATCATGTGTAAATTATGAAGAGAAAAAAATCGTATCTCACTTTTCTTTTCATTAGAAGGGCAATTAATTTGTTGTTAACCAGGGTCACAAATTAGGCACTCTGTTAAAAAAATGGTTCCAATTATTTGCCAATGACAGGCTCCCATATGACTATAACTTAACTTTTGAAGTTTGACAAGAGTAGGGTCACCAAGCTTGAGTCAGTGGAAACATGTTTTGGTTAAAGGTTGTGCAGGTTTCTCATTCCCAAGGTAAGTGTGACACTCCACTAGTACTAGTGCTCAGAACCCATACAATTAGGAGGATACACGAAACCACTAAGTATTGCAAGAACTTCGTCCAGTAGATTCAGAAACAAAACCATTAACACTGCACCAAGAGGTAGAGTCTGATACATCTCAGCATGGTGCAACAACATCTAGACATGAGCAATGTGCAGAAACCTCAGATATTATCTGAACCCCAGTATTTACAATGTTGATCAAAAAGTTTAAAGAGCATCAGATAAGTTTATTTGGGAAGGACCTAAATAATAGTTATGAGACAAAATAAAATACAGACAAACAGAATATCTCAAAATACTCCATCTACAATGTATTAATATTTAGCATATGTGTTACTTGAAGAAACATATTAAAAACTAGCAGGCTACAAGGTAAACAAAAAACAAGTCAGTATCCCTAATGTTTTGTAAAAGTTTACAAAACAAGTGAAAGGTCTATATAACAAGAACTTTGTGTTATTAAAGAAAGTAACTAAAGAAGATATGAGAAAATGGAAAGATCGCCAGTGCACTTGGATAGGTAGAATGCACTTAGTAAAAGGAACACTGTTGCCAAAACTAATCTACACATTCAATGCATTCCCCACAAAATTGCAGCCCAATTTTTCACAGACTTTAAAAGGATTATACTCAAATTTATATGAAATAACAAGAGACCCAGGATAGCCAAAATGACTCTGTATAATAAATGAAGTTCAGGAGGCAACACCATCTCTGTCTTCAAGTTTTACTATAGACCTACAGTCATGAAAACAGCTTGGTATTGGCAACAAAAATAGACAGGTAGAACAAAGGAATCAAATCAAAAATCTTGAAATTAACTCACACACCTACCAAAATATAATTTTTGACAAAACAGCTAAAAGTATACAATGGAAGGAGAAAATCTACAAACTTGAAAATTCAAAGGAAATGGACAAACTTCTGGATAACTATCACTTACTAAAATTAAATCAAGAAGAGATAAGCAACTTAAATATACTATTAATACCTAATCTTATAGATGCAGCCATCAAATGCTTCCCAACCAAAATTAGCCCAGGGCCAGATGGCTTCAGTGCAGCATAGTACCAGCAATTCAAAGAAGAGCCAATACTAATACTCCTCAAAATGTTCCACACTATATAAGCAGAAGGTTCATTACCATACTCTGTAACAAGTCTGCAATTATTTTGGTGCACAAGTCACCCAAATACAAAACTAAGAAAAAGAATTGTCTACCAATATCCATGAACATTTATGTAAAAAACTCAATACAATACTGGCAAATCAAAACCAAGGACACATCAGAGAAGTCATCCATCATGATTAAGTTGGCTTCATCCATGTGTTGCAGGGAAACACATAGGAATATCTAACAATGTGATTCAACATAAACAACATGAAAAAGAAAATTCACATGATCATCTCACTGGATGCAGAAAAAGACTTTCATGATAAAGGCTTGGAGAGATCAGGGATAACAAGAACATACATAAACATATTAAAAGAAATATACTATAAACAAACAGCCAACATCAAACTGAATGGAGAAAAGCTTAAAGGTATTCCTCTAAATTCAGAAAAGGCTACACTCTCTCACCATATCTCTTTAACAGTGTACTTGTTGTTTTGGCTAAAGTAACAAGACAACAAAAGGAAATTTCCAGATACAAATTGGAAAAGAAATCAAACTATCACTATTTGCAGATGATATGATAGTTTATATAAGTGACCCAAAATACTCAACTAGGGATGTCCTGCAGTTGGTAAACACCTCCAGCAAACTAGCAGGATACAATACAATCTCAACAAAATCAGTAGCTCTAATATATACGGAGAAAAATTGGATGAGAATGAAATCAGGGAAATATCCCAGTTTATAATAGCCACAAACAACATGAATTACCATGAGGTAACACTTACCAAACAAGTCCAATATAGCAAGAACTTCGTGTCTTTAAAGAATGAATATAAAGAAGACACCAGAAAATGGAAAGATCTCCCATGACATTGGAGAGGTAGAATAAACTTATTAAAAGTATAAATCTTGCCTAAAGCAATCTACATATTCAATGAAATCCCCATCTGAATCACAGGACAATACTTCACTGAACTAAAAGAACAATAGTGAAATTTATACGAAAAAAAAAAAAAAAGATCCAGGATGGCATAACATCAGAACATCAGGAAGCATCACCATCCCTAAGTTCAAGCTCTACTAAAGAGCTATAATCCTAAATACAGCCTGATATTCGCACAAAATAGACAGGTACATCAATGGAATCTAATCTAAGAGAAAACCATGTCTAAAAGATAGTGAAGGAAAGCCATACAGATAATTTTGAAGATGATGAGAAAGAATGGTAGGGTAGGGGTTATGAATGGCAGAAATCTGTTCACAATTATCATATGGCCCTGAGACCCTGAATGTAGGCCAGAGATACTGGGCACTGTGTGTGCTTCCGAAAAGTTAGGTCTGGGTGAAGCTGGGGATGTTCAGGAAAAAGAATAGGGACAGGTGGTACTGTGCACAAGCTGTAGACAATGGGATGGGCATTCCCCTCATCAGGCCAGATGGAGCCCAAGATGCAGCATCCTTGTAGACATGTCCCCTTATCCTGCATAATATGTCCACCCAGGAGACTGAAGTCCCTGTGCACAGCAAGCCAACCCCATGTACACAGGACTGGGACACCTGGATACTGCTTTCTCCATGTATTCACCTGGTCCAAGGAGAATGCAAGAAGCTTAGATCCTGTGCATCTAGCACTGAGAGTTCCTCCATAGGCAGCCTGCAGCCATGACAAATAAATAAGAGTGCATGCTATCATGCACTGCAAATACCTTGTGTTTGATGACAGTAGTGCAGCCAGAATGACAGCTTCCATGGGACATTGTTGTACACTCCCTCAGCCCTTTGCAAATCAACAACAACAAATAAAACAACAAAAAAAGTGAAGCAAAATCCTTTTGTATTGTACTCCAAAATAGCCCACATACAAACAAGGCTGTCCAGAAACACTTGGATTGCTGCAAGGGCTGAATACCAAGGAACGTGGAGGGACAGGGTGTGATGGAAAGATGGGGGTCAGTGAACTAACAGGATCATCTACTTCACTCGCCTAAAACAATTCATTCCTGATGGTGAAAACATACAGAAAGCTGAAGAGAACCTCACACTTAATTGTCAGAGAGTCTTGAAATCTTAGAACAAATCTCATTGACACATGCCAACAGCCAGATTGAAAGAGTTCTCATTATGCACAGTGATATATTGGCATGGACAATGGTACTCGACTTATATAGTCATCTTGAGAAGAAGTTTTATGGTACCCACAATGAGTACAGTCTCCAAAGTTGATATTAACTTTGTGTATCCACGTTGGTTGAGGCAAGCCGATATATGAATTTGGCAGCTGCCCCATTAGATATAAACACCCACCACATTTACCTCATTCTAGTATAAAAGAAAAGGAAAAACCTTGCTGAAGGAAATTAACCATTAATAGTATCCCCATGAAAATATATTTAAGTCTTTTAATTTTTTTAATTCATGGCTTTACTTCCTAAGTAGTAAGATATTCATCAAGAAAAGTCTTTGATCTTTTTTTCCTGATTCTTCTCGCTGAAATTAGTTACTCTTGACTTCAGTAATTCTGGTAAATGCAGGATACAATCCATGACTGTGATACAGCTGTTCTGTGCCAAATCAAATTTCACATATGCTGTCATAAGAGGCCGTACAGAATACGGACCTTGGAAGAGTTAATTATCCAAAGATAACACAGCATGTAAGTACTCTTGTTTCTTGAGGCCATGATATGGGAATACAGAATTCCACCAGGGTTTCCAGGCAATGACTATGATGTACCATTCTGTCACATTCTAGTACCCAACCCACTCATATATTCACATAGTTTCTACTTTATTGATTTCAGCATTTAAATTGATTATTTCCTGTCTTCTACTCCTTCAGGGTAAGTTTGTTTCTATTTTTATCCTAAGGCTTTGCGTTGTTCTGTTAATTATCTACTGTGAATATCCTCCATTTTCTTCATATGGGCACATAGTGCAATAAGCATTCTTTGAAACACTGGTTGCAAACTGTCCAATCAGTTCGGGTATGTTGCATCTTTATTGTAATTGAATTCTAGGAAATATTTGTTTTCTTCCCTTATTTCTTCCTTGACCCTGGTATGATGTAGTTCCACGTAGTTCAGTGGTCCAATAAGACACAGGGAACTACTCTATTTTTTTATTTGTTTTTTTTTCAACATAAATATTTTATTTTATAAATATCAAAATTATGACTCTAGTCTAAACCTACACATAGCAAAAATTTATTTCAAGAAACATGATAAAATAATTCTAAGAAATAATGAAGACATTAATTTTTATTGTCAATATTGAGAAAAGAACAGAGTTAATAATAGCACTTCTGTGAATCTAATCCTTTTAAAAGTCATAATTTTCAATGTAGACCAGGAAATTATATAAAATAATTTACCTAGAAACTAGACAAAACTTTACTTTTGAATTAGGTACAAATACAAAATAATCATTAGCAATAAAGTCAGCCCAGTGTGGTGCTGAATATACTTTTCAGTATAAACTTTTTCTTATAGTCATAATATATTAAAAATTTTTAATGTATTTTAAAGTGTGTGTGAGTATGTGTCTGTGTTTCTTTCTCTCTGTACCTTTATGCAAATTATGATTATTCAAGCACCTACTTTCTCCCCATATTTGTACCTCCTCCATTTTAACAAACTTTTCTAAAGTTAACAGAATAAAGAGGAGCTTATGCTCATTTCAATAAATACAAATGGATTAAGGTAGAGGCCAACAATGGTATTGTCTTCATCCTAGAAATATGAAAATAGGAGAATAGGAAATATGATTAAATACTCATCAATGCAATTGACTGGCATAATGATGCTTTCATTTTCATATGTATATCGCTATAGGCATGAAGTTGTTTGATAGATGTGAAAACAAGTATAACTCAGAAAAGAGCCTTGCATTTTTGGGAGAAAACAAGTGAGGCTGTAAAGTTAGTACATTAGTGGGTATGCTGGAATGTAAAAGAATGTTGGATCATAAATGTTGGCAACCCTGCTGGAATTCTATATTCTCGTATCATGGGCCAAGAAACAGAGAGCAACTTAGATTGGATTGGATATTTTAGTCTCCCAAGATAAGTATCTCATACAAAATTCAATGACAGCATTTGTGGAAATTGGTTATCGTAACCAAGTCATTGCCAAACCCCTGGAAGTTGAGCTATAGCTATTAATATTACTCAATTCAAGAGTACCTAATATCAGAGATTACAGTCTGTGAAGAAACAGTCCAAAGACTTTTGTTGATGAATGTCATCTTCCCTAAAAAGCAATACTATGGATTAAGAAGATAAAAAGACTTAAAATTATTCAACAAAATGTAATTTTTCCATTGTTGACCTCCTTCAGGAAGGAGTTAATCCATTTGTTAGACTAGATGAGGAAAAATAGGATAGCAGTTCATTGCTAATGAAGCAGCTGCCCAACAACTACTATCTGATATCTTCCTGAACCTTGGACACACACTGACATTTAATTATGTGCATATCTTACTGCTCAAATCTGTGATTAAACCATCATTCCTTTAGTTTGGCAAAATCTTGTGGTAGCCAAGTAAGTGACAACTTTGGGGGTGTAGTATGCCAGACCATCTCACCTACTGATTAAGTAATTATTTAATTATTGAAACTAATAGTCATTAGGAGCCACCTTTGGGAAGTGGTTGATGTGAGATCAACTGGTTGTTTGACTATATAGTTTTAGAAAACAATAAATGCCATCTAGAATATCTGAAGTTTGGTGCCACCTTGTAGGATCAATTATGCCAGATGATCTAAATTCATAATTAAACTATTTAAATTGATGATTGGGTTTAATATGCAAGATAATCTATGTATATGTATAATTATTTCAATAAATTATCCTGTACATAAAAAGTCCAGTCAAAATCCATCTTGTGGATTTAAGTATGCAATATTATCACATTTTTTGTTACTTTTTATTTTAAAGTCAATTTTATTTTTAATTCAAATAGAGTTACTCACCTCTATAACTCACCTTGCTTAAAAATTTATTAAATGTTTTTATCAGAGAAATGTACTATGCATGAAAAACAACCAAGTTACGCATCTGTCACTTACCTGATTCCAGTCTAATTTTTTCTTTTTTTACATATAGATCATAATTCCCTCTTGATCATTCTCACCATCTCTCCCACTCTCCCACCCTCCTCCCCCCTTCCATCCTGCCTTCTTCTCCAAATGTAGGATGTTGCCTCTGGGAAGGGACAACTAAATCTGTAAAGTCATTTAGAGTAGGAGCTCCTGTCTCTATATTAAGGGAGTATTCATCCATCAGGAATGTGCTGCCAAAGTCATTTTATGCACTAAGGATACATCCTGCTTCCACTGTTAGAGGACGCTTAGACTGCCCAGGACTTCTAACTGATACCTATATTCACAAGGTCTCAGTGGGTCCAATGCTGGTGTCCCATCTATCAGTCTGGAGGTTCATAAGCTCCCTCTTGTTAAGGTCAGCCATTTGTGTGGGTTACTGTAGCCTGGTCAGGTCCTCCCTTTCTGCATCTGGATTCCAGTTCAGATCAGGGTTTAGCTGTGGGTGTCTGTGTCTGCTTCATTGTGGATAAGTTAGTCATCAAACTCATTATCAGGGAAGGGAATTTCCACTGTTGCACAAATTGTTAGTTGGAGTCAGTCTTGTAGGTCTCTAGAAATTTCTTTAGGTTCAGTTTTCTCCTCAGACCTATAATGGCTCCCTCTTTTATGTGATATCAACTCCTTATTTGATTATCTTAGTGATATAAAACAGTGATTATGTTGGGTGCCACCTTGTGGGGTGAAATTTGCCAGTTCATTTAATTACATAATTAAATTATTTAAATTGACAATTGGAGTTAATATGCAAGATCATCTTAATATTTTATAAGTATTTAAATACATCATCCGCTATTCCATGCAGAGTCCAGTCAAGCTCCATCTTGAGGTGTTATGTACGCAATATCATCACATATTTTATTAATTGTTTAAATCAATGATGATTTCATCCTTCATGACTGGAACATGGCCATTCTTCCCTGCCAATCAAATGCCATATAACCTATTTATTTATTGTGAGAGTTAGCAATTACTGACATATTTATTTAAACGGTGATGCCATCATTGATTATGGTTAGGGTACAGTTATCGGTCTTGATGAGGTCAGGGATTTTGGAATTGTAGCCATGGACACAGCAAACTCTCAATGCCATGTGCATCACTCATTATGCTAGGGACACTGGAAGATTGAGTCTAGAAGATTCCATGGTTTCCACAGAGAAAAAGTACAGGGACTCCACCAAGGTAAGCTTTGCCTCCCTGCTCTACCTCCACATCCTCCTATTCCTTGTGCTCTTCTGTGAGGAGAAGCAGTGGCACAAGAAGCGTGACACCATCACAGAGGCCTCGCCAGGGATGATGTCCCAGAACATGGATGAGCTGCTCTCTCAGCTCTGCTGGTAACACCCCTGCTCCTGCCATCTTTGCAACTGATACCAACTTTGTAGCCACTACTGCTACTCAAGGTATGGACCCAACATCACATCTCCTGCAGCACCTCAGCAGAGACTAAGTGGCAAGGAGTAGTATCATCCCAACAGAGTTCATCAGGTAAGACAGTTTCATTATTAAATTATTGAATTTTATGAGTTTGTGGTGACAGCATCCTTCATTAGGTCTGGCATGTCCTGTCAGAAACTGATGATGCAAAGCAATCCAAATACTTAAATATTTAATTGTTTAATTATTAAATTTTTATTACATAATTTGTGATCACTAAAGTTTGGTGACACCTTGTGGGAGTAAAGGGTGCCAGAGCATCTAACAGTCTGATTCTTTCAGTATTGAAATCTGTCTTTATCTACTCGAGGATGAGTGGAGTCCGGATCCACCTTGTTGGAGTTTATTGTGGCAAGTCATTTTATTATTTAATTATTCAAACCAATGAGATATCATCTCATTTATTCATTTTATTGTTCAAATCTATGATTAGATAATCTTTGATCTCTTGAGTTTTGCCCAATCTTGTAGGAGTCAAGTATAAAACACCATCCAATTATTTAATTTTTTTAATAATTTAATTCTTAAAATCTATCAGTATTTATTCAGTGACCACTGCAGTTTGAAGACTCTTTGTGGGAATCAAATGTACCAGACCATCACATCATCTAATGTTGTACATAGTTAACTATAAAATTAGGCCATTAAATAATCAAAGATAACTAGAATTTGATTCTACCCTGTGTGATCAAGTATGACAGATCATCTATTTATGTAATTAAACTATTTAAACCAACAATGAGTTTATGGACCCTACTTCAGGTTTGGAGTCAGATTGTGGGAGTTGATGATGTTACATCATCTCATTACTTGGTCATTTAGTCATTTAAATAGATCATTATATCAGCCATAACTCGAGTGTGGTGACATCTTGTGGGATATAATATGCAAGGCCATCTAATTATTTATTTGTTTAAATAAATCATCATTCCAGGAAGAGTTCACTCTGATTCCACCATGTGAGATTTATGAATGCAACATCATCTCATTATTCAATTATTTTATATATTATTTAATTACATTTTGTAATGATATTAACTATATAAATTGATGATGATGTTGTCCTTCAATGCTGGAATCTGGACAATCCTCCCTTTGAGTTAATGTTTGGCATTTTTTATTTATCGAAGTATTACTTCCTTGACAATCACTGGAGTTTGGTTTCATCTTATGGTAATTAAGTATGCAGGATATCAAATTATTTACTTGTTTGATTACTTAAAACAGGATGGGGTAATCAGTTAGGGGTTTGGCTGCTATGAGATTGACAGAGGAGATGACTGGAGCCAGGAGCAGAACCCTGAATATGAGAGACACTAGATGATCCAGTAATTATTGTTAATTACTGATTACATAATAATATACATATGTAATTACATATGCAATTACTGATTACATAATAATATAATTTAATGATTAAATGATTTAATAATTTAAAAATGGGCAATTTTGCATCATCAATTCCTGAGAGGATGCACCAGAACTGACACATAAATTACAGTCATCACCAATTTTAAAAATTCAATAATTTAATATTCAGATGATCAGAGGATCTTGTCTAACGAACTTAGTTGGGCTGATGTGATCACACTCCATCAACTGCAGTCATGGTGAGGTTGCTGTGTACCACAGCAGCAGAGGTTGTGGCAGCAGTGATGGAGGTACCTTCACCTTCAGAACCAAGGAAGAGCAGCTCCTCACATTCTGTGTCATCGTCAACACCAATGCTGCCTTGGCAAACACTATCATGCTGCCTGTGCCTCTGGTGCTGTTGTTGTTCCTTCTCATAGTAGAGGGTTGTGAAGGCCAAGATGTGGAGAAAGAGCTGCAAGGTGACCTCTGTGACTCCATATTCTAACATTCTACCCTTGACTTCTGGAAGATCAAGATCCTTCCTCTAGGCTTCTTTCAGACTTGATCTCCCATTCAGGGAATTTGCCTGAGAGAGAAAGAGAGAGAGAGAGAGAGAGAGAGAGAGAGAGAGAGAGAGAGAGAGAGAGAGAGAGAGAATGTGTGTCTGTGTCATTGCTGGCATGTCTAGAAGCTCATATCTCCACAAAATAGACCCACAGAATGCCCTTTGTGAACTTATAGCACATGTCCTCAGGAAGCTTTGTACGGATGGAGAATTGGAAGAGATTAGACAAGGACACCAGGGTAGCAGTCTTCATCTGACAGTCATTTTAGAAGATATCATCAGTGTGAAGGGGGGCACTGTAGTCTGTCAGTGTTCATAGTAGACTGGTTCCCTCTATTACGGTATCTACCAATTGACACAAAAATCCTGTTCACACATGTCCTCCTTCCAATGCATAGTTTTAATGTTTTGTCAAACATAGGTGTGTAGATTAATATCAGGAATTTCAATTTGATTCCATATCCATTTTTGTGCCAATACCAAGCTGTTTTAGGACTATAGCTCTACATTAGAGTCTGAATTCAGATATGGTGTTGCCCAATGAAGTTCCTTTATTTTACAATATAGCCAGTTTTGGCTATACTGGATATTTTATTTTTCTATACAAAGTTATTTATTATCCTTTCAAGGTCAGTGAAGAATTGTGATTAAATTTTGATGAGGGGTGGATTGAATCCGTAGATATTTTTTGGAAAGATTGCCATTTTAACTGTTTAGCCTACATATTCAAGAAAATGGGAGATCTTTCCATTTTCTGGTATCATATTAATTTCTTTGCTTATAAACACAAAGACACTATGCAGGTCTATCACTTGTTTGCTACACATTACCTTAAGCTGTTTCTTGTTTGTGGCTATTGTAAATATTTATTTGATTTCATTCTAAGCCCCTGTACTGTCTGTATGTAACAGGGCTACTAATTTTTTTAGTTAATTTTTTATCCTGCTAATTTGCTGAATGTGTTTATCACCTAGAGAATTTCCCTAATAGAATTTTGTGGAACATATATAAACTATCACATCATCTGAAAATAGTGACAGTTTGACTTTTTCCCTTCAAATTTGTATCCCCTTGATATCCTTTGTTGTCTTATTGCACTTGCAAGAAACTCACATATAATATTGAGGAGATACAGAAAGAGTGCGCAGCCTTGCATTCTTCCTAATTTTTGATGAATCATCTTAAGCTTCTCTGGATTCAGATTGACATTGGCAGTTGGAAGGATGAAAGCTTTTTCAATTGTTGAATGATTGTGTGTAGAAGACTGCAGAAAGACTCATGTCTATTGTCATACAGAAAACTTAAGTTCAAATGGATCAAAGACCTCAACATAAATACAGCCATACCAAACTTTTTAGAAGAGAACGTGGCAAGAACCCTTTACCAAACTGGTAAAGGAGACTGATTGCTCAGCATGACATGAGTAGCACTCATCAACAGAGAACAAAAATTAATAAATGAGACTTCCTGAAACTGAGTGGCCTCTCTAAGGCTTCCCCAAATAAAGCCCTTGAGGTGCCTTCATTCTTTCCCTCCAGGGTACCAGACACATATAAAAGTAACAAGTGTCCATAGACAGAGAACACATCAACCTGCTGGTAAAAACACCATCCCACACCAAAACACCTGAAACTGCACACACATGTCCCCTTGCCTTGTATCTGTCCACTTTCACATCAACCTCCTCCACTATCTTTGCCTTCATTCCTAGCTCCTATATAAACTCTCATCCATGGCATCCATGGCATCTAGGACTGTCTGTACCCACAAGAAATACCATATTCAGTAGGGAAATACTTTCAGTACACAACAGACAGCCAGTCTCCTATGAAACTGGACAGACTACAGAGGACCACCTTCACATTGTTGAAATCATCTAAGAAGACTGGTAATTGAAGATCACTGCCCTGCCCTCCTGGAGAAAACCTTGTTTAATCTCTTCCAATTCTCTGTGTTTCAAACTACCTGAAGACATTTCATAATGAAAGATTACATGGGGCCCTTTGTGGGTCCATTTGTTGGTGATATGTGTGGAGATATGAGCTCATAGGCATGCCAGGCATGCTAGACACAATGTTCTCTCTCTCTCTCTCTCTCTCTCTCTCTCTCTCTCTCTCTCTCTCTCCTGTGGATGAACATATTCCCCAAATGGGAGATCGAGTCTGGAAGGGGCCAGGGTCCCACCTAGTGGATGCCTCATATCTGACCAAGCCAAGTGTGAAGTTTGGCAGCCACGGGGTTGCCTTGCAGCTCTTCCTCCACATCCTGGCCTTCCTTGCACTTCAGTATGAGAAGGACAAGCTACAGTAACAGAGGCACTGGCAGCAACATAGTGGTTGCCAAGGCACCATTGCTGGGGATGACATCACAGATTGTAAGGAGTTGCTCTCCCTTTCTTGGCTCTGCACGTGAAGGCACCTCGATCACTCCTGGCACAGCCTCTGTTGCTGTGGTTACAGTTAACACAGCAGCCTCATCATGATGGTAGTGACGTGGTGGAGTGTCATGACATCACCCAGACACACTTTCTTAGACAAGATCCTCTGATAATATAATATTTAAATGATTGAATGTTTAAAATATGTGCTGACTGTGTGGTTTATGGGTCAATTCTGGTGAATCCTCTCAAAAAATTAATGATGTGAACCATCCAGTTTTTAAATTATTTAATCATTTAATTATTAAAATCTATCATTATATAATCAGTAATCACTGGATCTTACAGTGTTGCTCATGCTCTGGGCACTGCTTTATGCACAAATCATCTGTGCCCATCGCACAGCAGCCAAACCCTTATAGATGACAACATCATCATTTAAGTAATCAAATACGTACATAATTGGATGGTCCTGCATGCTAAACTTCCATAAGATGGAACCAAACTCCAGTGATTTAAAATAAGATCTCAATATTAATAAGAGGACATAGGAAAATATTAAAGATAGGAAGGACCAAGGACGTAAAAATCAGATGTTGGATAGTCATTCAAATAGATCATATTTAGTAAGCTAGTGGTGTATATTAGTACATATCTAATGGTTTATTTAACAATTCATGATAAAGTGGTCATAAATGATCAAGGCATGAAGTCAGCTGTCCTAATAAGCTCATGAATAAAAATTTTAAAATTTTATTATTTAATATAAAATCAAGAAAAAATGTTGGGTAATGAATTGGAGGAAAAATGCAAATGTAAATGGGAGTTTTTATTTACTGCAAAGGAGAAGAAATAAAATAAGAACATTATGACCTCCAAAGAAAACTGAGAAATGATAGAAATAATATTTCACCATGAACACAATGGGGAGAGGCTAGAACAGTAAGGTCATATTGTGAAACCAGAAAATGATGGCTGGATGTCCTAAAATAGCATAGAAACAGCTAGGGATATTAAGTAGACCTCAGTGGAATTGGAGTACCAGTTTTCAGCTAAAAAGGCAGGTAGTGAGCAATTGCAGGTGTGGCTCTTTTTGCAGCACCATGCATAGACACTTGTGCCATTACTGTTTTGTTTCCATGGTAAGCATAGGCTCCAGTGGAAATGGAAAAATGTGCTTTCTGTTTTGCCTAAATCAAGAATTCTAGAGGTCCACATGCCTTAGGAAATGGAAATCCCCTTGATTCCATAGATCTTAAGACTCCATGGATTTGCTGTTACCCTTTCCAGATAAATTAAGTTGACCTTCAATTCATGCCTTACAAGAAAATCAGAGAAATTTAAGTAATTTTTATGTTAAACAATTCTATGTACAGGTAGTATTGTTGTTCTGCAGCTGCTAGGGCCTAAGAAACACAAACACGAGATTGAGCGGCAACGTGGAGTTTATTGAGAGAGGGGAGAGGAAAGAGGGGGGTAGCTGGTGGCCAACCAAAAGCGGGGAGAGAGACAGAGAGCGGGGTGTTGGGTGCTTGCTTTAAGAAGGGGGCTTGCACATGTGTATCCCAGTCCCTGCGGCCAGGTAGCTTGGGCAGCAGGGCTTGTGCATGCCTAACCCAGTCTCTGCCCAGCCAGGTAAGGCCTGACATAGTGATTACGTGTCCCGCCCATCAGAGGCGGGGCCCACAGACTGCCAAGCCTCAACATTCTCACCTCTTATTACTATTAAAAAGGTGGGGGTTGGGCATGGCCCAACAGGGTGAAACTGCAGGTTTCTAACATTCCCACCTCTTATTGTTATTAAAAAGGTGGGGGGTTGGGCGTTGCAGGTCAGGGAATAAGGGTGTTGAGTTCTCAAAAGACTGCTTCCTGCTGACTTGGGGCATTGATCATCTTTTGGGGAAACCGAGAAAGCTGGGGTGCTGCCACGTCCTGGTAGCTGGTTGTTTCATCTCAGTCCTGACTGTATGGAACTCTGGCGTCTCTCTGAGACCTGGCAAGATGTTAGCAGAGCAGAGGAGAAGGTTAGGTTTTTCTTAAGAAATGTAAGGTGGGGGAGGTGTTCCCAAGGGGGTCCCAGGACAAGGGAAGGGAGTCCTGGGGCCCGGAAGAAGTTGAGTAATATTTATTTGGAGTGAATCTGACCTGTTTGAATGGATCCATTTCAGCTCCGTGGAACCTAAAGAATCCTTTGAGTTTGTGAAAACATAAATATTGAGACACATTAGCAACATGTTTATGTTAGAGATGTTACCTTCACTTAGGAGTTACAAGTGTTTGATGCTTTGTGTCTCTAGATTCGTGGCTGTCATTCCTGTAACAATAACTAATTGGTTAGATTAAAAGTTTAGGTCAGCCTGAGGGCAGGAAGAAAAGCATGAAGCTTCCAATCTAGCAGGATGAGGTTACAGGAATGAATCCTTAATCTTCTAGAATAGGAGAAAGTGTAGTTGATCAAGGTGTCCCCTGGAACTTAAGGGAGCAGGGTACTGTTGTAGTTGCTGTATATGAAGGATTAGTTTTGGGTGAGGAAGTAAAGGGTTTGATGTGAGATAAATGAATCCAGTGGGAAAGGCCCTCAAGCTTAGAAGCTGTTGGAGTGACAAGGATTACCTTGAAGGGGCCCTGCCATTTAGGGGAAAGGGGCGAGGGCGTTGGTCTGGGGGAGAAAGAAGGACCTGGTCCCCGATGTTAATTGGGGATGTACAGAAATTGGCACAAGGTCGAGGCAGGGAGTGGTCAGTAAAGTTCCATAGGAGGGAACAGAGATGATGAAGTAAGGGTGTAAGCAGGTGGTCAGGGAGAGGTGACAGTTCAGGTGAGAGACAAGGTGTTAGAACTGGCCTCCCATACATAAATTCAAAGGGCGAGATGAGAAGGGGCCATTTGGGGAGGGCCCTAAGCCTGAAAAGAGCCAGAGGCAAAAGTTTTACCCAGTCAAGGTGAAGTTCCTGTGACATTTTAACAAGAACATTTTTTAAGGAATGATTAGTACACTCTATATTCCCTGAGGACTGGGGGTGATAGGGGATATGGAAATGCCAAGGGATGTTTGGAGCTTTAGATAAGATTTGTGAAATCTGAGAGGTGAACTCAGGACCATTGTCTGACTGAAGAGAAGCTGGGAATCCAAATTGTGGAATTATTTCCCTGAGAATGGTGTCGGAAACTGTCTGAGCTTTCTTGTTAGTAGTTGGAAAAGCTTCCACCCACCCTGAGAAGGTGTCAACTAATACCAGGAGATATTTAACCCGTCTGACTGTAGGCATGTGGGGAAAGTCCAGTTGCCAGTCCCTGGGAGAGAGCCCCTAGCCTGGTAGGTAGGAAAAGGGAAGCTACGATACCTAGAGTTAGGATCTGACATCTGACAGATTTTAAAAGAGGCAGTGATATAGTTTTTAAGAACTCCAAGTCCTTAGGAGTGGGCTGGAGGTGAGCCTTGACAAAACGAGAAAGAGCCTTGCTGTTAGGATGAAAGAGCTGGTGTAAATAGGACAGAATCTGTTGAGTATTAGGAGGTGGCTATGAGGATGTGGGTAGTAGTGTCAGGACTCCCTGTGGTGGGTGTGGTGAGTGTGGGCTTCTGAGGGCTGCAGCTTTAGCTACTTCATCAGCCTGGTTGTTTCCCTTAGAGATAATGGAGCTGTCAGTCTGATGAGACCGGCAGTGAATAATCCCTATAGCTTTGGGGAGGTGAGAGGCCTTTAGCATGGCCATAATATAGCCTGAGTTAGTTATGGATCCTCCTTTTATGGTAAGCAGCCCCCGCTCTTTCCAGATAGCAGCATGGGACAGGAGGATGTGAAAGGCATATTTGGAGTCTGTATAGACATTTAGGGTCTGTCCCTGTGCTAATTGAAAGGCACGGGTGAGGGCTATTAATTCAGCCTGTTGCCTCTATCACCTTAGTATCTGACACTATGACATAGCCTGCTCTACGGGTCCCCTTATGTAAAAAGGAGCTGCCATCTGTATACCAGGTATAGGTGGCCTGAGGTAGTGTGCCCTCCTGGATGTGTGCAGGATGGGGCAATAGTTCCTCTAAAGTTTCAATGCAAGAATGAGAAGGGGAATAGTTAGTATTAGGTTGAGGTAAGAGATTTGAGATATTAAGGGGTGGGCAGGATTGAAAAGTAAGTGTGGCGTCTTCTATTAGGGCCACCTGGAGGGAAAGAACTCTAGAAGGAGGTAGGGTTTGTAAGCCTTTATAAGTTAAGAGATGAGATGACAGGTTATGATGGGAGAAGACAGTGATGGGTGACCCAAAGGTTAGTTTTTTTGACTCACGTATGAGGAGCTCAGCAGCTGCTAAATGACGTATGCAGGGTACTAGTCTCTTTGACAAATATGCTACAGGTGCAAAGGAGGTCCCAGCTGGTGGCCTAGAACTCCAAGTGTGTATCCTTCCTTTTCTGTTATATATAGAGAGAAAGGACAACTTAGGTCTGGCAGGTGAAGAGCTGGGGCCTGGAGAAGAGCCTGTTTGAGTTTTTGGAAGGGCTTAAAAATGGGGTTAAGGAGAGGTTCGTGAGGGGAGCCAAGGGCTGCCTCATATAGGGGGCGAGCAAGGAGAGAGTAAGAGGGGATCCAGGAGCATAAGAAGCCAGCTATTCCTAAAAAAGACAAAATTTCTCCTTCAGTAGAAGGAACTGTAAGAGATTGGATTAGATTTTTTCTGTCTAGGGTAATAGCTTTATGAGTTGGGGTTATAGTTAGTCCCAAGTAGGTGACCTGAGAAGTAGAAAGCTGGACCTTGGAAGGTGAGACTCTATAACCCCTGTTGGACAGGAAATTTAGAAGAGCAGAGGTGTTAGTCTGGCTGACTTCTAGGGATGGGCTGCAAAGTAGAATATCATCTACATACTGTATGAGTTTAGATTTGGGGAGAGACAGAGAAAGCAGGTCAGAGGCCAGAGCTTGGCAAAATAGGTGTGGGCTGTCCCGGAATCCCTGAGGCAGGACAGTCCAGGTGAGCTGTGTGAAGACATGGGTATCAGGGTCAGTCCAGGTGACAGCAAAGATATTTTGAGACTTAGTATCAAGGGGGATAGAGAAAAAAAGCATCTTTGAGATCCAAAACTGAGAAATGAGAAGTCCCTGACGGGATAGTAGAAAGAAGTATGTAAGGGTTAGGTACTACAGGATGGAGGGGGACCACTGCAGAGTTAATGAGTCAGAGGTCCTGAACCAAGCGATAGGTCCCATTAGGTTTTTTAACTGCTAGTATAGAGGTGTTGAAGGGAGAGGATGTAGGGTGGAGTAACTTTTTTCTTAGGAGGTCAGAGATGATAGGCTCTGGAGTGGGAGTGGGTACTGGATTTGAGTGATGTACCTCAAGGGGTTCTGCAGCTGAATGACAACGGGGGAATGGTGTCTAGCCACAGAAGGGTTTTTGGTGTCCCAGACTTGGGAATCCACCTCAGAGGCTGGCAAAGGGAGTGGTGTATTAGAACCAGTAGGGTGAGTGGCTAGGAGAAGAGGAGCCCCTGACGAGTGTGGTGTTAGGCGAATGGGGGGAGCAAAAGAAATAGAAGCTCGTACCTTGGCTAAAAGATCCCTTCCAAATAGGGGCACAGGACAAGTAGCTATAACTAGAAATGAATGAGTGAGGGGAATTCCCCTAAAAATACAATTGAGTGGTGGGGTTTGATGAGGTAGATAAGGCTGTCCCCCTACCCCGACAATAGGGAGACAAGAAGGAAAAGTGGGTCCCCAAAACTCCCTCAGAACTGAGTATGTGGCACCAGTGTCCAAAAGGAAGGAGGTGGATCGCCCTGATACTTTAATTTCCACCCGGGGCTCCCTGTTAGAGATGACAGTGGTCGGGCCAAGAGAGCCCGGGCCCCTTCACTCATCATCGTCCATGGCCAGGGCCATGAAGTCGGCCAGAGGGCGGTCTGGATCTGATGTCCCCCTGCCACAAGGGGCACGGGGGCAGTCTGTTTACCAGTGACCCTTTTCGTGGCATCTTGGGCTAGGTTTGAGTGGCACGCGGGGATTAGCACAATTTGGGCCCAATGTCCTTCCTGATCACATTTAAAGCATGGACACTGTGGTACTCAATTCTCAGAGGGGCCCCAGGCAGAGTCCGAGGCCAGTCGGAGGGCCTTGGCCATCATATGGTACTTGTATTTAAGGGCTTTTTCATCTCTCCCATGGTACACCTTAAAGGCCACTTGTAAGTCTTCTGATTGTGGGGTTAGGGGTCCCAACTCCAAGCTTTTAAGTTTAGCCCTAATGTCAGGGTAGCTCTGAGAAAAAAAAAATGAGTCATAAGGAGTTGCCTGCCATCTTGCATCTCAGGGTCTAGGCTAGAATGCTGTAAGAAAGCCTGTGTAAGGCGGTCTAGAAACTGAGAGGTAATTTCTGTTTTTTCCTGAACTACCTCCAGAATTTTTTGATAGTTTATTGGCTTTAGGGCAGCCTTATGGAGACCAGCCATATGGCATGTAGTAAACTGGTCTCTAGCCAGAATTCCTCCCGGAGTGTTATAATCCCAATTAGGCTGATTCTCTGGAACAGCTTCTGCCCCAGTAGGGTGAGCAGCCAGATTTTGATGAACCTCATCTGCATATGCTCTAGCCTGCTCCCATACTCGTCTACATTCCTCAGGTAATAGGTTGTTGGTTAAGATCATATATATGTCATGAAAAGTGAGACTATAGGACTGAGTGATATATTGAAACTGTTTTATAAAGGCAGTAGGGTTAGAGGTATAGGAACCCAGTCTACTTTGTACCTGAGAAAGTTCTGATAGGGAGAAAGGGACATGTACTTTAACCAACCCATCCACTCCAGCCACTTCTCGCAAGGGGAGAACTGTAGCTGGTTTGGCATTGGTGGTTTGAGAACATGAGGCGGTCCGAGAGCAGGTAACAGGGGGTGTGAATGTAGGTGCAAGGGCTGGGCGTTTAGATCGACCCAGCATTGGAGAGGAAGGAATTGAAGAGGAAGGAGAAGCAGAAGAGGTAGTTGAACGTTGAGGATGGAGCAGCGGATGTTCATTAGCGGGGTCTAAGGTAGTGGAGGTTTCTTCAGGTTCAGCTTGCATGGCTAGAAGAACATTAGATGGAGAGGAGGAAGATGAAAGAGAGTGCTTAGAAGAGAGATAGAGAAAAGCTTGGGCATAGGGTAACTCCTTCCATCTACCTGTTCGCTGGCAGTAATTTGAAAGATCCCGTAAAATATCAGGATCTAGAGAGCCCTTACGCGGCCAATTTGAATTATTTTCTAGGGGATATCTAGGCCACTTTTCAGTACATAGGTAAATAAGTCTGGGTGCATTAACAAGTGGCATTAAGTGAAAGGGTTTCAAATTTTCTATTAGGCATCCCAGTGGAGTGGTGGGAGGTATTTCCTTGGTCGGTTTATTCCCCATGGGTGGAGTGAGAAGTGGCCTTAACAGTCTTGGAACTTATCAGCCCCAAGAGTGTGGCCACGCAATAATCAGAGAATGGCAGAGCATTATTTGAAGCTCATCAGCTTGAAAACGTTGCCAGGGCCAACAGAAGCGGGAGGACTCAGCAGTCTGTGAGGCTTGGAGCCAGAAACAGATGTACCGCCCAGGGCGGTACGTCTTCCACCCTTGAGGAATATACCTTCCCATAAAAAAGGGTTGAAGAATAGTTTTTTTAAAAAAAGGGTACCTTACCTAATTGAAGCCAGTGTGGGATGGTATTTCCAGAGAACAGGTGGATGAAAGTGGGCCTCTGGATCCAAATCAGGGTCCTCAAGTGTCTCTGGCTAGCTGCCCACCAGCAGGTAGCTGCCAAGTCCTTGGGGGAGAGCCTGACCAGATTTCTGGCACCAATGTTGTTTTTTTGCAGCTGCTAGAACCTATGAAACACAAACATGAGATTCAGAGCCCACGCGGAGTTTATTGAGGGAGGGGTGAGGAAAGACGGGGTAGCTGGTGGCCAACCAAACGCGGGGAGAGAGAGAGAGCAGGGTGTGGGGCTCTTGCTTTAAGAAGGGAGCTTGCGCATGCATATCCCAGTCTCTGCGGCCAGGTAGCTTGGGCAGTGGGGCTTGCACATGTGTAACCCAGTCTCCGCCCAGCCAGGTAAGGCCTGACATAGTGATTACGTGTCCCGCCCATCAGAGGCGGGGCCCACAGACTGCCGATTCCTCAACAGGTATCATTTTGTTATCTCACCAGGGGTAAATAATGAGATATTATCTCATTATGTACTCATTTTATTGTTCAAATCTTTAATTAAATAATCAATGATCTCTTGAGTTTTGCCAAAGGTTACAGGAGTCAAGTATAAAACACCATCTAATTATTTAATTTTTTAGTCATTTAATTATTTAAATCTATCATTATTTATTCTGTGGTCTCTGGAGTTTGGAGCTTCTTTGTGGAAGAAGAAATGTGTCAGATCATGACATCATCTGATGTAATATTTATTTAACTGTACAATTAGGCCATTAAATAATCAAAGATCACTGCAGTTTGGTACCACCGTTTGGGATCAAGTATGCCAGATCATCTATTTATGTAATTAAATTATTTAAACTGATGATGATGTTATGAAGTATAAGTCAGTTTTGGAGTCAGTTTGTGGCAGTTGATGATGTGACATCAACTCATTACTTGGATATTTAGTCACTAAAAGTGATCATTACATCAGCCCTGATACCTATAGATTGTTGTGACCTTGTGGGTGTTAATATGTAAGTCCATCTAATTATTGACTTATTTAATTTTTAAAATATATCATTATTCTAGGAAGGGTTTAGTCTGATTCGACCATGTGCAATATAAATATTCAACACCATCTCATTTTTCAATTATTTCATAATTAAATATTAATTATTTAAATCAATGATGATGTACTTCTTCTAGACCTGATTTTGGCCAGTCCTCCCTGGGAGTTAATTGTGTCATTATTTAATTAAATAAGTATTAATATGTTGACAATCACTGTAGTTTGATTCCATGTTATGGAAGTTAAGTATGCAGGACCATTTATATATATATTTATTTGACTACCTAAATGTTGATGGAATCATTGATTAGGGGTTTGACTACTGTGCAATGGACACAGCAGATGATTGGTGCCAGAAGCAGTGCCCAGAGCATGAGACATATTGGGAGAGACAGTGGTTACTGATTACATAATAATATATTTAATAATTAAATGATTAAATAATTTAAAATACTGGATGGTTTTATATCATCAATTTCTCAGAGGATGCACAAGAACTGACCCATGAAAGACACATTCATCACAGATTTTAAAATTTCAATAATTTAATAATCAGTGGAGCAGAGGATTGTGTCTATGTACTCTGTCAGTGTTGTTCTTTAGTTAGAGTTATAAGAATAAAAGCTGGAGGAGGTGTTGAGGTGATTTGGAATGAGGGTCTCAAGTGAGTGGGCTCCCAAGGTAAAGGACCACATGGGAGAGCATAGCAGGTGCCATTGCAGTGATGGTGACCAAGACAGGAGGGAATCACACACCAGGCAGATAGAGCTTAAATGAGTTTATTTCGAAAGAGGAGTGAGGGGGAAGGGAAGAGACATAGAGGCACTGGGAATAATGATGATGATGATAATGACGAAACAACAACAACAACAACAATAATAACAACAACAACAACAATAATAATAATAATAATAATAAATAAAAAAATAACAACAACAACAATATCCCTCCCAGGACCCTGCAACACGATCCACACAGCAGGGGCTTCACGGGGAAACCCCACCTCAGAGAA